>OU612012.1:44662500-45262500 GCA_914767945.1 Eilema depressum | reverse complement strand
AAAAATACAAAAAATGACCTAGATGTCATTGAAAATACACTACTACGAAAGTAGTAAGAGAGGTAACGCAATCGTTCCTGTTTTGTACTAACAGAATTGCATAACGTGGATAACACTTACATAAGTGACGCGAGGCGGCCGTGGGGCGACTCAGCCGCAACTATTCAAAGCTGGGAACTGCACTCCGATTCTGACGGTAGCTTACCATCCCTAGTGTTTCCCGCTCCTACACAAAATGTCAATAAAGACAATCCAGGTCCTTGCCTGAGCTGGCCCTCCAATATCTTCTGACCCAACTCCTACGGAGCCAAGACTATCGGGGTTCAACCCAATGGAAGCAGCCGAAAATTCTAGCTCCGACTTGGCTAATGCGACAGTACCTCTTTCTAATGATATCTTAGAGGCCCTTGGGGATCCAAAGAGGAAAGATGAGGTCCTTGGTCCTGCTATTCCCGATGAAATCGCTAAACGTTGGGGGCGTATCTTAACGGATGGTCTTACTAAGAAGCAAAACAGGAGATAACTGACAGGACCTTCATTCCAGACAACTCTCGCCTGGCTAAAGCCCCTTTATTAAATCCCGAAATCACACCAGCATTGGGTGATCCAATTAGAAAGAGAGATAAACTTTCACAAAAAGCCCAAGACCATCTCGGATTAGGAATTGCAGGACTGACAAACTGGTACTCCGGAAGAAAGTCTCTGAGATTAGTCAAATCTTCTTAGATTTACATCATGAAAATACAAAGACCAGGAGGAGACTAGTTATACCCTCCTCTGATAAAAAAAAAAAAAAAAGAAGAAGAAATATTACCTGAATGATCGCGGACGTTAAAAGAGACACATTTATTTTCGGAGAACTGCTAATTGAGAAGATAAAGGCGTCAAAAACTGCCGAAAAGACTGGACTCCAAATAAAGCGTACTGACGCGACGGTACCACATTAACCAGCAAGTATCCACAGGGCCGAGGGACCGATACACTGGCCCAGGGAGCAAACGAACCGCCCCGTCAGCGGACCGCCCGCCAACGGCAGGGAAGACCAGCGGGCCAGCCAACAAGACGCGCAAGTTATAGATCAGGTAATATCCCATGCAGGTCGTCTTCGCCACTTCCTACAGGAGTGGAAAAACATTACCGACGATCTTATTGTACTTACAGTAAATTCAAGGTATTCATATCCTGTTCAAAAATTCAGTGGTACAACATTATGTACCCGAAAACATTAACTTAATTTTGCCTTGCCGAGAAACAAATAGTTCTAGAAATATCTAAATTACAGGTACTCGGGGCAATTATAAAGTGTGATTATAAACCTGGTCAATTTTTATCAAAAAAATTTCCTAACTATTAAAGGTGACGGTACATTTAGATTTATTCTTAATTCAAAAAACTTTTTGCGGAGGTAATATATAAACCAGTGATGATTATCTCTGTTTATTTACCGACCGTTGTTGTATGAAGTAATATCTAATTAATTAAATAAAAGTGCTTGTATACTATTAGTTTCTACTGTATGTAGTACTATACAAAAAGTAACTTAATACCAAAACAGGCATAGATATTTTTAGGATTTGAATTAGATTCACGTGGTACGTGTTTGAAATTACCGAAAACGTACAAAATTAACGGATTACATCGAAAAGATTTCTAAACGACACTTCATGCCGATATTTAGGACTCTTGTGCTCCGCCTGTCCTGCAGTGTCGTACGGTTGGTCATATGCCAAACGATCCGAACACGAGAAATTCTTTAGCAATAAGAGAATGCAATGACGTCTATGACCTCAATATGGCAATACCCCCTTATTTTTATTTATTATTTTTTTATTTTAAACTTTATGCATTATTGATGATAACACACTGGTTTTTTTTTTTCCAAGATATTTATTGTTAGCCTAACCGGTTTTGCCTCACGGCATTCTCAAAGGTTTAAATTGACGATTATGAACATTTGGCTTATTAAAGACTACAATATAATAATATTTCATTTACGTAGGTAGTTTTTAAAAAGTAGTATCAAATTTTTCCCCATAATCAATTTTTTAGTTCAGCCTTACATTATTTTTGTAAAAATTACCATATTAAACATAACACAAAGTCAAAATTATATCACAATTTACATTACAAATTTAAATTTCAAATACAAATGGACATGTCAAATGAAAGTAACAATATCAAGTTAATATTATAAAAATAAATTAAATTTAGAGATAAAATAAATTAATTTTAACAAAAGCGTTAGATACCTACTCTATCATTCCAAAAAATAGTTGACACCAATGATCTTATATAAAATGAAGTAGATGCGTTATTGCGCGAAAATCGTGAAGATCCGAAAACGAGTCAATTGGAACGTTTGCCTTGTAGTATCGCGTGCCGAGCGGCGCCGGTCGGACGTTGAGCGGAAGAATCAGTGACATAAAAAAATAACGAAAATGCTATCGTATGTTTATAGACACTGCACGAACAATTACTCTAAGGGAAATGTAGATGAATTAAAAATGTGTCTGTGTGTGTTCGGCACAATTTTCTACGTTGATTTGTAAGCATATGACATATCTATGATATATTTCATCTTTGGTTGACACGTATTATGGCTGTCCTGAAATAGACCTCTTTGCAACTAAAAATAACGCCAAATGCTTAATATACATCTCATGACATCGAGATCCCGAAGCCTATAATATAGATGCATTTACTATAGACTGGAGTGGGGAATAAGTATTTCTTTTACGCCTTCCCTCCCTTTTCATTGATCTTGAAATGCTTACGGAAAATTGTTAACGATAATACCACGGGCTTAATCGTAGTTCCATACTGGCCAAGCCAGCCGTGATATCCCCTTTTTTCTTTTCTTTTCTTAAATTGTCCAAATTAAAGCCTGTACACTTTAAACCTAAGCCAGGTTTGCTACTGCCTCCTTCCAGGACCCGCCACCACCTTTGGAGGCGACTTACCCTGGTGTCATCTCTATTATCAGGGGAGCGTACGCAAGACAATCTTTGAGTGCCGAGACAACAGATATTATGATTGCATCATTGTCTACAAATTCGATTAAACAATACGATAGTGCTATTAAAAATGGTGGCAATTCTGCACTGATAGAAATTTGAGGGTCCGTAGGCTTAATTCACTTTGGCTTATTCACCCAGGGTAATTAAGTATACTATTTAGTAGACTTAATTCACATGAACTATTATGTAATAGATATCCCTATAATATTAACGTCTCCAACATCACAGTTTGCAGCAAGTGCTAGCTATTCTACTTTAAATACTCTCCGACCAGCCTTGGCTCTGTTTTTAGGCAAACAAGTAGGTAATAATGATGAAATAGATAGATTTTTAAGGGTATATTTGAGATTAGACCCAACTTTCCTAAATACAAGTCAACCTGGGACCCGAATTTAGTACTGGACCTATTGGCCACATGGTACCCAAATGACACATTGAGTATAGACAAACTGTCTAAAAAATTGACGGCTTTTTCGCGCATTGTCAACCACGACGAGTGCAGACGCTATCTTAGATTCGTTTGGCTAATGTCAATGTCACCACCGATAATAATTAACGACGTAATTAAAACATTTGCACCAGGCCGCGCAATGCCGACATTATTCATTCAATTTTTTCCTAATAAGCAACAAATATGTCCCGCGAGGACATTACTTTCCTACATTGAAGCTACTAAAGGTTACCGGGACCATCCACAAACCGATAGGTTAATACTAACCGTTAAAAGACCCGTCCATAACACAACCGCTCCAACTATCAGCCGTTGGATTGAAAATGTAACGACGGAAGGTGGAGTCAATACCACTGTTTTCTGGGCGCACAGCACGCGCCATGCCACTACCTCAGCAGCTGCTCGGAGGGGCATATCCGTCGATATTATAAAGAAAACCGCGGGATGGACCGGAAACTCCCTCGTAATTGCAAAGTTTTATAACAGACCTTTGGCCATGGAGGATGGTAATAGCTTCGCAACAATGGTATGTGATTCGGACTGAATATTTCATGTTAGTCCTTGTTAGTTACAACACTAATAGTGTTGTAACTTATTAGATTGAATCTATCTCCTTTGCACAAATTTTCTTTCGGTTTCCCACCTATTTCACACCATCGCTAAACATCTACCAAGTGAATATTAAATCTCGAGGATGCAACGTCGAAGTATAATTGATGGTTAAACAAACTTACCTGTAAATGAAGTTTGACCATAATTATACGAGTCGTTGCATCCGAAGGGATTTATTACCCGCCCAATCCCCGGCATGCTTATTACCAAAAGGCAAGCCTCCCGATTGCGTGAAATAGGAAATAGCTCTAAAATGAATGACATAAGACGGGAGCGCCGCCGCCGGCCGGTGCGGAGGCGGGGAGTACCAAAACTTTTTTTTCTAGATCTCTAAAATATTGTGCGATGCCTAGTAGAATGAGAAGTGGACTACCAAGTGAATATTAAATCCCTTCGGATGCAACGTCTCGTATAATTATGGTCAAACTTCATTTACAGGTAAGTTTGTTTAACCATCAATTATATCGTCTCCAGTTAATAGCTAAAGTGCAAAGGAACTAGTGAGAAAAAACAGTTTCAGTAGTTCCAGTAAAAATTACAACGGAACTAATGAGAAGAAAAGGTTTCACTAGTTCCACCGGGACTACGTCCACTGGAACTAGTGAGAACGATCGAAATATAAGAAAAATAATAGATTTATTTGACGTATATGATACATTTATGATTATGAACGCTAATTTCATTCGTGAACATTTTCGATTCTATCAAATTTTATCAAAATTAACTTACAGTAGTTATGTATCATGGCTTCAACAAATTTAAAGCGTGGTAAAATAATTGTTGCTCAGTCTCGTGAAATTGTAAATAATGTAGGTATGTAACTATTTTAATAAAGAATATAATTTATTTAAAAAAGAAGAAAATTTACTTTCTACTTTTTTAATTGATAAATTATCAACAAAAATCGGTAGAAGTCGGTTTCTTAAATTTTTAATTTGGTGATTATTATCAATTAAATATTATTAATCCGATGTAATATCGTACTGTTACTTATGTACATCAAACAGTAAAATATTGACTTGTATCTGTTACGGCTAAAGGTAGGTGTGAACATAAACTTAAGATTAGCCGACTGAACTTAGGTTTATTTTCGAGAAGCACCTAAAGTTCAATAACATGTTAGTTTGCGTCGGGATATTCCATGTTTAGCCGGATAATGTGCACATTAACCGAAACGAAACGGCTAAAAATGTATTCGTTCTACCTTTCAGTTCAAATGATTGATTAGGCAACGCCTATTGCCGGTCTATATTTAATTGCGTATGGCTTTGCGAGACTTCAATTTCTTGATGGTCATAAAAAAAATAACCACGAAGGCCTAATGCCTTCTAACCTAATCTATCCAAGTCTGATTAAGCGGAGTGGACACTTTGATGTTTGCATAGAAAAGCTGAAATGAGAGTGATTATTCCTTTACCATTTCCTTCTACATTTTTAGCCAAGGGCCTGCGGAGCGGTTAGACTTAAGTTTAGCCGGCTAAAGATAGAAGAAACTAACATTAACACCTCGTTGAAGATAAATCTAAGTTTAGCTGGCTAATCTTAAGTTTATGTTCACACCTATCTTTAGCCGTAACATATCTATATATATATATTTTTATTTAATGTATACAAGTATAGAGCTATACTTGTATACATTCAATGAAAAATATCGCGGACATTACCGCGATTTCTTATATCTTCAAATTCATTAATTATTGAAGCTTCAATAAATAATGAATTTTCAAATTCATGTCGCTTCTCTATAATTTTCTTAGGTCTGTGGTTAGTAATGTCATCTTGGCAGATGGTATACATTGCGTTTAGGATACTTCAAATGATTGCTACATAAAAGAAATCGCGGTAATGTATGTCGTGTCATTTCCGTCTCCGAATTTAGGCGATTATACCCGAAAAAAGCCGAATGTTCAACTGATTTTAATTGTACTGTACCGACATCTATTTCATACCTGACAAATTAGAAATTGAAAAAAAAAAACTGAACAAAAAATGCTTATTTATATACGTCCTGTTGGAACGAAACCATAGGAAGTTCAAAACCGCGTTAACGCCATCTAGTTACGGATGTGGAAATAAATTAATTGACAAAAAATAATAATTTCATGATTTAAATCGCATTTGTTTACACAACTGTAAATGTAAATTAAAGTCTGATCCTATTACTTCATTGCTTGTAACCTACAAGCAATGAAGGGTGAACTATTTGCCAAAAAAGTTGTCTGGACACTAAAGCACAGATTACCTAATAGTTGGAACAGATACAGAGACAGAGACTAGATGGAACAGACACTGCCTGGAAAATCAACGATCCAACTCAGTTAAGTGCCTAAGGGCCGGCGCCCACTGCCGGCATGGCACGGCATGGCATGGTAAAGAAAAAAAAAATATTTTTTTCTTTCTTTCTTTCTTTCTTTCTTTCTTTAAAGGATTTTATTACTAATCAAGTTATTTTGGATCTTATTTCAGTGACTTTAGAATTCATTTTACTTTATTTCGTCAAACGATGCCGCGGCAGGCCGCGCGACCTGCCACATTCCGTTTGACTGCCACTTTGTCGGTAGTGAAGGCGGCCGCTAAGCAGGAGGCGCGGGTTCGATTCCTGCTCAGTGCAAATATTTGTATGCATGAATATGAATATTTGCATTGATCTGGTTTCTATCCTACTAATATTATAAACGTGAAAGTTTGTAAGTATGTGAGGATCACGCTTCACAAATCACAATGATTGACAACCGGTATTTACAATACTTCAACTTATACGTCTCATCTCGGGAACACGGTCTACCATGATAACTCATCAATACGCTTCTCTACGCATCCTGCGTACCATGCGTACACGACCATTTCCCGAGTTCCTCTGTCTGTCCCACTAGGTACTTGTCTCAACCTGAACCCCGCCTTTTTCCAAAACCAAAAACAACATGGCGTTCGACTTCACTCAAGGTCCTTTTTAGGACCTCTGCCAAAATACGTGTTGCAATATTTCTATGTGGAATACAGTAAAATAAATTTGAATCTATAGTTTGAAGTTACATTTTAGTTAGTTTGTGGTAAATTAGCTGTTTATCAATAATCTGTTTTGCAAAGTACTTTTTATGACTACAAGAAGTCATTAGTACAGTTTCTATAACAAACAATTAATCTTTGTCTTAAGATAATCTAATAGGAAACATTGCATTCGAACTAGGTACATTCTAAAAATCATATTGGATTAGATTACGCTCGAAGGGTATTCAAGTTGGTGGTTTCGTCTCTTCGACCTCCCTCTGATATATTTATTTACAAAAAAAAATTGTATCAAGTATGTTTATAGGCTTTCTAGAACCCATAACACAAGCTAGTTAAGCTATACTTACAGCTTGGCAAAAAAGTCATGAAACGGAACTAAAATTTTTAATCACTGGCAACACTCTGTCAATCACGTCAAGTTAGTACTTGAAGTGTCATTTCATACATTCCACGATCGTTGTTTTATATTTACTAGTATTTACTTGAAGTTATTTGTGTTATTGTAGTGACATTGAGTTCAGAATAAGTAGGCCTGTAATGCTGCAGCTCCGCCAGAGAGATCATTTACAAAGTGTACACGAAATGTTTGTCAGAATGCGAAGCCGGCCAATGTTTATCCGATCTCAACGATGTTTATTATAGGACTGCCGAAATAACGGTAATATATGATTTTATTAATATTATCAGATATAATTTGTGTTATTCAACTTGTAAAATGTAGATTTAACCTCTTAAACAATGTTTATTTGCCTTTTAATATATGTCCATGAATTTGAGGTTATGTTGTTTACAAATAGATTTGTAGAGTAGTGCGTTCGAACAATATTGATAGTTTTTATGATGATATCACCAACAAAGTTTCTTATGCAGATTTTAGGGGTACACACCCTTTTATGTTATTCCTATATAAAGTTCGCATCTTTTTTAGGTAAATCCGTCAGTACCATGAGACGAATCGCATGGAAGGACAAAGAAATAAAGGAATTTTCGCCACATCAGGAAAGCATAGAGCGGGACGGCCTAGAAAAGAAGACCCACCCAAGAGAAGACCCACCCCAAAGCTCAGATGAACACTTTTCTGGCGTGAAATATTTGGATGAAAGTTTTTTAGATTCCGATTAGAACATATTCAATTGTACTATTATATTGTTTTACTTTACACTCAGTTCAATCGTTTTATTCTTTTTCTTTTAGGGATTAACGCTAGAACTAGCTTTGATCCGAGACACATCCAAAGATCGCCAGACCTCGCAGTCTGGGGTTTGCTTTACCAGTCTTACTACGGATTTGACCGAATTTTGTCATTTTTCGTGAAGCAACTGCCATATGACCTCCACAATCCAATGGCGATATTGGGCGATAATAAAGTATTGCAGCTAGACCAGTTTTTAGACTTTTTTAGGGCTCTAACTACCCGTAATGACTGCCATAAGATGTTCGTATGGCAACCGGGACCGACAGCTTAACGCGCTCTCCGAGGCACGACCACGACCAGTACAAATATCCATATTCATGCATACAAATTTTATCAAATATACTGACAAACAGAAATAGTAGGTACACTTTATAAATAGTGATAGTGTACAAAATCGAAGTATCATAACTATTTTGGTCGTAGTATATAGGGTGGCTACATGCACGATTGTGGCGCCCCTATTAATTTCACGACTTTTTTGCCAAGCTGTACTTTGGGTCTGGATAGCGTTGTGTAGATTGTCGTATAATACATATTTATTTATTATTTTATTATCGTTCTTCATCCTAGCGTTAATTCCCAGTCGCATCCGAAGCTTTTCAGCTCGGAGTCTGGGGTCCGCTTTACCAGTCTTAACTACAGGTTATTTTATTATTATTATTAATACTAAATCCCAGTCAACCATAACGACACAATCACACAACCAACTTCGAATCCACGAAGAGCAAAAATGATGCAAGCACAGATATCCGAGATGCAAGAGTAGCAGGCTGGGCTTTTAGCAGGCTGCGGCAGCGGGATGCCATGCCATGCCGTGCCGGCAGTGGGTGCCGGCAGTGGGCGCCGGCCCTAAGAGACGACCGAGGGCATTAGCTTTGTGGTAGACTTTAGGGCCGGCGCCCACTGCCGGCATGGCACGGCATGGAATTTATTACTAGTAATCAAGTTATTTTTACCTTATCGTATATGCTTTATAATTCATTTTACTTTACGTAAAAACGATGCCGCGGCATGCCACAGCCTACCGCGGCATCGTTTGACGAAAAAAGTCAATCTTGCCTAAACTTATCGTAAGATGTAGGAGAAGCCAGCCGGAGAAGCGCCATCTATATGAACATAAACGAACCTACTCGTTTAGGCCGCGCCGCGCATCGCCCGGTGCCTACCGTACGTGCACACACTATATTGAACTATACCCCATTGGAAATAAAGGTCAATTCCGTAATCATAATATATACACCGTGGTTAAACAACTGAACCAATGAGCAGTTTTCCAGTAGGTATAATAATCAGTTGGTTTTTAAGTCATCAGGAGATGGCGCTAGCATAGCTTTTGGTAATTTTAATGTACTCTGTGGTTTGTTAGTGGTATTTTCATTGTATCAGAAAAAATGACAGAATATTTAAGTAAAGTAAATCATTACAAAACCGAAGAACATTTTTTCCATAAATTACACTAGATGTGACACCACACTCTTCTTACCAAAAGTGCCGGCTGCGCCATCTAGCGCGTCTTTAGGAACCCTTTAAATACCTACTGGAAAACTGCTCATTTTCATCAAACATAGCTAAGAACACTCCCGACTAATTCGCCTTTCAAACAAAAAAAAACAAAATCGGTTCGGGAGCTACGATGTACACAGACATACACACAGACACGTCAAACTTCCGTCCGTTTTTGCATCGGGGGTTAAAAAATTGTTATACCTAGTACAAAATGTACCTAAGTTATTAGAAAGTTTTGTACCCGACTGTACTAAAATCGAATGTATGTAGAAGTTTTTTTTTTGGACACCGTTATGAACTATTTATGAACTATTTTTTGAAGTATGAATTATGTTTGAAGCGTAAGCAGATTCCCCAAATAGCACAACTGATTTAGCTCAATTAAAGGGCAAACCTAGAAATAATTCCTAGTAGCAATTTTCTTTCTGAATTCGTTGAGGGAGGTCCCTGGTAGTCTAAGTTTCGATTTGCGTGGTATTCGGTTCGTTGCGTTCTCCGTGATCTTGAATTTAAGGATGTATTTTTGTTTACTGAATAAATCGTTTAGTTCTAATTTTACACAAAAAGTTGTTACTACAAAGTTGTTTAGAATTAAATTTTCTACAATCTAACTCTCTTAATTTTTATCTAGGATCGATATTTTTTGATTTATACCCCAAAAAGTGGTAAATCTTTGGTTGGACTTTTTTGACTTATGAAAAATTCCTAGTAGCAATTTTCTTTCGGAAATCATTAAGGAAGGTCCCTAGCAGTCTACATTTGGTTTTGCGTGGTATTCGGATTGTTGCGTTATCGGCCATCTTGAATTTAAGGGTAAATTTTTGTTTACCGAATAGGTCGTTTAGATTTATTTTTACACGAAAAATAGTTACTACAAAGTTGTTAAGAATTAAATTTCCTACCTTTTAGTATTCATAATTTTCCGCTAGGATCAATATTTTTCGATGTATACCCCAATAAGGTGGTGAAATTGTATTCGATTTTTTGACAAAGGAAAAACTCCTAGTAGTAATTTTCTTTGGAAATTAGTTGAAGCAGGTCATTGGCAGTCTAAATTTCGATTTGCGTGGTATTTGGTTCATTGCATTCTTCACCATTTTGAATTGAAGTGTGAAATTTTAGTTACTGAATAAGTCGTCTATTTTTAGTTGTACACGAATAATGGTGATAAAACATCTTTTTTTCTTTTTCAAATTTAATTCTAAACAAATTTTAAATTACCATTTTTAGTGTAAAATTAAAAATAGACGACTTACTTCAGTAACTAAAATTTCACCCTTTAATTCAAAATGGTGAAGAATGCAATGAACCGAATACCACGCAAATCGAAATTTAGACTGCCAGTGACCTGCTTTAACGAATTTCCAAAGAAAATAACTACTAGGAGTTTTTCCTTTGTCAAAAAATCGAATACAATTTCCCCACCTTATTGGGGTATACATCGGAAAATATTGATCCTAGGAGAAAATTATGAATATTAAACGGTAGTAAATTGAATTCTTAACAACTTTGTACTAAATATTTTTCGTGTAAAAATAAAACTAAACGACTTATTCGGCAAACAAAAATTTACCCTTAAATTCAAGATGGCCGATAACGCAATAAACCGAATACCACGCAAAACCTAATGTAGACTGCTAGTAATCTCTCTTAATGAATTCCGAAAGAAAATTGCTACTAGGCATTTTTCTTAAGTCAAAAAAGTCAAACAAAGATTTACCACTTTTTGGGGTATAAATCAAAAAATATCGATCCTAGGAAAAAATTATGAATGGCAAAATTGTAGAAAATTTAATTCTAAACAACTTTGTTGTAATAATTTTTCGTGTAAAATTAAAAGTAAACGACTTATTTAGTATGTAAACAAAAATGTACCCTTAAATTCAAGATGGCGGAGAACGCAACGAACCGAATACCACGCAAATCGAAATTTAGACTGCCAGTAACCTCCCTCTATGAATTCCGAAAGAAAATTGCTACTAGGAATTATTCCTATGTCAAATCCTAATTTTCTCGTACTAAAACGGAGGTGAGTATGCTGGACGAAACCTTCGCCCAGCATACTCATAGAACTATGGCTGTAATTTCGTAAGTATAAGAGAACTATTTTTTTCCTTTCGCAACTATTTAAAACTATTTTTTGGCATTCATGAAATATCAAGATTCCATGGTGAGTATGCTGGGCGAAGGGACACGGTTTGCTCACTCTTTCCCTGCCATGCAGTGGCGGTGTGGACTGTAACTTTCGAACGAGGTCAAAGGTTACTCGTCCCTGTGCGTCTCTCTAAGCGAAAGGATAAACCGACCGCGTACGGTACGGTTCCGAATTGGGTTGAATAGGAACACCAGTAAATAAGACACAGTTAATTGGGTTGAATCATCTGGCTTTAATAATGGCCCATCTATTCAATGCAAAGTCTGAGAGAAGTCTCGAAGACTATTGCTGGCGACTCGGCTAAGATGTCGCAATTGTACGAAAAGTCGCACCAGCTTAGCTTCTCTGAAACTTTACCTTGACGAGAACCGGCCAAAATAAATTACATTTTGCGAAAGAACATTAACAATTTTCACTATAAAGGATAACAAATTTATGTATATTTTACAAACTATGTACTACAATCAGATACTTTAAGTGCAGCAAGGTAGGTAGGGCGGTCACCCATCCTATGGTAAGATTTTAAAAGCTATACTATTTATTATTCAGTAATTACAAGGGTTTATAACGGTAATTATGAGTGGCTGGCTTCTATTTTGTTACATTATTTGTTGATTACATAGGAACTATATACTTTACAATCTTGAATGAATTACTTTATTGCGGCCACTCATCTATTCTATACGGGAAACAAAGTCTTACTTATATACTACAGCGCTTTTATGGCTGATTATACAGATTTACATAAAACGATAGTACAAAACAAGGTTAAAACGATATTTACTTATAAGAATTTTTATAATCTATTACAGAGAGTGCTGCGACCGTCTCCTGCGTACGGTGGCTATTATAATTAAGTGTCTATTGTGTTTTATCATTGTTTACTTGTCACAAATCACTGTTTTTATCACGATATTGGTTTGCGTGCACTAATCACTAATTTTAATCACACTATTATGATTTTACGAATCAATTGCACTGTATTTCGTGTCTGTCGCGACCTCATTCCATTAAGTATCTATGCACTTTTCTAAGATATAAAAACTCCTTAGAGTTTTACTAAAATGTATAATATATCTACTTTGCAAACTAGAAAACTGCAGTTGCAAAAAGCAAGTTAAAATATGCCTACTGCACGCGAATGTACAGGTGACGAATGAAGTGGTCAATATACCTTAGTAGGTAGTCATTTTGCGATCAAGTTATTTTGATATTAGGACAATCAAAGACCTAGGCAAAATGATATCTAGTCATTTTGCGATGCAGTCTTTCAGCTAATTAGGCATTCTGCTATGTAGACAACATAGGACCTAAGTCATTATGCTACGAGTATCTTGACAATCTAAGACCCACCCCAAGATTTATATGCCTAAATAGAGCAAGATATACTGCAACTAAAACTAAAAAATTAAACATTTTATTTCACTTCATAGGTACATGTCGTATCTTAGCAGCGACCATACAACCAATAGACACCGCATTACAGGCGACGCGCTTGTGGCAATGGTTACGGCGAAAACAGCGTATACACAGCATATTCATATCTCTTTCTTACACACGTACATTTGACACTATCTCTTTCGTTCGGTCAAGCGCTAGGGATGTGGGTAAATATGAAAGTGCTGCTGTCGATAAATATGTTGCAGATCCTAAAATTTCATAAGAAATTTCCGTTTCATTATAACCCGCCGCGATGAAAATGAGATGCGACCTTTTGGAACTGAGATGTACGTATGTGGTCCTGTGGTAATTTAGTATAGGGGTAGATTAGACCTTCAGAAAGGACATAGGCTATGTTTGGTCGCGATAAACGACATACACGCGGGCGGAGCCGCGGGCAAAAGCTAGTATATAAAAATAATGAATATAATAATAACCCTGGTTTCATTGCTTACAAACAATGTCGATAATATAGATCGTATTAATTAAACCCGTCCCATCCCTAACACTACCATTTTACGATCGTATGACCAATCAAAAGGCGTTCCCCGCTACTCCTACCTCAGCAAGTTGCCAGAATTTTTTGTTCGTAAAATATGAAACAATAGGCGTCTATTGGTTGTATAGTCGCTGTATCTTAGGGTGCTTACATAGAGAAACAGCCAGGTACGGGTAGTCACCGTCCGTGTAGGTTTAATTTACATATGAAAACAGGTAAACCTGTCCTTGTGGCCATCATGTTGTCCACTTTTGGAAAATGTTTATATAATAATGTAATCTACACTAATATTATAAAGAGGAAAGATTTGTTTTTTTGTTTGTTTGTAACGTATAGGCTCCGAAACTATTGGACCGATTTCAATAATTCTTTCACTTATAGAAAGCTACAATATCTGGGAGTAACATAGGCTATAATTAATTTAAAAAAAAATTAGGGATCCTTGAAAAAAATGACCTAAAAAATTCCTTACATCGCGTACGCTGCGAAAACCATTGAAGATAGAACAAAATAATGTATTGTGTAAATGTATAACTTAAAAAGGTCTACATAAAAGTCCGCGACAGCATATGTCTACCTAATAAGGGTAGCCCACAATAACCATTTTTATCTTTTACAAATTACAAAAAAAATATGTGTCATTTTGGAAGCTATTTTTAACAATATAGTGTTAAGCCTTATCTGATTAAATACGTTAGATACATTGCACGTTTAAGGTAGATCAAAATTGCCCTTCACACTGTATAATTACAATGAATATTTTAGAATCTATCGCAATATGAAAGTAACGCGCGACGATATAAATTCAAGCCGAAATGCCGATCAAAGTCAGACCACGGAATCTATACCTTTGTACTAATTCTTATTATAAATCATTTGGTATTTAAGATTGTTTCACTACCTTTTTGAATTATTGAAATCGGACGTTCTATTCAAAAGATATTATGAAATTATAATGTCAATAAATCCGGTAAATGTCCATGCACTATTTGAAAACTAATTACGGGCATGGGCTAAAAGGGTGCAACGGGTGTTCGAAGTATTTCACGAGCGAAGACAGGGAAGGTCAGCTGAACACAAGATGCAACGGTAACGGGATCCGAATGCGGGATTGGAACCTCCATGTGATGCATCCTGGGTAACGGAGGCATTAACGCCCCTCACCCAGGGGAGGCGCTACCGCCTACGGCAAATACATACAGCAACGGGAGCAGCTCTATAGAGGGCTGCTCAGAGGCTTCCCACGTGCCCCTCTGACCACCAGAGGGCACAGTGGAGAGCAGGCAAGGGGAGGGTTGGTCACCGAGCGCAGGCGTGAGGATTATAGGTCCGGCCTCCTGTCACTCCTTCACGTCCGTCTCCTCCCTTTCCGGGATTCGATGGGACATCGTGCTTCCCACTTCTGAGAGGGCCATCTTAAAATTGTAGATGGCCCAGGGTCAGCCGGGGGATGCGGAAAATGCCCTAGGCAATTTTACACTCCAGCAACAGAAGACCCGCGACGGCATGCTGTTTAGTGGGTCCGAATTGGACATGGCACTCCTGATGGCCGACGGGGGTGGTATCCGAGGCAATTTTAGCAGGAAAAAAAAATTGGAACGGAATCCGAATTCCACGCGGGCGGAGCCGCGGGCAACAGCTAGAAATTAATAAGTACTGAAAAAAAAATTGGGTACGAATTGAGAACCTCCTTTTTTGAAGTCGGTTAAAAATAAGTTATTCTTTTTAAATATTATTTTCGAGCAAGCATTATGTAAGCATCCTAAAACAATAGAAAAGTTAAGTAATACAATGTTGTTTCTCAGATTCTTTAAAATGCTTACACATTTTGTTTATAAAGCCCGACGACAACGGGTAGCTCCCATGCGGATTTACCGTTTTTAACGCAGTTTTCTTTATTTGAAAGCTGACGAGATCTCGATGATTCTTGAATGTAAATTATGAAGATCTGTTTGAGGAACATCAGCTCTTCGAGTGTTCTTATACCACGAACACGTACAAGGTCTACCAGACCAGCGCCTTGCGTCCAAATACGACATCCTGAAATCATTGCAACGTCAAATATTTAGTGTGCTAATAATGAATATTGCAAAAAACATTACTTTTTATATATTGTTGATATTATAAGAATATGTGCTAATAGTGAATATTGAAAAAACATTACTTTTTATATATTGTTGATATGATTAGAATAGACTAGTTCAACAACTGGTTCTTAGTTAATCAATCAATCAATTAGCCTATCTAATTGCAGTCCACTGCTGGACATAGGCCTCCCCCAATGTGCGCCACGTTTGCCGATCCTCCGCCTTCCGCATCCAGTCCGTCCCAGCCACCTTTCGCAGGTCGTCGGTCCACCTGGCTAGGGGATGTCCTACCCTCTGTTTTCCTACGCGCGGTCTCCACTCTAGGACTGGTTCTTAGGACAAACTTTTTTCTCAATCACGAGTCATGATTAAAGAGCAGTGGCAAAGTGGTTCCTAGAATGTGATTCCTGCCGGTTTACTCTGTAAAGAATTCCTTAAGAGAAATACATACAAAATCTCTATAGTCGTTCTGTAGAGTTTTCCCACGGGCTTCTCTTTTGAAAATTTTCACCCTTCGCTGTTCAAATTTTCACCACTCACTGTTGAGGAGTCTTGCGCGGCCGCTACGCAGGAGGCGCGGGTTCGATCCCCGCTCAGTGCAAATATTTGTGTTCATGAAATATGGGTATTTGCATTGGTCTGGTTGTGCCTCGGAGAGCACGTTAAGCCGTCGGTCCCGGTTGCCATAAGAACATCTATGGCAGTCGTTACGGGTAGTTGGAGCCCTCAAAAATCCAAAAACAACGGTCTAACTGCAAAGCTTCGATATCGCCTAATGTTAACATTGGGTTGTGGGGGTCAGATGGCAGTCGCTTCACGGAAAATATCGAGGTCTGGCCAGATTTCGTAGTTGGGACTGATAAAGGGGACCCCTAACTCCGAGCTGAAAGGCTTCGGATGCGACTGGGAATTAACGCTAAGAGGAAGAAGAAGAGACTGTTGAGGAGTCTTTCAATTGGGGATAGCGGTAAAAGTGGATGATACCCACTTACCGTTTTTTATTCGAGGCTGACGAGATCGCGATGATTTGTGAATGTAAATTATGAAGATCTGTTAGTGGAGCTCTTCATGTGTTCTTAAAGCACTTACATGTGTACGGTCTACCAGACCAGCAATGCACCTAACTGCGACATCCTGAAATCATTGTAATATCAAATATTTAGTGTGCTAATATTAATAGTGCATATTGAAGAAACATCACACATTGACAGCCTCCATAGCGTAGTGGTAGTGAACGCGGCCGCTACGCAGGAGGCGCGGTTTCGATCCCCGCTCAGTGCAAATATTTGTTTTATTTATTTTATTTTCTGTCCTTTTTTGATCAGATTTTTTCATTGCATCCCCTTATCTACACTCCAATAATTCGTTATCATCATCATCATCCTCATGGACACGTATTTTCCCTGATTGCATGCGGGGCATGGTGATCTTGGAGCTATTTGTTTTTTTTTTTCATACTACTTAGGTCGCAGACAAGCACACAGCTCTCCTGATGGTAAGTAGTTACAGTGACCTATGGGCGATTGCAACACCAGGGGATTGTGCTGCCAAACCTGTAAGAACAGAGAGATTCTGTGCTGTCAGTGCATATTTTAATCCGATTGTTAGAATGGCCCGTCAATACAATGAATTGTTAAAAAATAATAATTCCAAAATCGACATTTTTGATCCAAGTCTTAACAGTTACATCAAAACTATAAAAGGTATCCTCCAACCTGAACAGGGTGACTAGGGCGCAGCCGACACGCTGTGTCCGGGTAAACCGTCCCACTAAATCTCGTATCTTAATAGATAGACCAATAGGTTAATAGATAGATATAAATATAGTAGTTCCAACTTAGTCAACTCGGTATAACATATATCGAGGGTCCAGTGTTAAAACCCAATAAGTAGGCAAAAATCGAAAATTGACTTTTTTGGTCCATCTTAATCGATTTTTTACGCTCTTTCTAATGGTATTATCCAATAAGCGGAATTCGCGGTAGAACTCAAGTTACTTGGTTTAATAACCCAATAAACCAAGGTATTTTTTTTCAAAACTGTAAACTAGAACACACTAAGTAGATTTATTGGGAGAAAAAATATTTTTATGTCACGCTTAAACCAAATAAATATATTTATTTTCATTTAGTGTATAAAAAGTTTTACTAATTCGCTTTATAACATGCATGGTGAAAACCAATATTTCTATTTATCTGGTTTTACCTTTATCCATATGATTATTAAACAAAATAAAAAGAAGAGGCCGAAACCATTATTGCCATTTAACGGGTCTTACCTTTACTTTAATAGTTAAGAAAGTTACCAAAAATAAAATCTGAAATAAAACAAACTAATTTATCGGATTTCATTGTTCCATAATTTCAAAAACAAAAACAGAACTGTATAGTTAAATAGATTTACTCACTTAAGATTCTTCCAATATTGTTTGAGGAATAACCCAATAAATCAAAATAAGTACATAGGTACAACTTCACTCATGCCACTCACACCGCACGCGTAATTTGGGTGGATTGCGACTAGTGGTGAACTCTTTTTTTAATATAGCACACGTCAATTTGACTTCACCTCGCTTGATGGTAAGCTGAAGAGAAAGTCTCGGAAACGAGGGTCACCATTATAGACACGTTACCATGCACTCAGCTTGACGGCCTCATCAGATGCTTTTTCACGCCCTGCATAAAGGGCAAGGGACAGGGACTATAGAAAGCGGGAAACACGTGTACTGGTAAGGAATTCCAGGGTAATGGATAAGAAAAGGAGTCGCTGAACCGCTTGGTTGTTTATGGAATATTCTGCACCATATGCGGGTGATATTTAAGTCCTGCATGTGTTGTCCTGTGTAGGAAAGGAGAGGGTGGTACTAATTGGAAGAGCTCATCAGAACATTCACCATGGTAGAGACAGTTAACACTGCCAAGGATGCAACATCTCTGCGCATCTGCACATCGTCGAAGGTTGGAAAGGTAGCTTGGAAAGAAACGATTTGAGCTAGATTCTATCGAAATTGCCAGTGACTCGTCATGCTTGTCCAAAGCTTCACCCTAAAGATGGGTAACGTACGCCAGAAGATCACCTGTTAACCACTTCGGCCTAAAAATGTATTTCCTGTCATTAATTAAGGAGTGATCCTTTACGCATCATCCGTGACGCATGAGCTGTATGTTGATGATGTGCTCGAATACATTGCACAGCCTTGAGGTGACGGCTATGGGACGATAGTTGTCTGGGTATGGGCGATCCCGCTTCTTGGGAATCGGCTGTACTGTACATTCACTTCTTTCCAAGCCGATGACACTGTATCCGAGATTAAGGAGAGTCGGTACAGCCGCGTAAGCATTGGAGACAACTCCGTTGCACGTTTTAGAAGAACCATCGCTGGAATAAGACCCGGCCCGCTGATTTTCTAGATATCGAGTGATTGCAGTACTTTACGGACATCGCGCTACGCAGGAAAGGCTGACAGAAGTTGGCTTGCACAGCTTTGGCCAGTCGCCAGTAGCCATGGCTGCCCATGGGATGCGCCATTAGCACTTGACCAAACCGTGCTGTGCGCTCTGACATATTAAGCCCTCTTGCAGACATTTGTGGCTCTGTTGTACTCCACCTTAAAGTGACTCATGTTGGGATAGCACGAGGCGCGCGCCCTTACGCAAGCGCGGTACGCAGATTGTTTTGGATCAACAGCCTGTCCCAGTGTGAAAAAATATGAAGACATAATATTATACCAAACAACCAGCCCGCAAAAGTGACAGAGTGATTTTTATTTATTTTTTCAATAATTTAACTTAATTAATCCTAAGAAATTAAATACAATTAATGTTTAATTTTATCTCTCTCTTTGGGGTAAAACCCAATAAGTCACTACCTCATGTATCTAATTTTCTATTAATTTAAGAATGATGAACAATGGACAGTTTAAAATTGTTATAGTAATAAGTTAACTAAATATACTTTTACCACAAATACTTATTGTGACGATATTATGTGAAAATCATGGGTATATTTGTCTTTGAACCTTTAACATTGAATAACTCGAAAGTTAAAATTTCATACTTATTGGGTTTGAGCACTATACCCTCGATATTATTGTTTTATATTGTATACACTGTTATGAGTTACAGTCCAGTTCTAAATGTTTGCCAGTTGTTTATGTCTAGCTAAGGATATGATTGTAACTTGTTGTGTATCAATAAATAAATAAAAAAAAAATAAAAAAAAAAAACATAAGTAGGACAAACTCTTTGGTTTTCCCACTGAGAGCACAAAACCTCTTAGTGAGCTGGCTACCCTACTCACCATTGAAAACACAACAACAACCTCTTTTACTTGGACCCAGCGGGGGGCGTCAATGCCAGACACGGGTTACCCACGTAGCCTGGCAGTTTCCACTAGATGTCACCGCAATAGTGAAGGCGGCTCTCTGGCATTTTATCTGCGACGTCACAGACACAGGCTGCCACATATGCAAGAATTCCTCATGTGAACCTTACATGTGACTCCACACATCCATTACAGCATTTTCATTTTCATGACATGCAATAAAATTCCTTGTCTGGGTCTTTAATAGTAAGTTATACATAAACTAGACATGCTCACCATTTAGTATCATCAGGGAACTCAGGCATACTTCTCTTTCTGCATACAGGGCAACACTTGGTGTTACTGATTCAACCCATTCTAGTAAAGTTGAAAGATACCTAAAAAAGAAATAATTTTTAGCATTGCTTATTAGTTTGTTCACCTTCCTCTTAAAATGATTAGATAGATACTAGATTAGGGTTGCCATAAGTGTGGGGACCCAGACCGGGACATTTGAAGAAAAATTAGTAAAGGTAGAAAAATAGGAACTTTTATTACAACAACTTTTAATACTGCCATTAAACAAGCGTTAAACAAGCGGGCAGCGACCCGGGCTTCCTATGTTTTCTGAAAGGCGAAAAATTATCAGAATTAACTTCTGATAATTGTACAAAATTTGACGAAATCAACATTAAGTTAAACATCATCTTCATGTAGACGCTTTCTCCCGATTGCATCCCTGGCCAAGATGACCCCGGAGCTCAGGGTCCACCTTCCGGCTCTTTCTCCTCCACTTGACACGATCTTGGGCGTCCATGGTAGTGAGACCATTTGCACGCATATCACTCTCCACGACGTCAAGCCAGGACTTCTTGGGCCTATCCCTTCTACCTGGACCCGGCGGGGGCGCCATTGTCAGGCATTTACTACCCACGTATCCTGGCGGTTACCGCAAGACGTGGCCGCACCAGCGAAGGCGGCTCTCTTGTATTTTATCTGCGATGTCATGGACATGAAGGCTGCCGCGGCTGCAAGAGTTCCTCACGCAGCATTTTTATCTCCGTGACATGCAGCTCTTACGTGCTTACGCTCTTGCTCTCACAACCATGTAAGAGGACAGGCTTAATGATCGTCTTATAGACCTGCCCCTTCAACCTGACTGGCACTTTGGGATCACCCGTGACGCCAGTCATTTCTCACCACCTGGCCCACGCGGAAGCAATGCGTGCCCTGATGTCGTAGTCGATTTCACTGGTCACATGAAGTACAGATCCCAGGTACTTAAACCGAATCATCGCCTATGCGGACCGGTGTGAAATCTGTCGAGTTTAACGCTAAACTTTCTGTCATCGCTACATTTAGCTTCATAACACCGTTCTCAAGCGCTTCCTTCCACACTTTCACGTGTTGCACCAATCTGCTCTTGTCCGCGTCCTTCAGCGCAATATCATCAGCATACATGAGCAACCACGGAGGCTGCTTATGTGGTTTTCTGATACTGTCCAACAAGACGTCTAATACCGAGCTGAACAAGTAAGGACTAAGGACGGATCCTTGGTGTACTCCGATGGTGATGGGGAAGGCTTTTGAGTCACCAAAAGCACTCCGAACGACGGAACCAGAATCATGATACATATCTTGGATGGTGTCAATGTAGGTCTCTGGATATCCCTTAGCCCACAGTACCCACCAGATCACCGCGCGAGGAACACAGTCGAAGGCCTTCTGCATGTCTAAGAATAGGCAGTGCAGGGGCGTGTTCTTCGCCCTGTATTTCCCCACCACAATCCTTAGGGAGAACACCGGATCAATGATCCCGTGCCCGGGACGAAACCCATACTGACACTCCGAGAGTGTACTCTCCTGTCGGATCCGGGAGTCGATTATCTGCTCCTAGAGCTTCATGGTGTGGGACATTATCTTTATACCGCGGTTACTACCACACTCCTGCACCGATCCCTTGCCTTTGAATACTGGCGTAATGAAGCTCAGTCTCCACTGGCTCAGGATCTCACGGTGAGAAGTACGCGGTTATACAGATTTGTTAGAATGCTCACACCACGAGCACCCAATGCACCCATTGCCTTCTAAGCCTCGATGGGGATTTCGTCGAGGCCGAGTCTGTACTTCTGCAGGCGTTATCGGTGGCACTAGTCCTTGTTTCGGAAAGAGGTCTGGTGGATGCACCTCTTGCTGCTTATTCAGCATGTCGTTGGAAGTATGAGCGCCATCTGTCCTTCATCGCGTTTTTCTCGTAAAATCATTAGCCCCGGGGTCTTTATTACTCATTAACATATTCATGTATGGAAAAATATCAGCGCTTACGTCGTTCTATCTACGTATTAATAGCCTAGCTACTTAGTCGCGTTTATTGTAGGTATATTACTGTTTACCAACCAAGTCCAGCACTCGAATATAATACTAAAAATGTTTAACCGGGACAATTTGCTTATTGGCCGGGACGCCGGGACACCAGGCCTCAAACGGGGACATGTCCCGGCGTACGGGGACGTATGGCAACCCTATACTAGATAGATAATTCTTTATTGTATGCCATTGTTATTACAAATTACTGCATGTAGATATGTACATTTAAAGTTAAATGCTTATTGGGCGGCCTTATTAGATACGACAGATTGGCACTCGGCTGAAAAAGAAAACTGTTCACTAATTGAATAACCATAGTGGATTACCCGTCTACGGTTAAGATATGGGGTTTGTGTAGTGCTTTTTACGTAAAAATTATGAACTGCACACGAAAGTCGATGATATACCTACCTAAAACGTAAACATTGGTTCGGTTTAGCACATCTTATTTCTATTCTAAGATATATGTCGCGAGTCATACTTAAAGAAAGCTTGGTATTGGGTACCTACTTCAACTGCGTCAATATTTCAACCAAATTCTAAGTAAGAATAATTGAGTTAATATGTAACTTACGACTTATAAGAACTTCAACTTCAACTTTTAAGAGTGGCTTTTTGTGGAAGTCCACCACAATTCGCCAATGTCATGTGTCAGAAAGCAAACTGTCAAATGATATTACACGAAAAAGAAACCATAACGAAGCCAAAGGAAATTTATAGAGATCACAATAATATTGTGATAAAACAAAACTAGTATTGATATTGAAAACATTAAATAAATAATTAGATATTTATACATTTAGACGGATAAAATCGAATAAATATTAACATAAAAAAAAAAAAGGAAATATTCTTGAATATTAACTAAAGAAAACAAGATCTTATTGTTATGTTATGAACCTTTTTACAGTTTAATTTTATTAGCACTAATATATCTACCTAGAATATTTACAAAAGGAGTAAAGACAAGTGAAAGAAGAGATTTAATAGAAGTAGGGCGTGGAATATTATGAGGAATAATATCATAAAGAGAATACCTTGTCCTAGGGCAATTAAAAAACATGTGATCCACAGTTCCTTCGAAAAGACCACAATCACAAATTGAATTATCCCTAATTCTAAGTTTAGCCAAGAAAACGGGAGTACACGAATGATTCAGTCTTAAGCGACAAATTGTAGAGGTGGTGGATTTATCTAGATTAGAAAATATGAAGAACCAGGGTTTACGAGGAATTTCAGGCTGAATATCACCATAAAATTTCCCAGTGATAGTTTTGGAAATTCGCCAAATTCTAGACCATGAGTCAAATAGATTTAATTTTAAAGATGAGCATATATCATGGGAATATACTTCAGGATGGTCAAGAGAACCTGAATGGACAGCATTTTTTGCAATGGAGTCCACGGTTACGTTTCCTGAAATACCTGAATGACCAGGAATCCAGGCTAGAACAACCTCTATATGCAAATTATGACACTCTAACAGAAGATTTCTTATTTTAAGGATAATAGGAAAACAGGGATTTGATCGAAAAGGGTTTGACAATATTGATTGAAGACAGCTTTTGGAATCTGTAAAAATTATACTTTTATTTAAATTGTGGGATTTAATGAAGGAAATAGCTTCAAGAATAGCAATTGCTTCACCTGTGAAAACAGATGTGATAGCTGAGCATTTGTAATTCAGAATTATTCTTGAAGATGGAATCCATACAGCAGCGCCAACTGGGCCATTGTCTGATAATTTAGAAGCATCCGTAAAAATTATACGCCAATTATGGTAATTTGAGGAAATTTTATCAATAAAAAGACTGTTAGCTTCTATTGAATCTTTATTTATATTAAAATCCAAGATTATGTTGGGCTGGAATATCAACGCTTCATATGGCGTGAAGAAAAGGGGTAAAACTGAGTTTTGGAAGAAAGGATCAGGCAGTTGAGAATAATGATGATAAGCTTGAAGTAAACAAGGAATAGCATTTGAACGGGGATATCGGGCGTTAAATAAGTTGGATAGATGACCAAGTTTTATAAGAAGAGGGTGATCTAGATTTTGAGCAAGTTTAAAGAAAAACCTTTTAGCAAGAAATTGTCTACGAATAGAAAGAGGAGGATCGACACATTCTACCTGCATAGCATTTATGGGAGAAGACTTCATCGCCCCAAGAATAATGCGAAGGCATTTTGATTGGATTTTGTCAAGTTTTTGCAACCCCAATTTGTTGCAAGGATCAATAATAAATAGACCGTAATCCAAATGACTACGAATAATGGCGTTATATAATAATTTCTGCGAGAAAGGATGAGATCCCCACCAAACCCCAGAGAGACAACGAAGCACATTAATATTCTTTATACATTTCTGCTCTACGTACTCGATATGATTGGCACCTGTAAGTCTGGAGTCTAACCACATTCCGAGAAACTTAACCTTGTTATCCTGCAGAATTTCTTCATTATCTACTTTAATTACTACTTGGGGAATAGATCGCTTTTTAGTAAATACCACCACCGAACTTTTAGAGGCCGATAAAGAAAGACCATGACGAAGAAGCCATTCTGATAAGTATTTGAGTGCAGATGATAGATAATTCGCCGCCAGCTCAATGGAAATATTGGATACATATAAGGCCAGATCATCAGCATATTGTAAAAGATGACAATTAGGCTGAATCACTAGCTCTAGGTCATACGTGTACAAACTGTACAGGAGAGGGCTAAGCACTGACCCTTGAGGTAATCCTTTCCAAATAGTCCTGGGAGGAAGAGAGAAATTTCCACTTCTAATCGATATGGATCTTTCCAAAAATAAATTACAGATAAAGCGAACTAATTTTTCTGGAATCATTAGCTGATAAATGAGTTTATTTTTCAATAAGGGAATTATGACATTATCGTAGGCAGCTGAAATATCAAGGAAACACCCAACAAGATATTCCTGGTTCAAATAAGATATACGAATATCCGAGGTTAAAATACCAAGGCTGTCCATAGTGCCTCGGCCCTTTCTAAATCCGTACTGAGATTTAGCTAGCAAATTTTTGTTCTCCACAAACCATTCAAGGCGATGTTTAATCATATGTTCTGTGACTTTAGATAAGACTGAGGATAATGCTATTGGTCTATAGCTATTAGGGTCGGAAGGACTCTTACCAGGCTTAAGAATGGGAATCACTATTTGATTTTTCCAAGACTGAGGGACAGAGCCTAAATCATAATAATTGTTAATTAAATTTAAAAAATATTCCTTGCTTTTATCAGATGCATGAGTCAAAAATGAATATGGAATACCATCCACTCCAGGAGAAGAATCTCGAAGACCGTCAAGTGCCAACTGAAGTTCAGAGAACGTAAATAATTGATCAAAACTATTTTGAGTAGGAAGAGGAAAGGAAGGAGAAGGAAAGTAATCTAAATTAGGAACAAAAGGAGGAGAAAGTTTATCAGAGAAGTTCTCAAGCCAGGACGAGGGATCATTGGCAGTCATATCAATACTGTTGCAGGAACCTCTGAACCTTTTAATTTGTTTCCAAACTAAAGCAGAGGGAGTGCGAGGGGAAAGGTTGGAACAGAACCGAACCCACCCTTCTTTCTTTTTCTTCGAAAAAAGTTTTCTTGCTCTGGCAGCTTTCAGCTGATAATCTAATAAATTTTCAATGGTCATGGAAGAGTTGTAAGTCTGTTCTGCCCTTTTCCTATCATTAACTGCAACAGTGCACTCTGAATCCCACCAAGGAGTGGAAACTTTAGAACTATAAGGTTTTTTTAAAGGAAAATTTTCGTTAGCGCTTGAAATAATAGAATCAACAAATTTAGAGTAACAATCTGTAAGGTTACTGGATTCGGGAGAAGGAAGAGCAGCTAGTTTGTTTTCGAGAGAAGATGAAAAAGAGGGCCAATTGGATTCTACTATTCTATATTTAAACGAAGGGTTAAAGTTACGCATAGGACAGACCCTGCCAGAGAGCGATAAAAGAATAGGAAAATGGTCACTACCGTGAGAGTTAGATAAAATATTCCAGGAGAGAGAAGAGGACAAAGAAGCAGAACAAATTGAAAGATCCACAGCAGTACTAGGGTTTTGTGAAGGGAGGACTCTTCTAGTGGGAGATCCATTATTGATAACACAAAGATTGGCATCATCTAAAATTTCAAGAAGAGAGAGAGCAAAGGAGTCGTTGTAATAACAGCCCCAAGATAAGTGGTGGGCATTGAAATCGCCCAGTAAAATGACCGGCGGAGGGACAGAAGAAACAACTAACAAAAGGTCTGGGATCAAACTAGAGTGAGGATTTGGAGGAATATATACAGAAAGGAAAGAAATATCAAGAGCCCTTACAGCTACCATATTTATCACTGGAGAAATTGGAGGAAGAGGAATTTGGTAAAAAGGGAGAGAACGTCTAATAAGAAGAGCACTACCATTATGACCAACAGGTCTATCATCACGAAGACATGAGAAACCTGACACTCTAAACCGAGCACCAGGCCTCAGCCATGACTCCGAAATGGCAATAACCGAAGGACTAAAAGAATTAATAAGGTAAAGGAGTTCATGTTTCTTGGCACGAAGACTGCCTGGATTCCACTGGAGAATTGTATTCATAATTAGAAGAAAGAGAAGAGATTTGAACAAGTTTATGGGCAACGTTGGGCGGTAAGAAGGATCTATCCTTTGGAATCAAATTAATAATCAAAGACAATAAAAGCTCAAGAAAATCATTGGAAGAAGGAGGGGAGGCATGCGAGGCAAGAAGAGAAAAGCCATTTGGCAATGAAGAAGGCTCATTGGCGATAATGGCCTGATGGGAAGATTTGTCAAAGGACTTACCTAAGGGAGCCCTAGAACGAGGGGAAGAGAAAACTGTTTTCTTGTGAGAAAAAGATGAAGCAGGAGAAGACTGCTGATTAGGAGGTGATGGAGAGAAAAGAGGACGAGGGACCGGAGAGTCAGTGACGACTCTAGAAAAGAATTTATTTACTTTAGGATAGCGAGAGCTAGCCTCTTCATAAGAAAGATTCTCTTGAGACATTAAAAGTTTAATATTTTTTTGTCTGCCCAGCTCCGGGCAACTATTGTTATTGGCAAAATGGTTGCCATGGCAGTGCAGACAAGATGATTTAGCCTCGTCGACAATACAAGAATCCCCGGAGTGGGGTTGAGCGCATCGAAAGCATCGAGGTTTGGACCTACATTGAGCTTGAACATGGCCAAACTGACAACATTGCCGGCACTGAATTGTTGGGAAAACGTAAATTTCAACGGGGAGAGATGAGTGGTAGGAAAAAACACGATCAGGGAGGACTTGACCATGGAAAGTTAAAACAACAGACTGGGTGGGAACCCAGACTGCTTTGCCATTCTCAATGACTTTTCTATTCAGCCTTCTGGCCTTCATAACCTCACAATTAATTGGAAATGATAATGACTGGACAAATTCGTCCATTGACCAGTCAGTTGGCACTTGGCGGACCACACCCATTTTTGAAATAATAAATGTAGGTATATCAGCTTTATATTTATTTTGAGGCAAGATGGGGTTGTCTAGGAACTTATTCGCATCAACAGCGGTAAGAAACTCCACAGAAATTTTATTTCTGCCGACCTTCTTTACGCCGTCAGCGCGAATGTTTAAAATTTTATGTTGATGTAAAAATTGGCCAAATTTAATTGGACGAATTGAATAATTATCTAAGAGAACGTTCGAATCAGACCGAGAAACGTGGACCACAAATGGACCTTTATCTGAAGGTTTATATGCCTTAAAACCTAGGACAAGGTTTGGATGTATAAACATGTTTTGTACCGACGGGATCGAAGATTCCCTATTAAAAATGGACATCTTAGAAGCAATGCCGCTATCTTCTGACACATCATGATGACGCTTACCATGAGCAGCATTGCTTGGCTGGACATCGATATCCATATCTAAACTGTTTAAAAAAATATCAGGATCCGGAGGATCAGGAGGGATTGGGGAAGGCGGGTCCATAATGGAACCCACCTTCCTAATAAAAGGAAGAAAAGAAAAAATAGAAATATAAAGACACTAAATATATAAATAATGAAATATTATATTAAAGATACTAGTTTTGTTAAAAATGAAAAGAAGAAATCATAAATAAAAATAGGAAATTTTCAAATCAAGTGACAGGTGACTAACCACACCGACGTTCTTCAGGCGAAAAAAACCGACTTATAAGAATGCTTGTCAAACAGTACTTATTTACCCATATGGCTGAAATAGCTGTTCTAATTTTTATACAATATGTTTACTTACCTGTGATTCACAACAAAGCAATTGGTTGTGAAATGTAATGAACAATGGAAAAGTATTCTGATTCTAAGGATGATAAATTTCATGTTAAAATTTGAAATATTTTCACCGACACTAAAGTAATCGCTATCTAAAAAGCCCGTTTGGACATTTCAAGTCCATGAAGTTCTCAATTTTGAGAACGTAAAACAATGATATTTTTCAAACGTAGAATGACATTTTTCATTGATGGGTACCGCCCACTCCGCTCAGTGCTGTCCATAACGAGTTTTTTATACTCTCCACAGACTATTAATAAATTGGTTATGGTAAAAATAAATCGATTAAGATATTTTTTTTAATTTTATCATAAAAATGTCTAAGACAAAGTTAAAGATCGTACACTTATCTGTAAAAATCCGGTCAAGTGCAAAACGTGTGTTAATGCGCAAACACGACTCGTGTTTGCGCATTAAAGATTCCTCACGAAACTGAATTGTGGTGCGAACTAATGCTACATGACCGGCAATATGCTACATGACCGGCAATATGCTACAGTACTGGCAATATGCTACATGGCCGGCAATATACTACAAGACCGGCAATACTTTGATTGCGTTAAATTAGAAATTTAATTTCGGCGGGTCCATATACACGTAATCACAGAACACTTATATCCTAACCAGTATATATATTAATCTATGATCTTAACGGCAAAGCGAAAATAAAATTGACTTGACATATTTGACATGACATTAACATAATAATGTATAAAATTATACATAGAGTAAAGTAATCTTTGAGTATGGAAGACGGAAGTATATGGAGATGGCATACCTACGAAAAAAAACTGTATACCTAAACTTGGATGAGAACGGAAAATGGCGTCTATAATAGGGAAGCCCAGTAAACTGTCGATAACCACCTTATCGATATAAAAAAAGCACAGACTAAAAATGTAAACAAGGTGTCGCGAAGAAGTATATAAATTGGGGATGTATATGTATATATATTCCTTCGCGTTGGTTAAGGGTATGAACAATGCAGTAACTCAAATCTGGCTCACCGCTGGGTTACGATGACTAGTCACAGCTGCTTCTGTTGTCTCTCTGTCACGGCATGGCTAACGTGATGAACTGTGGACAAAGAAAAGCACCTGTTATTTCTCTTGCGAGAAATAGTCAGGAGTTGTTCCCTGTCATAATAAAAGGAGCGCAAAAGCGCGACCGACCCGCGTCAAAAATTGACCACAGTAGACTAACAGTCACACCGGCTTCAGGACGCTCAACACGTATATAATACAACGTGGACTTCGCCTCATCTGCGTCCAGGAAAAACATGGCGGAACAAAAGGCCAGCCAGCACCGCACGGTGGCCAACCGCTGATGGACGCGGAGCGGGGCGGTCACATACAGGACCCAGAGTATTACTCCCCGATTCTGGCCCGGCATGAAAGTACCAGTTCGGGGAGGAATCCCTCATAATAAGTGGGTCGGTCTTACGTTGGATGACGTGTAACTAGGGAAGATCACCTGACCTGTGTAAACGCCTCAGCGTTATCTCAGTACACCTTCGTCAGCTCACAACGTACAGGAACCACCACTACGGTATCACGCGCACGTGTTTAGGAACACTTCACACTCGCACAGTTCGGAAAGGCGGTTTATACTTGCGTAACTAGGGACGCACTATTCACACTTACGCAAGTAGGAACGGCGGTTTATACTCGCGCACGATTCACACTCGCGCAGCTAAGAACACATAACACGCGTAACTAGGAGCGTACGACTCATTCACGCGTAACTAGGAACTGCTAGGAGCGCACGATTCACACATGCGACTAATACGATTCGCGTAACTTTTACGAGTCTTGATGATATTCCGTATTTAGAAGAACATACATTCTCCAAGGCCCGATCATACGAACTGAAACAATATCTATTTGGCATTAGGAATTCGAACAAGTTCAAATTCAAATCTAGAACGAAATTCAAGTCTAAACGGCTTGTAAGGAACGACGTTCTTACCAAGTACTTAGAGTTCGTGCTTCACGTTGATTCCTCTTTGGAGAACTTCAGAAACCTCGTAGATCCTCAGATCGTAGCGACACAAGGGTTTGAACTATCATCTATCTTCTATCTATCTATACTATTATATAATTGTAAATTGAAAACGTTTGTCCGCGATGGACGCAAAAACTACTAAATGGATTTTGATGCAGTTTTTTTGTTAGAAAGGTCTTGTTGGAATTTAAAATCTTACGTCTGTTTTACTGCAATCGGTTGAGTAGAACCGAAGATAAGAGATCCACGCGGGCGGAGCCGCGGGCGAAAGGCTAGTATTTAGCATATATTTGCTAAATATAATAGTTTGAACCATTGTAAACCTTTGAGAATGCCGTAAGGCGGAACCGGTTAGGCAACAAAAAATAAAACAATTGTGGAAGAGTACAAGTTTAGTGCTTTATTCAATATGTCCTTTATATTAATATATATCCGTCAACAAAGGAGAACGGGCAGTTCGTTACATAATATTGTAATACTTTTTACCTATATCACAATTGTTTCGTTAAAATGATAATTATTGTATGTTTAAATACATATTTTTCAGTGCATGGTTATTAATACTGTCTGAAAATAATTATTACTGTTATTATAATAAATGTAACATTCAGTAATGTTACATTTATTAAATCTAGAGCTTATTTTTGCTAAAATATATTTTTCAACACACTCATAATGTAGCTTCATCATCATACTGAAATGTACACATTAAAAAATTAAAAATAAAACTTTAATGAAGGATAATAATATGATCTTTATGCCCAGAGTATCAAAATAAATTTAAAAATAGTACATTATGGTACAAGTGAGTAAAGTTGGTAATTATCATACTCACGCGTGGCATACGACGTTTCACAACACACTTGCGAATATAATAAAACTAAATAAACAATACTACAATTCGTTTTCCTATGCGCGCGCATCTAACAATGGCGATCGGCCATATTTAAAAGTGAGGTTTGAATTTGACTTTTTTTTACTCTGTTTTTTTTTTCTGTACTTGAGAAAAAAAAAGTTAAATTTGAGTGATAATTTTGTTTATTATACAAGTATTACAAGTTGGTTTTTGTTCTATTAAACACGTTCTTTTTTGTATCGAAACCTTTTTTAAGAACATAGAAACTTAACCTGTAAGATTTAAAAAAGAATCTATAACTCACTTGTGAATAATAGCAATGAAAAAGTCACAGTTTGATAAAAAACCGGACAAGTGCGAGTCAGACTCGCGCACTGTACAGAACTAAATTAAAGAACAAACTCATAATACATATAATAATAAAAAATTCAACTTATCCGTCCACACATTCCCGAAAAAAAGGTCTTAACAGATAGACAAACAGACAAACGGACAACAAAGTGATCCTATAAGGGTTCTAGTTTTTCATATTACTGTACGGAACCCTAAAAAGGAATATCTAACGCCGCTCGGCGAGTTATTGTCTAAATCTTATAGTATGAGAGACGATGAAATTAACTTTAGTCTGATCAAATTCGTGGATGATATGCGTATCATAATCGTGGAACCTATAAAAAACTTTGAAAACGTTTCAATATTCAAGTCGCCGACACCAACACGAAATAGAATCCATGACACTTAACACATTCATTAATTTCATTCAGAACACATAATTCCATCACATACGTTGTAGGTAGGCCATTCACTTCGTCATAATTATTTAGTTGTCTTTTAATTTTAAATATTAACAAAGTACCATCACACAAAAATCGTGAGGAAAACACGAGATTAGAATTAAAAAAATTTATGCATGTCAATATGGACCCTTGCCTTGTACTACAAAATTTAAATTACGTTCCAATCTACTAATATCAGAACCCATGACACTCAACTTAGTTGGCAGATGGCAGCCGCTTCACGGAAAATATCGAGGTCCAGTCAAATCCGCTGTTAAGACTGGTAAAGCGGACAGACTCCGAGGTGAAAGCTTCAGATGCGACGGGGAGTTAACACTAGGATGAAGAAGAAATAAATATACTTCGTTTATGGTATATAAACGATACTAACCATAAAAAATTCCCTCCTACAGTCCCGGGTCCTTTAAGCGGGGCATAAAAAGCATCTGATGAGGCCTTCTTAGTTCTTAGATATTAAATTTTATTATCAATCATATTTAGAAATAATCATTTATTTTATTGTCGCTTTATCTCACATAAACCATAAAATTATCATTATCATTGATCATAATATCATGAGCTTAGCATTTTTCCGCTCTCTTTTGGTTAATACACATTAGATGACAGGATAGATAGATATCGATAAATATTACGATAATAGAGATACATGATACATCCCTAACATAGTAACCGTCTACAATCTAAGTCTATGGTCTACACACGTTCATTCATGAAAATAGAAGTATGTGAGAACGAAAGATGGCGATTTGGCGTCAAGCTTGATTCGATTTTATGAATGAAATCGTAGTTGTTGCTACTCTTTAATACTCTAAGAAAGTAATACATCGGAAATAGAGGGCCCTCTCGTGAGTTTTTTATGTCACCCACCCAACTTCTATCAGAATCTACCGCCATCTATTAATCATATTCCGACAACTGCTGTTACTATACCATACATACCTATATTGTGCATACCTACATACATACTACATGCATTGGATATATGGATATATAACCCAAAACCGTCAGGCCTGTTCCTTTATGTTGAATTCATTAAAATTCAACGTAAAGGCCGCGCCGGTTTTAAGTTATGAGTTATGTATGACCTTTGAGTATAGAAGTATATGGAGATGGCATACCTACGAAAAAAAACTGCATACCTAAACTTGGTGAAGAACGGAAAATGGCGTCTATAATAGAGAAGCCCAGTAAACTGTCGATAACTACTTGTCGATATAAAAGGAGCACAGACTAAAAATCTAAACAATTGTTTAAACTATTATGTTTAGCAACTATAATAGGTTAAACCATTGTAAACCTTTGAGAATGCCGTAAGGCAAAACCGGTTAGGCAACAAAAAATAAAATAATTGTGGAAGAGTACATACAAGTGCTTTATTCAATATGTCCTTTATATGAATTTTCACCAACAAAGGAGAACGGGCAGTTCGTTACATTATACTGTAAAATCTTTTTTACCGATATTGTTTCATTAAAATGATAATTGTTATGTTTCATTAAAATGATAATGGTGATTGTGGTTAAACTGACAGCAAAACCTACCATGTAATGGGCACCCTAAAAAGGTGTTTTCTTAAGCAATTTCCGCACGGAACAAGAAACAAACGTCGGGTTTTTACCGTTCGGAAAGAGTAAACACGCGCCTTATAAAACATTTTGTATATAAATTAAGTATTTAGGTTTCCGAATCTGAATTCCTAATCAGGAAATCGTGCGTTTGAGGCTGGCCTATTTCCAAATCTATATAATACTATTGAATGATAATCGTTTAACTGCCTCCGTAGCGTTGCGGTAGTGAACGCGGCCGATGCGCAGGAGGCACGGGTTCGATCCCTGCTTAGCGCAGATATTTGTATGCATGAATATGGGTATTTGCATTAGTCTGGTCGTGCCTCGGAGAGCACGTTAAGCCGTCGGTCCCGGTTGCCATACAAACAGAAGAAATAAATATACTTCGTTTATGGTATATAAACGATACTAACCATAAAAAAATTCCCTCCTACAGTCCCGGGTCCTTTAAGCGGGGCATAAAAAGCATCTGATGAGGCCTTCTTAGTTCTTAGATATTAAATTTTATTATCAATCATATTTAGAAATAGCCATTTATTTTATTGTCGCTTTATCTCACATAAACCATAAAATTATCATTATCATTTATCATAATATCATGAGCTTAGCATTTTTCCGCTCTCTTTTGGCTCGACAAATAATACGATAATAGAGATACATCCCTAGCATAGTAACCGTCTACACACGTTCATTCATGAAAATAGAAGTATGTGAGAACGGAAGATGGCGATTTGGCGTCAAACTTGATTCGATTTTATGAATGAAATCGTAGCTGTTGCTACTCTTTAATACTCTAAGGTTATGACATACTAACTGACATTTTGTGTAAATGACAGCAGGTCTGTTTTACCGACTTAACATGCGGCGCCATCTATCGATCTTTGGAACCAGAGCCACAATTTATAATGACAGCTGGTCTGTTTTATCCGTTTAGTATAATATTAAGAAGAAATTTTGTAGATGTCCCTTTTAAACTACCACACCACTATGTACAAAGTTTCCGAGGGCTGCATATGTATTGCTGCAGCAGATTTTTTTTTTTTTTTTTAAGTTTCCGAGGGCTGCATATGTATTGCTGCAGCAGATTTTTTTTTTTTTTTTTATTTGTTCCTTTCGGAACAGGCTAAGGTTCTATGACCATACTGCCTTGTCATCAGTTATTTTTATACTTTTTTATACTTTGTATTTGGTTGATGATGAGGATGAGGATGATGATGATGATAATGGTGAGTTGATGATGATGACGATGATGATGATTGCTGCCTCAGTAAAGTGGTGGAAACTTTACTAAAGGCTTCTTACGGAGATTTGAAACCAACACGAGAAGTCACAATCCACTGTAATATTTCACTTTCCTACTCTTGTGCGCGTTTTCCAAGACGTTATGTCTAAAATTCCACCATAGTTATACATAAAAACTCGAACTCACACTAATTTTGGAAAGTAAAATACAACCGCTTATGTTTCTTTTAGGCTCCGCACAAACGTACGGTTTCCGTCCACGGTTTCCTGATCAAAAAGTCAGATTTGAAAAACCGAATGCTCCATTTTCATACAAAATGTTCTACTAGGCGCACACGTCCTTACTTTTTGAAGAACGGAAAAAACCTGACGTTCGGTTCAGAATGGAAAAAACCTAATGACGTCATACCGAACGCAGCACTCGCATACATTTTGTACTAATCGCCGCACACGTCAGGAAATTTCCATCCGGAATCGCGCTTAAATTGTGTCCAGCGTTGTCAATTCCCAAGAGAGTGGGGACTTTCAAGCTGATTAGCGAATTTGTGGGGATTGTGCTTATGTGGGGCATTTAGACATTCACACTAGACCTAAACTCAGAAGTAATAAGTGGCAAGTATTATACATATTGATAAATTATTAAAGCAAAATATCCGACAATAAGGTACTATTTAACTCTTTATTGGCAATATATATGTACACGAGCCGCAATAAACATCGCAAGTGGTGAATATAGCGGGAAACTTCAAGAGAAGTAATATAGTTATCAATGTCTAATATTCGGGGCCTTTCTGTTGGGTTTGTGGGGAATTCAGATCATCAGTAATTGGCAACACTGATTGTGTCTCGCTTCCGGGGTTGCCAGATTGTATTGTAACTTTTGTTACATTTTGCGTAACTTTTGACTCTCTTACGACCCAGCCCCATAGTGGTAGACGCTCTCAGCTGCATTAAGTCCCAGATGAAATAGCTGGGGCTCGTACTCAATGGCCGGTGGGATTTCACGGAGCATCTCGGAAGGCCGGCTCCTAAATTGGGCGGATACCCGAGATAAACCGAGAGGATTTGTCTCTACTATATAAAAAAATAAGAATACGTAACTTTTCCCCCGAAAATGCAACTTTTAAGCCAGCTTGTGTTACATTTGACAATTTGGCACTGGCAACACTGCTCGCTTCGAATTAGGGTGGCCGCACATGTACGGTTTCCGGACACGGTTTCCGTCCACGGTTTCCTGATTTGGAATTCCGTGTGCCGACCGCACACGTTCGGTTTTTTGCATTAGGTTTTTTTATTATTAGTTCGAAGCGAGCAGTGTTGCCAGTGCCAAATTGTCAGATGTAACACAAGCTGGCTTAAAAGTTGCATTTTCGGGGGAAAAGTTACGTATTCTTATTTTTTTATATAGTAGAGACAAATCCTCTCGGTTTATCTCGGGTATCCGCCCAATTTAGGAGCCGGCCTTCCGAGATGCTCCTTGAAATCCCACCGGCCATTGAGTACGAGCCCCAGCTATTTCATCTGGGACTTAATGCAGCTGAGAGCGTCTACCACTATGGGGCTGGGTCGTAAGAGAGTCAAAAGTTACGCAAAATGTAACAAAAGTTACAATACAATCTGGCAACCCCGGAAGCGAGACATAATCAGTGTTGCCAATTACTGATGATCTGAATTCCCCACAAACCCAACAGAAAGGCCCCAATATTAGACATTGATAACTATATTACTTCTCTTGAAGTTTCCCGCTATATTCACCACTTGCGATGTTTATTGCGGCTCGTGTACATATATTGCCAATAAAGAGTTAAATAGTACCTTAATGTCGGATATTTTGCTTTAATAATTTATCAATATGTATAATACTTGAAACTTATTACTTCTGAGTTTAGGTCTAGTGTGAATGTCTAAATGCCCCACATAAGCACAATCCCCACAAATTCGCTAATCGGCTTGAAAGTCCCCACTCTCTTGGGAATTGACAACGCTGGACACAATTTAAGCGCGATTCCGGATGGAAATTTCCTGACGTGTGCGGTGATTAGTACAAAATGTATGCGAGTGCTGCGTTCGGTATGACGTCATTAGGTTTTTTCCGTTCTGAACCGAACGTCAGGTTTTTTCCGTTCTGCAAAAAATAAGGACGTGTGCGCCTAGTAGAACATTTTGTATGAAAATGGAGCATTCGGTTTTTTGAATCTGACTTTTTGATCAGGAAACCGTGGACGGAAACCGTACGTGTGCGCGGAGCCTTAATAATAAAAAAACCTAATGCAAAAAACCGAACGTGTGCGCTCGGCACACGGAATTCCAAATCAGGAAACCGTGGACGGAAACCGTGGACGGAAACCGTCTCCGGAAACCGTACATGTGCGGCCACCCTTATAAGGCGCGTGTTTACTCTTTCCGAACGGTAAAAACCCGACGTTTGTTTCTTGTTCCGTGCGGAAATTGCTTAAGAAAACACCTTTTTAGGGTGCCCATTACATGGTAGGTTTTGCTGTCAGTTTAACCACAATCACCATTATCATTTTAATGAAACATAACAATTATCATTTTAATGAAACAATATCGGTAAAAAAGATTTTATAGTATAATGTAACGAACTGCCCGTTCTCCTTTGTTGGTGAAAATTCATATAAAGGACATATTGAATAAAGCACTTGTATGTACTCTTCCACAATTATTTTATTTTTTGTTGCCTAACCGGTTTTGCCTTACGGCATTCTCAAAGGTTTACAATGGTTTAACCTATTATAGTTGCTAAACATAATAGTTTAAACAATTGTTTAGATTTTTAGTCTGTGCTCCTTTTATATCGACAAGTAGTTATCGACAGTTTACTGGGCTTCTCTAATAAGACGCCATTTTCCGTTCTTCATCCAAGTTTAGGTATACAGTTTTTTTTTCGTAGGTATGCCATCTCCATATACTTCTATACTCAAAGGTTTTCAAACATGTCACCTCACTATGAAGCTTATGTCAAATGTGGCTTTTTAAAATGATTCTATTATTTACTATAACAAAGATCCGCCGCCACAGAACAGAGTACTTTTTCCACAGGGGGGCCCCGTTCAACATATAGAAATTCTAGTTATACAAATATGAGGCAAACATGAATTGAACCTTGATTATATCACTTTGTCTCTTTTTTTCCAATATACAGTTGTGTCTGCTAAAAAGAGACAAAAAATTTAAGTTATTGCTCACTTGGGAAAATGAGTATGAGAATTTGACAGCGTGCCGACGGTGCCAACATTTATGAATGATTTGCGCCAACATTATGAATGATTTGCGACAGCCATTGTTGAATTTTTCTAGAACATACTACTACAAGCATAATAGTGATGTACTCCAATAAAAGATTTGACGACGAAACTATTCTTGCTTTACAAAAATGTACTCTTTTGAAGAAATACGAATCGACAAAATTGTAATGTCTTCTGTTTTTCCGTATTAGAACTGGGCAATTGTGGTATTGTTAGAAACGTCTTGATCATCCGCTGGTTATAGGCAATATAACGTGTGAATGACTCTCTGAAACTCTGACTATAATGAAAAAACACTTGAGATATATAGACTGTGTTTGGTATGAAATTAAAGGGCTCTATTAGCACATTAAAAACATGTATACATTATTGGGTGTTGCTTGCACCAAAACAATACAAATAAAAATCAAGTCTAAAACTAAAATCCGACTACTGCAAATCACGCCTTAAGAAGTATTAAGCAAGAAAATATCAAGAATCACCGTGGTCGCATACCATTTACTCTAACAAAACAATACATTCTAGGGATTCGTGATTCTGCAGTAGTCGGGTTTTAGTTATATAGTTGCGCCACGTATCTTGAACCTAAATCATAAGACATACGAGGCTCTGGCTGGCGCCCGCGGAATGCTTTGTAATATTCTATGCTGGGTGAATTTGAGTTCGTCTACCGCAGTAGCATCCCGTGCTATCCTCAATAGACACCCAAGAAATGTGTACTGCGCGTATAGGGCACGTTTTGAGCACATTTTAGGTCCAAGATACGTGGCGCGGGTTATAGTATAAATAGATATCGACAAATATTACGATAGTAGAAGGTGCATCCCTAGCATAGTAACCGTCGTCAAACGTTCATTCATAAATATGGAACATAGGTATACACGTCAATTCTGTAGGTATACCCTGTCTATAGTATCTAAGTCTATGACTTTTTCCCATAAATTTAAAATTTATAATAGAACAGATGGGTTATACCAAAGACATTTCATAACATAGACATGTCATATGCTTACAAATCAACGTAGAAAAATGTGCCGAACTCACACACACACATTTTTAATTCATCTACACTTCCCTACATAACCAATGGATTGAAAAGAGAGGACATGAAAAATACAATATAAAAGAAGAAGACAGCTATTGTTTGTCACTTGGACTTTAATGATAACAATGTACCAATTACAGTGCGGTTGCTAGTCGGTGACATAGGCTAACAAAATTATTGAAAAAGAAGGTACAGAGCTCTCTGAATTGAGGTTATTGCCTAATTTTGTTTAGACAAAGATGTTTGTTTAACTTTGTTAATGTATTATGAAAAAGCTAGGTATAATTTTTAAATTTCATTATTTTGTTGCTGTCAGTAGTACAATTTTAACAAGTACCTAAGTAGGTACTTGCCAGTAAAGTGAAGTTTGAGATAATTGCGTAATTTTGTTTAGACAAAGATGTTTGTTTGTCATTGTTATTGTATCTTCTAATATATAAAATTCTTCTGTCACGGGGTGCGTAATCGAACTCCTCCGAAACGGCTCGACCGATTTTGATGAAATTTTTTGTGCTTATCCCAGTGGCGGATCCAGGGGGAGGGTCATGGGGGTCATGACCCCCCCCCTGGGCGGGTCACCTACTAAAAAATATCCCAATGTCACTGATAAATTTTAAAAAATAACACGCATAAGAAGACTGTCTCTTTGTACCTACTAGTATTATAATTTTAAGAGGCACCAAACATCAGTATGAATATTATTCGCACGATTGAAAATTTCAATTCATCGTGCAGCGCAGCCGATCAACCGATGGACTCGAATAGTTTTCTGACCTGACACCCTGTCCGCTATGTTAAAGAAATAAGCGCGAATGACTAACCAGGCCGGTAGTCGAAGGTCTGGAGCTGACAGCCGTGAGGTCCTTTTTCGATTCGGGCAACAACTTGACTTGGGCTTAGTTTCATAGGCCCCGTATTTATTATGTTACTGTTTGCTTACAAAAACTTTTTGTGAACTTGGAAGAAGCCTTCCTTTCTGGATCCGACGTAGGTAGTCACCAAAGCACCCGTGCCCGGTAATAACCTGCGTCAGCCGGTACGAGAGGCAGCCGTGTGGCCTTTCTAGCCACTCCCCCATAGGATGGGATGGGTCTTACCACCGCTATTACCGCGGGCTCAGCTGTTATGGCCAGTGGCCATCTTCTGCTGCGGATGACGCAGCTGGCTCATATGCCTGGTCTTTTTTTTTGTCGTGCGAAAAATCCCCGCGGATACCTCCCCCGCCGGAGCCGGAGGAGGAGGTTATGTCGGACTCGAACCGACTAAAACGTACGCCGTCTGTGGGCCGTCAGTTGCCGGAGGTGAGATTGTCGTAGCCAGATCCCTCGCACCCCGGCCGACCCAGGGCCATATCTCTCGATCTGGCCCTCTTCCGGTGTGAGGACCACAGAGTTACCAACTCGCCCCCGGGTATAGGGAGGCACGCATTGCGCGCCGCCGCCGCGGCCTGCTTCTGCTAGGGTGACAGGCGGCTCGACCCGTCACCCCCAGGCCCGCGCTCATGGGGGACGGAGGTCATTCTGCGACCTCCGACGCCCGAGTTGCCGCCGCTCGTCGCGGGCCGCGCGGTTTGAGATTCTCCTTCGCTCCTCGCGGGCCGCAAGGTCTGCGATTCTCCTTCGCTCCCACTCCGCCGCCTCCTTCACGAGCATTAGAAGGATGCGCCGGCGGCCCACGCATCCGCGCAGCGAACCATCGCTGCGAGCAAAGTGGCGAGCGTGAGAGCTCTCACTCCCAGCATATGCCTGGCCTTACATCTGCACATTCTACGACGTCAAGCCAGCACTTTTTGGGGCTACCCCACCCACAGGGGCCCGCCCGGGCGCCATTGCCAGACATTTGGTATCCACCTAGCCTGGTGGTTGCCGTAAAAGTTGCTGTTCGCATAGGCGATGACTTGGTCGAGCGCACGGACCAGGTTAAGTACCTGGGATCTGTACTTCACGTGACTGGTCACATCAAACGCGACGTCAAGGCACGGATTGCCGCCATGTGGGCCAAGAGGCGGGAAATGATTAGCGTCACATTTGACCCTAAAATGCCAGTCTGGTTGACGGGGTAGGTCTATAAAACGATCATTAGGCCTGTCTTTTTACACGGCTGTAAGGCGTGGCCGCTGCTGGAGCGACATAAGCAGGAGCTACGTGTCACGGAGATGAAAATGCTGTGGTGGATGTGCGGCGTCACACGTAAAGATCGTATGAGGAACTCTCAGATCCGCGGCAGCCTTCATGTCCGCGACATCACACATAAAATGCAAGAGAGCCGCCTTCGCTGGTGTGGCCTCGTCTTGCAGCAACCGCCAGGCTACATGGGTAACATATGGCTGGCAGTAGCACAGCCACCGGGACCAGGTGGAAAGGATAGGCCCATGAAGTCTTGGCTTGAAGTTGTGAAGGGTGACATGCGTGCAAATGGTCTCATCTCACCACCATGGACGCCTAACGTCGTGCGAAGTGGAGGAGGAAGAGACGGAAGGCGGCCCCTGAGCTCCGAGGTCACCTCGGATTCGGAAGCAATCAGGAAAATATGTACGATAATCATGAAAGGGGGACACGCGAATCGCGCCGCCAACGCGGCCTGCTTCTTTTAGAGTGTCAGGCGGTTCCCCCTGTCATGTCCAGGCCCGTGCTAATGGGAACCGATATGGAGATATTGTTACGATAATGGAGATGTTGAGTGACCTACGTCGCCCGAGTCCTTCGCGCATTGTGTATTATGCGGAATGGGAAATAACTGAATCTTCTCCAGACTCGTTCCCCCGCCTCCCTCTCGAGCATTACTTGCTCTCAGATGGAGGCGGTGGCAGCCGCGAGCTTACGGTTTTACGCCATCACTGTAAGCAAGCGAGAGAGAGTGCTGAGCGACAGAACTCCCATCCCGAGGGCCACCACAAGGACCCGCTTCGGCGTTTCTCATGCCGGGTATTCGGTCTGCGTATGCAGCCCCGTGTCCTCGCTTGCATCACAGTGATGATACCCGGGCGTTGGCTTCTTCTGAATTCGCCGCAGCTAACTTCCGAAACATCCATATCCGGTGATCATCTGCGTCAACCGGTACGAGAGTTCCCCATTGAAGTCTTTCTAGCCAGTTCTCCATGATGGGTTTTCTTATCATCACTATCACGGCGTGCCCTGCGCTTGGTTGTCCAAGTCGTAGTTTCAACTCCACCATGTACCGATAAAGCTGGGACTTCGTAGCCTCGATTTCTCGCCTTTTGATACGGATTTAGAACCGAAGGTGCTCTGACATCTTCATTCGCCATAGAGTCTACTGCAGGAGTCCTCCAGCCCCCTCAAGCCAGAGTGCCAGCTGCGTCCTTCAACTTGGGGGCCAGCAGCTTAACCGGGTTCAGGATCGTATTTAACAACAGTCGTTCAAGGTACCTTACTTTTCTCCACTCACCTCATGAATTTCATACACATTTATTTTCATTTTATTGGGAGACTAGACAACCCCCCCCCCCTCCCCCCCCGAAGCTAAGTCTCGGCTACACCATGACCCCCCCCTGAATTGAAAGCTGGATCCGCCCCTGGCTTATCCGGTATCTATGAGAATCGGCCAACATCTATTTTTCATCCCCCTAAGTGATAAGGGTGCAGCGGGAAAGGGATTTGAATACCACGCGGGCCGAAAATATGGCGGTACGAAGTTCGCCGGGGCAGCTAGTTAAGTATAAAAAAGCTAGGTATGTTTATTCTATTTCATTATTTTGTTGCTGCCAATAGTGCCTACAAATTTTAACAAGTAGGTACTTACCTAAGTAGATACTTGCCAGTGAAGTGAAGTTCGCACTTATTAACTTACTTGAACCACATAGTATTAGTAGGCAATTATAAAAAACAACAAATTAAAATTGGGAGGTAGTATGTAGTGAGTTTAATGCCTACGATATTCTCATCTGTACTTTAATCTATGTTCGGATCACACACGTCCTTGTCGCTCACGCACCAAATTATATCATACTGTCTCTTTTTAACAATTTTAACTTGAATATTATGAAAGTCAGAAATTTGGTCTTTATCAGTCGAAATATGTATTATTTCCATGTGATATGAACTCCCTTTCGATGTATTAACTTTAGAGTAATAGTTCGTGCAGTGTCTATAAACATACGATGGCATTTTCGTTATTTTTATAAGTCACTGATGCTTCCGCTCAACGTCCGGCCGGCGCCGCTCGGCACGCGGTACTAGAGGCAAACGTTCCAATTGACTCGTTTTCGAATCTTCACGATTTTCGCGCAATAACGAATCTACTTCTTTTTATATATAATATCTTTGGGTTATACCTACAGAATTAACGTGTATTACCTACGTTCCATTTTTATGAATGAACGTTTGCCGACGGTTACTATGCTAGGGATTACCTTCTATTATCGTAACATTTGTCGATATCTTTCTATACTACCTGTTAAAGTGTACTAACCATAACTTTAAAACTAAAACCCGACTACTGCAAAATCACGAATCTCTAGAATGTTTTGTTTTATTAGAGTAAATGGTATACGACCACGGCTATTCTTGATATTTTCTTGCTTAATACTTCTTAGAGCGTGATTTGCAGTAGTCGGATTTTAGTTTGAAACTTGATTTTTATTTGTATTATTTTGGTGCAAGCAACACCTAATAATGTATACATGTTTTTAATGTGCTAATTGAGCCCTTTAATTTCATACCAAACACGGTCTATATATCTCAAGGTTTTTTTCATTATAGTCAGAGTTTCAGAGAGTCATTCACACGTCATATTGCCTATAACCAGCGGATGATCAAGACGTTTCTAACAATACCACAATTGCCCAGTTCTAATACGGAAAAACAGAAGACATTACAATTTTGTCAATTCGTATTTCTTCAAAAGAGTACATTTTTGTAAAGAAGAATAGTTTCGTCGTCAAATCTTTTATTGGACTACATCACTATTATGCTTGTAGTAGTATGTTCTAGAAAAATTCAACAATGGCTGTCGCAAATCATTCATAATGTTGGCGCAAATCATTCATAAATGTTGGCACCGTCGGCACGCTGTCAAATTCTCATACTCATTTTCCCAAGTGAGCAATAACTTAAATTTTTTGTCTCTTTTTAGCAGATACAACTGTATATTGGAAAAAAAGAGACAAAGTGATATAATCAAGGTTCAATTCATGTTAGCCTCATTATATAACTAGAATTTCTATATGTTGAACGGGGCCCCCCTGTGCTTTTTCCGCACAGAACACTTATATCCAGTGTTGCCAACTTAGTGGATTTTCCACTAGATCTGGTGGTTTAGGCATGCCTTATAGCGAGATTTTTTTGGATTTAGTGGCTAGTGGATTTTATAGTGGATTAGATTGTTCCAGTTAGTGGTAATTTACGTAATTTAACCGCTAGTGTGATTCATAAAATGCTCTGTATACGTTATAGTTAAAAATGAGCATTTAGGCCCGGAACTTCAAACATGGTTTAAGTTTAGGATGTAGGCAACATTGCTCAAATCAAATCTGTCGGGTCGGGGATTCCCCGATTATTGTCTACAAACTTCTTGAATAAACGATTATGAACGTTATTTGTACGGTCATTGGGTTAAGTTAAGTTTGATTTGATTCGCGAAAAGTACCTCCTATTGGTTATTTTATTTAAAAATATACTCAGTCAGATCAGTTGATCAGTTCAGTTCAGTGAGTAAAGCATAGACTTAGATACTGAGTAAAGTAAACTAAACAAACAGTACAGTACAGTTTGCTATTGTTATGATCGAGGATACGTACTTCTTAATCTTACTTGAATGAAAACTGATTTCATAGTAGGTATTTAATTAATTATGCCTAAGCCACAGTACACCCAAAAGTTTCGTGATTCTTGGTTACGTGTACCAGAACTGAAGGACTGGTTGCAAGTAGTGGAAAGCACTGCTGGTCCAGTAGCTAAGTGTAAATTATGTGGTACATTATTAAGAAATCATTTTGGAGATTTAAAGAATCATGGATTATCTAAAAAGCACCTGCATAATTCAAAGGTACGTAAATTTTATACGAATACTTGTCGCTCATGAATAAGTAATATTTTGTGTCGCACTGTAATTTCTAGTGGAATTCTGGTGGTTTGAGAGCACGACAAAGTTTAGTGGTTTTCTGGTGGTTAATACGGCCTTATTTGGTGGGTTGATAAAAATAAAGTTGGCAACACTGCTTATATCAAGTTATATCCGCCGCCATGTCATGTCATTATTAAAAATTATGTTAATTGTTTTACAAGAAATAGGTACATATCTCATTTGAATTTGATTTAGGGATGTGACATTGAAGGAAAAGAATCGATTAAATAAAAATCGATTTTTTCTTTACTCAATATAAATCGATTTTTTAAAAATCGATTTTTTTAAAATAAATAATCGATTTCTGTGAAAAAATCGATTTTTTTCCTAATTTTTAAAAATCTGCATGCTTTTCGTATTCTAATAATAAACCTACTGACATTACGAAATTATCAGATTATAAATAAAATAAAATAATATGATTATTAAATTAATAACCAATTCAAAACTAAATCTCAAAGAAAATGTTCTTTTAAACTTTCAAGGTATTTCAATCCATTCTTCCTTTCTTTCTTCTTTCTAATATTATAAATGCGAAAGTAACTCTGTCTGTCTGTCTGTCTGTCTGTCTGTCCGACTGTCTGTCTGTTACGCTTTCACGCCTAAACCACTTAACCGATTTTGATGAAATTTGGTATAGAGGTAGATTACACCTTGAGAACGGATATAGGCTATGTTTGGTCGCGATAACCGACATCCACGCGGGCCTGCGGCTCCGCAGGCAAAAGCTAGTTTCTTATAAATGTAGAAATTGATTTCCGCAAAACTATTTTTTTTTACTGGCAACACTAAAAGAAACGACGACCCACTAACCGTCCGTAACACCTCTGTGTCACACTGGCACTGGTGTGACGGTTAGGGAAGAAAATTATAATCGTCACACTATTCACTGTCATTGTTATAATGACACAGGCAGCGGTGTAACTGTTAGTTGGTCGTCAAAGAAACATCAACAAAGTCAATTTTGTCTGTATCATATTTTCATTATCACAACAATATGAACAAACTTTTTCGTAACTCTTTTAGAAAATTATAAATTAAATAAAACTATAAACTGAACAGATAATAGTACTAGCGTAACCATAGTGTGTGTGAGCGATTCGAGAACCTAGAAGTCATATATTATACAAAGTGTTCATAAATGTTACGAAAATTTCGCATTTATGAAAATCGATTTAAACGCGTAAGTTAAAAAAATCGATTTTTTAAAAATCGATTAATATTACTATAAAAATCGGTAATAAAAAATCGATTATTAGAAAAAAATAATCGATTTTTTTAAAAATCGATTATTTTTTAACATCCCTAATTTGATTGAGATATTGACGCAGTTGAAGAAAGTACCAAGCCTTTTTTAAGTATTACCTACTCGCGAGATGTCTTAGACCTAAACTTTATAAACACGTTTCTGTGTGTATTTTGAGGATATCACGGGGTGCTACCAAACTGATGTTTACGTTTTATTATTAGGTAGGTATGCCATCAACAGTTTATGATTTTTACGTAAAAAACACTAGGTACACAAACCCCTTAACCGTAGACGAGTACCTAATCCACTCAATTAGCCTATTGCAGCCCACTGCTGGACATGGCCTCTCCGAATATTAGGAGGCCCTACTGTTTCCACGCTGGCCAGACGGGTTGGTACAGGGTTTTATTTCAAGATTTTACATCTGTGTATTTTACATACGTTTAGCGTAGTGATTGATTGTATGTAACTATGTATGTATACACAATCACATAAATACACACTCTTCTATACACGCAAATTACACGAATACATCACACACTCACACCCACATGCATATTGACTAAGTCATGCATATTAAATTATTGTTGTCCAGTCCCCTATAACAGGCTGGCCTATATTAGGGGCTCCAGTATGTCCAGTATGTATTTTACGCCATAGTTTTTTTTATACATTTTAGGTGACAGACAAGCATACGGCCCTCCTGATGGAAAATGATTACTGCAGCTTATGGACCTATGCAACTTCAGGGGCTTCACACTCGCACTGCCGACCCATAGCTCCTGCGATTGCTGCTCTCCACTGCCCCGAATACAGGTTTGCGCCTTGCACGGTGTAATTTTATTATGTGATATTTTCTTTGCTGTGCATGCAGTTATGGTTTAGTTACAGGACAATGTTATAGTTATAGTAATATTAAATTTGTCATTTTTATTGACATAAAGTTATCTATAATAGTTATATTAAAAAAATATTCTACTGAAATAAAAAAATAATTAGAATAAATGAACCCTTCAGCAGAGAGCCAATCTCAGTTGTATCCAATGCTTGCACTTTGGAACACAGGGTCTGTTCTTCTGCTTTTCCATTTATTAGTTAGTTTTGACTTTTATGGGAGTAACTGCCATCTGTCTTCCCAACCATATGAGGAAACCCTATCCCAAAGCCTCATTTGGTAATCAGTGATAACTGTATTATGTTCTCTTCAATCCAGCTACTCCCGCTTGTCTCAAAGAACATTTTACATTTGTCAGTGACACATAGGGAAGATAGTTGAGGCCATCTAGGACTTGACGCTGAGATTGCCAGCACACTACTGCTTATTATGGCAAAACTTTTTTATGTGATGGCCTTCGGTCTGTGGAATGCATTGGCCATAAACATTAGAGAGGCACAAACAAAATATTGGTATTTTAAAATAAAACATAGTAAAAATTATCTCTATATTGTATAGTCGTTAAGTCGTTAAAAACACCCTTCCATTTACATTTAATCGTATTTGTATATTATGTAATGAATAGTAATATTATATTAAGAAATTACACTGTATACCTTTCTATTCATTTACACTACATATTTTTCATTCATCCATCCTAAGTTGCCTGGAAGAAATCAATTTTAGTGAAAAGGCCGCCCATTATGCATTTAACTGTTACTGTATCTATGTACAATAAACTATAATAATAATGGCGTACAATAAAGAATAATCTTGCTATCTAATTATTTTAAGAGGAAGGTGAGCAAACTATGAGCAATACTATAAATTATTTCTTTTTCAGGTATCTTTGAACTTTACTAGAGTGGGTTGAATCAGTAACACCAAGTATTACACTGTATGTAGAAAAAGAAGTATGCCCGATGCATCCCTGATGATACTAAAAGGTGAGCATGTCTTAAGTTTACATACACTATTAAAGACCAAGACAAGGAATATTATTGATTTCCTCCAGCTGAAAATGCTGCAGTGGATGTGTGGAGTCACGTGTATGGATCATGTGAGGAATTCTCGCATACGTGGCAGCCTGTAGGTCTGTGACGTCGCAGATAAAATGTAAGAGAGACGCCTTCACTAGTGCGGTTACATCTTGCAGAAACTGCAGACTACGTGGGTAACACATGCCTGACAATGGCGCATCATTCATATTTATACTCTTATGTAAAATTCACTTTTTTTTTTCGCTTCTACCCTCAGTTGAAGTAACAGCTCTAAAACTTTGCAGTGTCTGAATTTTTACAATTAAAATATATATTGTGCGCAAATAAGTCCGAAAACAGTGAAAAACCACAGATTGTGCCCTAACTAATAACTGTGATATAAAATTATTCGGGAAAAAACAACAACTGTGAAAAAAATTGTGTCGTAATTACTAGTCTAGACGTACCAGTACCGGTCTTTAACAATAATAAGAAAATGAAGTGCTTCAAGTGCGACAACGAGCATAGTGATGAGAACATGGTGCAGTGTGATGGCTGTAAGAGAAATATCTGCCAGCCATGTAGTAACTTGACGAGTAGCGAAACGCGCGTAATGGGTCTCAAGGGCAAACGTACGTTGCTATACCTATGCCCGCAGTGTCGGGAGGCTTTGTTCCAGGTACCAAAGCTTATTAAATCATATGATAGTCTCCGCGAGGAACTAAACGAAGTTAAGCAGCACATATCCGAATCGCTGAAAACCGCGGCCGCAACATCTGAAACGGCAACCGAGCTACCAGCTATAGCATCGGCGTCGATAGCTTCTGGCGATACAAATGCACTTCTCGAGGAAATTGCGGAGCGAGAGCAGAGGGCAAGCAACATTATCCTTGTGGGTATCAAGGAGAGTGATGCCGAGATGGGTGTAGACCGAAAATCACACGACGAATCAGCTGTCAAGCAGATATTAAGAGAAATAAACAATGGTAATGACTACTCCAACAAAGTGTTAGTGATACAACGTCTAGGTCGACGTGACCCCGATAGCCAGAAGCCTCGGCCTATGAAGGTGGTCCTCAAGACCCGAGAAGATGCTGTCTGGATACACAAAAACAAGAGTAAGGCCAGTAAGGAGGTAAGAATATACAATGATAGGACACCCTTACAGCGCGAGGAACTCAACAAACTCCGGGAGACGCTAAAGACTAGCACCGAAAAGGGAGAAACTAGCTTAACCATTAAGTATATTAAAGGCAGCCCCAAAATTGTACACCAAAAAAACTAAATGACCAGAATGCTAACCCATACACAGACCTTACATTTTGCTATACCAACTTATGCTCCCTATCGGCCAAGTTTGATTTACTTCTCCTGTATATAAACACAAACAAACCATGCATAGTGATATTGACGGAGACCTGGCTAAACTACAAGGACCGCAGCAGTGCCTACAGTATTCCAGAATATACTCTATACAGACTTGACCGTAAACACAAGAATAATAAAGTAGAAGGTAAGACTCGAGGCGGAGGTTTTCATTTTCTTTTTGCAGGTGTGTACCGTTCGGAAAATGAGAATGAGCGCTTGTGGAGACCTCACGATATAAACTTACTGACAAAACTGACCGCAGCCTCTGATAGGAACCCCTTGATTGTGGTTGGTGACTTCAACTATCCCACTATAGAATGGCCAATCCACGCAGACCAAAATCACTCAGGACCAGCTGAACTATTCGCTAACAAATTTCTTGAAAGTAACCTGTACCAGCTAGTATCTGAACCTACGAGATTTAGGGAAGGCAATAAACCATCACTCCTTGACTTAGTAATGGTGAACGACGAGACTTTCGTTAACAACATTAAACACAAGGCACCCATAGGCAAAAGTGATCACTGTGTATTGGAATTTAGTGTTCAATGCCTGATTCAAAATACAAAGGCAAGACCCAAGGTTAAAAGAAACTACCATTTAATTAACTACACTGACTATAACAATGATTTAGACAAATATATAGACACTTTGAACCCCTCATCAGAACCTGAAGAATTGTGGCAAGATATCGTACATGCGATTGGCTCTGCAACCGATAAACACGCACCAGAAAGGATCACTAAGGGCAGAACTTACAATAAGCCGTGGATAAACAATGATGTCCTCAAATTGGTGGTAGACAAGAAAAAGCAGTGGGATATCTACAAAAGAAGCGGGACAGCAGCACACTACACAAACTTTAGAGAGGTCAGTAACAAATGCGTGGCACTGGCCAGAAGGTCAAGAAGCTTATTTGAAAAAAAAAAAACTTGAAAATGGTGACAAAGCATTCTACTCACATATTCGCCGTAGCACCTCATCTAAAGTCTGCATTCCACCTGCAATAAGGAATGGAAATGGTGACCTGGTGACGGATCCTTATGACATTGCCAATGCATTTGCTGAAGAATTTGAGAAGGCGTACTCTAAGGAACCTGCTCTGACTGGACAGCACTATGTTACACATGTTAAAAATGATCTGTCCGAGATTGATTTTACTGTGGATGATGTAACTAAAGTACTCGGCAAACTGAACGTCCAGTCCTCCCCCGGACCCGATGGTATCCCGAACTGTGTTCTCAAAAATTGCGCACCAAGCCTTGTGGGGCCTCTCACTGCATTAATGAATAAATCCTTCCAAAACGGATACATACCTCAAGATTGGAAGCATGCGGTGGTGACGCCTGTCTACAAGAAGGGTGAAAAAACTACTCCTGGGAATTTTCGGCCGATCAGCCTCACCTCGACTTTTATTAAGATCATGGAGAAAATTATCAGCAAAAACCTAACACAACATCTAAACAACGAAAACATAATATCCACAAACCAACACGGATTTGTTGAAAGGAGATCGACGGTCACTAACCTACTTTCTTGTTTGCATACATGGACAAACGATCTTGACAACAAGAGGCCACTTGACGTCCTTTACCTTGACTTTGAACGTGCCTTTGACAAGGTTCCCCATAAGCGTTTGCTAATAAAACTAAATCAGTATGGAATTCGAGGAAAACTGCTGAACTGGATTGAAACCTACCTCTCCAATAGATCATTCCAGGTAAGGATAGGTGACACATTATCTAGCAAGAAACAAGTACTGAGTGGTGTCCCCCAAGGATCCGTCCTCTCTGCTCATCTATTCGGTATATATGTGACAGACCTGATAGAACGCATCGAATCCGAGTCATCCTTCTTCGCTGATGATGGAAAATTCTATGCCAACCCGCTCATCCACTCCGGCCAGCTACAAAGTGACTTAAATCGAGTTCACGAATGGACCAAGGAGTGGATTATCCAGTTGAACCAATCGAAGTGTAGTGTACTCCACCTTGGGCAAACTAACCCAAAACTCATATATACCTTGGACGGCACGCCTATTAACTCAGTTAACCAACAAAAAGATCTGGGGGTAGTGATAACCTCGAACTTGAAGTGGGAGGAACACATCACAGGAATTGTGAAAAGAGCCAACTCCTTTGTATATGTCATCAGAAAAGCATTCCAGACGTTAACCGTGGAAGTCTTCCAGAAAATCTAAAGGCCTACATAAGACCTCTCTTGGAGTATGGATTCCAAATTTGGAGCCCATACTTCCAAAAAGATATTGACCTCTTGGAGAGTGTGCAAAGGAAAGCCACGAAACTTCCTACTGGCCTACGCCGTAAATCGTATGCAGAGAGACTGGAAGCGTTACACCTCACCACCCTGAAAGAAAGACGCCTTCGAGGTGACCTTATAGAGACGTATAAGATCATTACCCATCAGTATAACCTACCTGATATGCATACAATTTACACGCCAAAGGTTGCTACTAAGTCATCTAGAGGACACAGCCTGAGACTGACCCGTGCACCAGCAAACACCAACACCGCTCATCACTTTCTTAGCAACCGGGTAGTACAGTAAGCTTCAGAGAAAAGGGACCCCCCTTGATAATGACATGAAAGCATTGAAGTTTTTTGAAACTTTACGTAAATGTCATGTTGGTCTAGTGGTTATGACCTATGCTTTGTGAATACGGTAACCGGGGGTTCAAATCCTCGGACACAAAGTTCTTTTTTTTTTATAATTATTTTTTTATTCGTATATTAATTTCGTATAATTATTTTTTTATTCTCATGAGCACTTTTGTTAATTATTATTTAAGGAATCAAATTTTATAGTAGGTATGAGGTTTGTAAGAAAAGATAGGCTTGTTGTATAAACAATATTAATTTATTTCTCGAATTACATTTCTAGGACTACATGGAGTCCATTTCCTGGTTGAGTATACAGTTTTTCTATCTGAGTTAAATTGGGGTTACTTATTTTTAGATTTACTTATTTTAGAACGTTAATTTATTGACAAAACACAATACCCTAAGTATAAAATGTGATATAAAATGTTTAATATTATACATAGTTCTAGAAACATAACTACAATATTTATTTACTTATTTATTTAAAGTTGCAAACATTAATTTTTTACACTCTGTATAATCTTTGAATATAAAAGAATGGTTGAAAAATGAAATGTTATTTATGCCTGTGAATCACAAAGAAAGAACCAACATGCTAAACTATAACAGTATAGCAATATACATCTTCCTCTTTGATCACATTTTCTGATAAGTAACCCTTTTAATACAACATTAGAAAAATATGTGAGGTCAGATGGTGCATCGTTAACACATTAGAAGATTACTATCCTATATAAAAAATGTATTATATAAAAAAAAAAAACTAAACTTGTAAACAAGAGTAATGGGATTAGGTATTAATAATAATATAATATTATTATTATGAATGTTAGGAGGACACTATTTCGCATTAGTTCCCAAGTTCTGTTTACCTTAGTTCCAGTTTAAAACCATTTGACCCACAAGTTTTTTATAGGATTAAGATCCGGGCTTTTAGCCGGCCACTCAAACACCGTTATATCTTCTTGTGCATTTAGCCAGTCTTGCACAATTCGGGATGCACTAAAGGGTTATCCTGAACCAGGTAAATTTGTCCTTCTGGATATGCGACCCGCACTGATTATGCGCAGCATTACGTCTTTCAACACTTCAAGGTATCGCTCACTGTTCATGCGGCCACCTATTTCCACTAGCTCGCCTGGGCCCATTGAAGAAATCCATCTCCAGTAACCTAAAATAATAAACCTTTTCAAATCTGTTTTTTTTTTGTGATTTTATTTTAAAGAATATTATTATAATCATTTACTTACCTACCTAATGTTAACCGCCCGCTTGTTCTTAAGTCTTATACGTTTTTAGGGTTGAAGGGTGCCACTGAGTGAACTTCCGCAATATCATGGTGCCGTTCTGATTCATGAGTGTAAGCAACTGGGCGAGGTCCTTCGCGTTCACATTTTATATCACCCGTCGCTTGATACCTTCGAATCCATCTACGCACTGTATTTCTCTGTAATGAAAATGATAATAAATAAAAGAAACTCCAAAAATATAACTTGTAAATGAAAATGTAACATGATTAAGCAATAAATAGGTATATAATATATTTTTATCGTAACTCTTACCGTTATGCCTCTATTCTTGCTCCCAGAGAATAACAATTTTAGCTTTCAAAAATGTTGTTATTCGAACCATACTTTCAATTTACTCAAAAAACTGATCAACAACTTAATAAATTGAATAATATTACGAGGAGGATTAACACCAATGCAAATTACCACGAATTATAAAGTTACCTTCAATCACAGTTTAGTAATTATGACAAAGAAGTATTCTAATTGCAACCTTAGCGCGCTGTCACAGATATTAAAATACTATAGCCGCAGCTCATACAGCAGATAAGTTTTTGAAGTAAAAAACAAAATGACGGTAGTGCAATAAGCTGTATCAAGCGTAATCTATTGAACTAAACGAGAAATCTATACTAATTTCAACCTTATCTTTTAGTCAATTGAGCAGTTATTATCATCACATATGATGTAGTTCAAATTTAAACCTTAAGTTCTACAAAATAACACCGTAATCAACTTTGTTCGATAATAGGAGTAGGTAATGTAATTCATATTTTCGCCATTATTATCAAGTGAACCGTAGCCTAGTGGAGTAAGGTGCGGTCTAAGTAATCAGCTGACGCTGGAGATGCGGGTTCGTATCCTCAAACGGCACATAAATTAATGTGGCATCTTTTTGTGAGTATGTTGTATCTTGGTATACAATTGAGCCCAAAGACGAAAAATATCAGAAAATTACAAATATATGAACATGCAAATAAAAGGCTGCAGCTCAGTGACGATCGCATCAAGTGACGTCATTCGTGAGTCATGTAACGCGGTCGGCGCGGCGCAGGCGGCGATATTCTTTAAGTATTGAGGGGGTCCGTTTTCTCTGAAGCTGACTGTACACAACTGGAATAGACTACCTGAGGAAGTTGTGACTGCCACTTCAGTTAACAACTTTAAGAACAGACTGGACAACTGGTTACGTACTAACAAACTTAACTCTGGACACAATCAAGTGTAGTGATCTACATGAACTGAACTGTTCTTCGACAAATGTGAACTGTGACATAGACACATCAGCAAACAAATGCTGCTCGTCTATTAACTTATAATAATAATAATAATAATAATAATAGAGAAACAACATATACCTGAATTTATTGCTACTGGAATAACATATATGCTACCTAAAGGTAAATATTCACCACTACCTTCTCAGTATAGGCCGATTACATGTTTACCCACATTATACAAGATCCTCACATCAACAATAGCCAGAAAAATTAATACACATATTGAACACAACCAAATTATAGCAGAGGAACAGAAAGGATGTAGGCGGGGCCACATGGGATGTAAGGAACAATTAATTATAGACTCCACAATACATAAACATGCCACCACTAAAAATAGAAACCTACATTGCACATACATAGATTACAAAAAAGCTTTTGACAGTATCCCACATTCCTGGTTGTTACAAATTTTAGAAATATATAAAGTAAACTCAAAAATAACTCATTTCTTACGTAATATTATGCCGTTTTGGAAAACCTCACTTCACCTAAATTACTTAGATAATAAAATTACTACTCGGGAGATATCTATTAGGAAGGGTATTTATCAAGGAGATTCCTTAAGTCCACTGTGGTTCTGCCTCGCCTTAAACCCACTATCACATCTTCTGCATAGCTGCCGAGCTGGATACAGCTTCAAAAATTCATCAACAGAAACAAAAATCTCACATCTTATATATATGGACGATATTAAGTTATATGCAAAAACAGATAAAGAAATGAAAAAACTAGTAGACACTACAGCAGCATTTAGTAAAGATATAAATATGGAATTTGGGTTAGAAAAATGCAAGACTTTACATATAGTAAAAGGCAAAGTACGTCCCGGCAGCTATGCAGTAGATGATTTTAATGATATAACGGCCATGGAACCATCGGATTTGTATAAGTATTTAGGATATAAACAGTTAAAAGGATTAGATCACGGAGCAATAAAAGATACACTAACTAAAGAATATAAAAACCGAATAAACTCAATTTGCAAAACCCAACTAGCTGGGAAAAATCTTGTTAAAGCAGTTAATACTTATGCCATACCGATTTTGACATACTCATTTGGTATTATAAAATGGTCTAAAACCGACATCGAACAATTAGAAAGAACCACACGCACCACATTCACAAAACATAATAATCTACACCCTAAATCTGCAATCGAAAGGCTCACTATAAAGAGACAGAATGGAGGCCGAGGAATAACTGATATACACCACCTGTGGCAGAAGCAATTACACAATTTGAAGAAATTTTTCGACATGAAAAGCCACTCAAGCGACATTCACAAAGCTGTAACTGAAAATGACCATAATTACACTCCACTAAACCTAAATGAAGCCCTAAATACGCCAAATCTAGATATCGTTGACCCGCAAGCACTAAAAATAGAAAATTGGAAAAAGAAAACACTTCATGGACGACACCCTCATGACCTGGAACAACCTCACATAGACCCGATAGCCTCAAATAAATGGCTTCAGATAGGTAACTTATTCCCAGAAACAGAAGGTTTCATAATAGCCATACAAGACCAAATTATAAATACTAAGAACTACCGAAAATATATCATTAAAGACCCCACAGCTACAAATGATAAATGCCGCAAGTGCCACACACAATCAGAAACTATACAGCATATAACGGGAGCATGCACAACACTCACACAAACAGATTATACACACAGACATAATCAAATAGTTAACATTATACACCAAAGCATAGCACACAAACACAATCTCATACAAAACACCAACACACCATATTACAACTACAAGCCTGAAATAATCCTAGAAAATACCTCACACAAATTATATTACGATCGCGCCATACTTACTGATAGGACCATCCACTACAACAGACCAGACATTACACTACAAGATAAAATAAATAAAACTACTTACCTGATAGATATCGCAGTCCCGAATACCCACAATCTACAGAAAACCATAACCGAAAAAATAAATAAATACTCTGATTTGAAAGAAGAAGTTATGAGAATCTGGAAACAAGATAAAGTCTATATAGTCCCTATAGTAGTATCCACTACCGGAGTTATTCCTACACATCTTCATCATAGCATAAAACTAATAGACCTCAAAGATAACATATATATACCCATTCAAAAAGCCGCTATTCTGAACACATGCAGAATTGTAAGAAAGTTCCTGCAAATAGACGATGCCGAAAACTCACACACACTAACACAAGACACACATGACACACACACACCTCATTTACTTGGTTCCGGCCCGTAAATGTGGTTAAGACCAACTCATTGAGTTGAGAATAAAAAATTACACTAATATAATAATAATAATAAAATTTGAAAAATAATATTATTTTTTATTGATTTTTGACCCAAAATTTTCATTTTTGGGGTTACCGACTTACTTAAAATTTGTTTTTGCTGTCAAAACTTTACTGCAAACTGTATTCTCTCTGTATAGTTTTAAATTTATCATAAAAAATCTGACGTTACCATCTCTAAACTTAAATTTCTCTAAAATTTTCTTATTTTAGATAAGCGATTGACATTTCTAACCGTATTCTGTTGTTATGTCAAACTAAATTTAGTGTTTGCTAAGCACAAGACAGCACTAAATTTGAATATGACGTCGCTAAAACGAGTGTTTAAAAAATTAAGAATGAACGATAAAGATTTTCATAAAATCTGTAAAAACTTATCTTAATAAGTCTTTAGAATGCCGACAAATGATAATTAGTGCATATTATTGATCAAATAGTAAACAAACTGTGATATTTCTCAGTCTTAACCAAGCAAATACAGTTTTTCTCGGTCCACGTACCTGGCAAGTTCGCCGGGTCCGCTAGTTATTTATAAAATCCAAATCAATCGACGATTTATACAGCTTTATAAAGGCTTTAAGCGTATATAGAACGACAATTGGCATTATTTTAGATGATGTCTAATTTTAGTTTGACATTTCTTATTTTAGTGCATATACGTACAACAGAATACCGTTTAACCAAAAATGACAGTTGAGTACTTTCTCTAATTTTAGTTGTGTCAAGCTAATTTTAAGTTAGTTGTTTGTTCTCAGAATACGAAATTACATTTTGACAGGACTAAACTGACATTTAGAGATTTTTAGCTTATTTTAGTTAGCTTGTGACAAGACAGAATTGGGGTCAATATATAAAAAGTAATGTTTATTCAATATTCACTATTAACATTAGCACACTAAATGTTTGATATTGCAATGATTTCAGGATGTTGCAGTTGGATGTATTGCTGGTCTGGTAGACCATTTACATGTACATGCTTTAAGAACACTCGAAGAGCTGATGATCCGCTAAACAGATCTTCATTAATTATATTCACGAATCATCGCGATCTCGTTAACTTTCAAATAAAAAAAGGTAAGTGGGTTGGGTATCATCAACTTTTATTGCTATCACCATCGAAAGATTCCTCAACAGTGAGGAAAGGGAAAAATTTTCAAAAGAGAAGACCGTGGCAAACCGCTTTAGGGATTTTATACGGAATTCTCTTAAGGAATTCTTTGCAGAGTAACCAACTAGGCAATTCTCTCGCCGTCTTCGTTGACCAGGGTTCACCGCGTGCAGGTTTCTGATCAAGCACCCAAAAATTACTACCTACCCTACTTACATACCTCATGCAGTAACATGTACTCATTTTAATAAATTAATTTCATCATAGATATCTCTAGTGTTGAAAAGGTATCTGATAACTCCCTTGAGTAAAAGTGCTGTGTCTGTTGGCATTGAATTTATAAGTTAACATTTTATGGACTTCCTTTAATTTAATTTACCATGTTTCTTAGAGAGATTTGATCCTTATGATTGACACTATGGATTGATGTCATAAAAATACAGAATGTTACTTTTCTGATTTTAGTCAGTTCGATTACCGGGTGTGGCAAGTGAATTTTTAAAAATGTTTGAGTACATTTGTTTCTTTTAAAAATAAGGGATGGCTCCTATAAGTAAAATGAGCCAAATTAATGATTTAAGGTAGTTTCCCCTCCAGAGCCCCGTTTATTTTTCCACCCTGTATAAAAATTAATGTTTTTTCAACATTCACTATTAATATTAGCATACCTACTAAATATTTGACGTTGCATTGATTTCAGGATTTCATATTTGGACGCAAGGCGCTGGTCTGGTAGACCTTGTACATGTTCGTGTTTTATGAACACTCGAAGAGTTGATGTTACTCAAACAGATCTTCATCATGTCATATGGCTTTTGCTCAAGCCCTCATATGTCGACGTCCAGTTGGCGAAGCCAGTCTATTGCCACAGATCTTCATAATTTACATTCAGGAATCATCAAGATCTCGTCAGCTTTCAAATAAAGAAAACTGCGTTAAAAACGGTAACTACCCATTGTCATCGGGCTTTATAAACAAAATGTGTAATCATTTTAAGGAATCTGAGAAACAATATTGTATTACTTAACTTTCCTATTGCTTTAGGATGCTTCCATAATGCCTGCTTGAAAATAATATTTTAAAAAATTAGGTTATTTTTCAGTAGTCTGGTTTTACTTCTTAACTAAAACCTGACTACTGAAAAATTACACTCTCAGATCTATTAAACAAGAAAATATTTGAAGTATTTGAATCACTTGTAATTAAAATACGTAGTTGAATACAAATGTAGTTTGTAATTTGTGTTTCAAATACCTGACGCTGAGGTATTTTGTAATTAGCATTTCAAATACTTCAGGCTCCAAAATACATTTGATCATTAAAATACATTATCACTAGTTTGTGCTCATCAGGACCTGTAGAAAGTTTGTTTTGCACATTTTATTCACTCTCCAACAAGAAGATGTTTGATTGACAGTACATTTAAAAATCTAGTATTCATGAGAGGTTTCCACTTTGATACACTTTTTGAAAATCCTCGCTTTTGTTCCCTTTAGATACACTATCGTCTAGTACGTGCATATATATATATAATATATTTTTGGAAACTTTATAAGCATTCCGGTTCAATGAGTCTTTGGCGCAGGTTAACCTTACGCGGTTAGGGGTCAGGAGGCAGTTGCTCGCGTAAAAGCCAAAACAAATATTGGAGCCGTAGGCGAACGGACTCCGGGCTCAAAAGTGTATAAGCTTTGGATGCAATCGGGATTGGCGCTCGGATATAGAGAGAGAAATATAAGCCGGAACTATAATTGTTTCGGCTTACTGAATCCATTGGGTTCAACTGTGAAACCATAAAAAAGAGTGCAATATAAAATCCTTATAAAAAATTGATTATGATTGTTAGAAATAATTAGAAAATTTTTGAATGTATGTGTATCTAAACGGAACAAAAGCGGGCATTTTCAAAAAGTATATCAAAAAGGAAAGTGTATATAAAGGAACAAACCGTTTGTTCATATTGTGCTAATCTGCCTCTGTGGCGTAGCGACTGCCTCTGTGGCGTAGCGGTAGTGAACGCGGCTGCTACGCAGGAGGCGCGGGTTCGATCCCCGCTCAGTGCCAATATTTGTATGCGTGAATATAAATATTTGCATTGGTCTGGGTGTTTCTATGTATAATATGTATGTATTTACAAAAAAAAAATGTATCTAAGTATGTATATCCGCATTCTAGATTCCATAACACAAGCTAATTAAGCTTACCATGGGTCTAGATAGCGATGTGTAGAATGTTGTAGAAAAAAAAAAAAAAAAAAAAAAAAAAATCTCAGGAACTCATACTTCGAATTTAAAAATCATTTTTGTATTGAATAGTCCGTTTATCGAGGAAGGAGAAGAAAAATACTTATATAAATGTATCAGCTACTGCTGAAGGGAGCAGAACAGGACGTTGTTTGAAAATTAATAAATATATATCTTATCTCTTAGAAATAAAGGGCTACAAGATCCATATTGTATATTTTGTCTCTTTCTAAATTTGTAATAAACATTTTCCAAAAGTTGAGGAATGGCTACAACGGACAGGTTCACCTGTTTTTATAATATGTAAACTAAACCGACACCGACCGGTGCCTACAAGTACGTGGCTATTTCTCTATGTAAGCACCCTAAGATACGACATGTACCTATGTGTGTGTGAAAGTAAAATAAGATGTTAATTTTTTTAGTTTTAGTTGCAGTATATCTCACTTTCTTTAGGCATATGAATCTTGTACTATCGCGGTTATAAGTGCAGTAACAATCTGACGCAACTATAGCGCATCAACAGTAGTCGTACTTATGACCTTATTCTTTGAAGACAATTCACACACACATACACAACACTAGTCGTACAGTACTCTTACTAAACTTATGAAGTTATGACCTTAATCCAGCCCTCGGAAACTTCACTACATAGTACTTTAGTATTATGTTATCTGTGGTAGTAGTTTAAAAGGGACATCTACAGAATTTCTTCCTATACTAAACGGATAAAACAGACCAGCTGTCATTATAAATTGTGGCTCTGGTTCCAAAGATCGATAGATGGCGCCGCATGTTGAGTCGGTAAAACAGACCTGCTGTCATTTACACAAAATGTCAGTTAGTATGTCATAATTCATAACTTAAAACCGGCGCGGCCTTTACGTTGAATTTTAATGAATTCCTAGGAACAGGCCTAACGGTTTTGGGTTATATATCCATATATCCAATGCATGTAGTATGTATGTAGGTATGCACAATATAGGTATGTATGGTATAATAACAGCAGTTGTCGGAATATGATTAATAGATGGCGGTAGATTCTGTTCTGATAGAAGTTGGGTGGGTGACATAAAAAACTCACGAGAGGGCCCTCTATTTCCGATGTATTACTTTACTCTATGCCTTAATCTTTGAAGATAATTCACACACACAAATACACACACATTAATATTGTTCACTCGTTGATTGATATTGTTAATTTCAATATCATACGTAAGCCGCCCTGTGACTGAGTGGGTTAACGTGCGGCTTGACGAATAGTATGAAACCTGTCGGTGATGGTTCGAACCTACCGGAACCAATATAACTTTTTGTGTTTTATGTTTAAAAGTTATGATATGTAAATGTTGATACGAATATAAAAATGTTTCTTAGGTAGAATTTTAAACTTAGCGAAAAAATAATTATTTGAGGGTGCATTTGAAATAAAATGGATTCATTGGCTATGAGTGAAGTTGTTGGTTGGTGAAGTCAGTTACGACTACCCTATTTATATATTATATCATCTATGGTTACGACTGTTTGTGTTAATTACTGTTCGAGCGATTTCTTCTTTAATAAATCAATATGTCAAATATAAGTATTGAAGCAAAAGCTAATATTGTGGCCATATTCGAATGGTCTAAATATATCTCAAATTTCTAATGAGACGGGCTTATCTGTAAGTTAATTAATTAATTAATATTGTTGTAGTGCAATTTTGTTCATTGGTTGCAATTGTGTAATATGGTTGTTGTTTTTTTTAGAGAAATACTGTGAGTCGTTGCGTGAAACAATTTGAGGAAGAAGAGTTGCAGAGTTGGAGGAGAAGTGGAAGACCTGCTGAAGCGGCGTTATATGGTAGTAGAATATGAAACGAATAACGAGTATTTACTTTAACTGGGAATCAACAATATTTTCTGATGAAAAAACGTTTAAATCATCTCAAAAAGGAAGATTATATTTTTATGGCATAAGGATAACACACGGTGGTGTGAAAACAACATAGTACCGAATGTTCAGGACAGTGCCTGAAAGTTTTGTTACCGCAATGCAAGCAGTGCACTTAGTGCAGTTATTTCCTGTGCGGCGCCGTCATCTAGTAGGTAGATTAAGTTAATTAATTGTTAATATTTTTCACTTGTCGTCGACCTGAGCTTAAGAAAGCATTACACACGTACAGTTCCAATCGCTGCAGTTTTATTTTATTTAAATTCGGAGTCCAATCCTAGACATGGTCCTTCGAGCCGGATTACCATACAAATATCAAGGATTAGCAGCTACTCCTGTTGGAAGTCGAAGATATCTCGGCGGAAGATAATATAAGCGGCCTGTGGACGAGTACTACGGTGTTAAGTTTTAATTTTACAAATATCGTCTCCCAACACTCGATCAGGTATCATTTAGCCTTAATTAAGGATAATCCAAGGTTAGTGAGTCAATTTACCTAGATTAAAATATTTTATTATGTATCAAAAAGCTTAGTCATTGTGAACAAAAAAGATCGGATTAGTGTCATAGATACATTTATTAGGCAATAATCACAATAGTTTATACTTATATTAGTATAGTAGTCAGTTGTACTACATATTTTATTGTATTTATTTGCTTATTAAATCCTGTCTCAGTTGAAATCTGTTGCAAACTCGTAATCTACTAAGAAGTAGGTAGTAGGTAGGTACTGAATAAAATATTGTATTAGTGTTAGATATTGTCTTAAAACTTAGTTATTACAATCGTATTTGTGTATATTCAGGTAATTTCTTTGCTATTATATATAATTAATTTTATTTTTATATAAATTCCAGGTCGATTAAGGCGAGGTTGTAGTGAGACGAGTAGGTATTTTACGTCACTTCAAACCCTGCAGCACATGCGCAATCGACGCAACATGTCACGCCAATGTATAGAAAAATCAGTAGATACATTCTTAAAATAAGATTCAAAAACGTATTATAAAAATTACAAACTATGTATTTTTTTTTTCATTTTTCGTTTTCACTCAAAATTACATATCTCATTAAGTCATTATCAAAGTAACGATAAATGCCGATTGAACTACCTAACAAATGACAAGATCTAACCGTGTTGAATTGGATCGGTTCAATTTTGGCATGTGGTGTCTTTCACTCTCGCTCCCATTGAACGCGCAATGAAAGGTCTGAACACTGATTGAACATTAATTCGGGTTCGGTTATTTTGTCTCGTATGCTGCAGGCTGCAGCCCACGAATATAAAAGTATCATGTTCATAACATTGCTTTTGAATCTTGTAAAACTACTGTGTTTAATAAAGAATAATTCGGAACGGACTAAGATTCGGACTAGGCGCCATACTAGTAACTTATATTCAGCTCAAAAATACCTATCCAGCGATGTGACACACATAGCTATTGAAGGTAGGATCAGGTTTCATACAAAAACTGGCATTATCCAAACATACAAATAAATATTGTTATTCCCATGCATGTGGGAGATTTAAATTAATGAGGAGAACTTCTTTACTAAATTTAAACAAATATATGGGACTAGCTTTTGCCCGCGGCTCCGCCCGCGTGGATGTCGGTTATCGCGACCAAACATAGCCTATGTCCTTTGTCGAGGTCTAATCTACCCCTATACCAAATTTCATCAAAATCGGTTCAGTGGTTTGGGCATGAAAGCGAGACAGACAGACAGACAGACAGACAGACAGACAGAGTTACTTTCACATTTATAATATTAGTAGGGATATACTTTAGACAATAACAATATGTATAATTTAAATAACGGGCCTGTCCAGATCGGATGGCAAGAGGCCGGACGGCTTAACTCTCGTGCCGTGGAGGGGGGTAAATGCTTGGTTTGGGACGCGACCTGCGTCAGTACTGTGGCTGCGAGTCACCTGGGCCGCACGGCTCTTTCCCCTGCGGCTGCGGCCGAAGATGCAGCTAGCAAAAAGCACCAGAAGTATGCAGCCTTCGAACCGCAATATATTGTGGTACCAGTCGCGGTCGAGACCATGGGCAGTTGGGGCATAGAAGCCAAAAAAAATGTTGTAGATAAAGGCCGAAGAATTAGGGAGAAAACTGGTGACTCTCGCTCTGGCTCGTACCTGGTGCAAAGGTTGACTATTGCGATCCAGCGTGGAAACGTGGCCAGTGTTCTGGGCTCCTTTGCACCAGATACGACCCGGGCGGGTTATTAGGCTAACAATGGTTCTGTTAGCTGGTTGACAATTTTAAATTTGTGTAGTTAATATATCAATTAGCCTATTGCAGTCCACTGCTGAACATAGGCCTCTCCCAACATGCGCCACGTCTGCCGATCCTCCGCCTTCCACATCCAGTCCATCCCAGCCACCCTTCACAGATCGTCAGTCCACCTGGCCTGGGGGTGTCCCACCTTTCGCTTTCCTTCTCCACTCCACTCTAGGACCCGTCTGCTCCAGCGGCCATCAGTCCTTCGACAGATGTGGCCAGCCTACTGCCATTTCAGCCTGCTGATTCTGCGAGCTATGTCGGTAACCTTAGTTCTATGTCGGATGATCTCGTTGCGAATTTTATCCTTCAAAGAAACTCCAAGCATAGCTCGCTCCATAGCCCGCTGCGCAACCTTCAGGTCGTGGACTAACCCCACCTTCAGTGGCTACATTTCGGCACTGTAAGTCATATAATAACAGGTAGGATGCACTGGTCGAAAACCTTGTTTTGAGGCATTGCGGTAGGGGTGCGGAGAAAACCCGACGTAGTTAATATAATATAATTTCAAATTTTATAAAACGCTAATTAAGTGTGCATAAATAGTTTGAAATCTGGAAAAGACAGTCCTGAAATACTGGCTGTAAATATCTATTATAGGTCCAAAAATAATTTAAATAATACTATTTATTTTCGGTATCTGAATATCCAAGACGCGCAGTGGCGTGCACTTTTAATCAGTTCGAGTATATAAGCGGTAGGTTTATGTCCATTCATGGGTATCCGCGAGGATTCCCGCACGATAAAGAAAGAACAGATTTATACTTTGGATGAAATATAGGCTACATTTTATCCCTGTAACCTATCTAGTTAGTTAGTTCTCTCTAGCTAGTTTTTATAATGATTATCGCATAGGGATTAAAAAGACCGATGGCAAGCTACTTTCGACCTTAATGGCATTGCTTAATAAATACGTTTTTTAACATCTATAAATGACGCTGATCAACAATATGAAAAAAAAAACTGGATTCTAGTTGCCGTCAATAAGGTCGAAAAGGGCTTGCACATATTTTTGGAGGCTCTGGGTTATGGTCAATGTAAAAATAGGCGCAAGCCATTTTCGACCTTATCGACGGCAATTAGTACCCAACTTTTTTTCATATTTGTGATCAGCGGCATCTATAGTTGTTAAAAAACATATTTTTTTAAGAAATGTCGTTAAGGTCGGAAGTAGCTTGCATTCGGTTTTATTAATCTCTTTGCGATAATAATTATAAAAACTAGTAAAAGGACCCTTTTAATTGGTAGACGAGCACATGGTCCATACGATGGGAAGTGGTTACCGAGGCCTATAAATGTATGTAACGCCCTCTTAGTTTGAAATAGCACATTAATTTAGGTATCCCGAAATAGATTCTTGGGGTAGCGGGAACAGGATCTCTATTATTTCATTAAAGTAGAGCCATGGCCAATGTCTAGTTATAATATTTATTAGTTATAATATATAATATTTACATAAAAATAGAAATAATAGTAAAATCCGTTACAATTCGTTTGTCTAAGTAATTTAAGTTCAAATTGTAATTTATTTTTTATTCTTATTCACATTATGTGGTATAGCTTCATTTTCTTTTTTACATCTAGGTTTTTATTTTATCAGAAAAAGAATTAATCGTGATAGATTATGTATTTCAGATGTAATTTATTATTCATTATCGTATAGGGGAAATTTTAAAACGCCACACTGAATTTTTCTCTGAAATATTAATATTATCAAACCATTTATGTCAAACTGGGACATCATTCGTGAAACTCGCGACTAGTGTGAAACTTGTGAAAGGGATAAATATATTATTAAGTTTAAGTTTACGGGATAAATAAATTATTAGTTTAGAATTTTTACGTCCTTTCATGCTTCGTCGTCTACTCGTTGAGTCGTTTCTAAGGTTTCCAGTTTTTTTGTATCAACTATTTATATTTTTTGATAACATTTCATACATTGTCTAGGCATTGTATAGAATACCGGCCGAAGTTAACCTACTTCTATTTTTTATACTATGATCGATATTGTATGTATACGTAATGACGTGCGGGGTGCGGCGCGAGGGGGGTTCGCCGAAAAAACCAGCACACGTCCAACCTCGAACGCGCCTCAGCGGCGACTGACTGATGGCCGCGACAGCTCGAATACAGCAATTTTGATGATTTTTGCGGTTTATAGAAAAAAATAATACCTGCTTGATAAAATATAATTTTATCATTCGCTAGATATTTTTATGCTCTATTTTTTAATACAAACTTCGGCATGATTTGATAATGGCGTCTTAGTGAGAAACGTCTTTGAAATAGAGATTTGGAGCGTTTTAGACCCATGTTTGACGCTAATTTCTATCGAGCCAATTATCATGAATCGTGTTTCTATTTTTATATGACCCTTGAGGGTTTAGTCTATTTTATGAATATGCTTTTTATTTGACGCAATTTGCTATATTATTTGATATCCAGACATTTAAAAATGTTAAAAACTACTGCAACCCGGCCTTAATACTCGCATCCCAGTATGACCGAGGAACAAGATTTGGTTAGGAAGCGAGGAGCTTATAAAGGTATCTTAACTATCTTCATTAGATACCTTGATACGCTTGTTGATAAAAAGTTGAGCAGCCCTGACATCACCGAGTTAAAGCTGCGCATAGGGAAGATGGAGTCGATGTACGACCATTACAATGAGGTACAATTTCGTTTGGAGTGTATTGTTGATGATCCCACTACTCAGTTCAATTATCGTTCTGATTTTGAGTCGCTTTTTCATCACTCCTTGGCTAGGGCACAGGAGATGGTAACTGAGTATAGCAAGGATAGTGATTCAGTGTTCAATAGTGTTAAAGGCACCAGTGCCTGTAATAATCAGCCTGTTAGGTTACCCACTATCGCGCTACCCAAATTCAGTGGCTCATATGACACTTGGTTGGGATTTCATGACACTTTTACCAGCCTCATTCATTCCAATGATAGCATAGATGAAATAAATAAATTTCATTATTTGAGAGCATCCCTGGAGGGAACTGCTGCTGCCGTCATTCATTCAATTGTATTTTCTGCTAGGAATTACTCAGTGGCGTGGCAGTTACTGTGTGACCGATTTAACAATAAAGATTTGTTAATAAAAAATCATATTGCAGCGTTATGTAATATTCAAACTATTACTAAGGAATCTTCTACTGCTTTAACTAGCCTAATTGACGATATAAATAAAAATATACGGGCCTTAGAATCCTTAGGTGAGCCTGTTATGCACTGGGATAGTATTTTGATCTACCTTATAACTCAAAAGTTAGATCACAGAACTTCTCGTGAGTTTAAAGAATATAAAAGTCGATTAGGCAAAGACATCAGAATAACATTACAGTTATGTCTAGAATTCCTGCGCACGCGTGCTGATTTAGTTGAGTCTTGGGAGTTGGAGCGACGTAACGCCTCTCGTGCTAATCCACCTCAATACGTTAAACAGTCCACGAATAAGTCACTAGTTACAACACAGTCTTCCCACAATAGTAACATCACAAGTAGTTCCGAATCTTCACCTAAACCATGGCCGAAATGTAAACATAGTCATAATCTAGCTAACTGTTCACAGTTCCTTGCATTAGATGTTGATGCCCGGCTTAAATTGTTACCTAGTCTCAAAGTTTGCTACAATTGTTTTCACGTAGGACATTTTGCCAACCAGTGTAAGAAATCAGGTTGTAGGTTGTGTAAGCGCAGGCACAACATCTTAATACACACAGAATCTAAAATTACTACACATAACTGCAATATTAATGTAAGTACTTTAGGTAATGATTCCGTATCGTGTCCGATAACGTCATCACAGCCTGCCGTAGAGGACGAGAGTAATGTCGCGCTGACCGCAAGTATTGCATCGCCCGGCGGGGAGTGCGGGGATAGTCACGCAACAAAGGAATGCGATGTGTTGTTGTCCACCGCCTTAGTACGGGTTTTCGATAATAACAGGCGTGAATATAGGGTCAGAGCAGTCCTTGACAGTGGTAGTACTGCTTGTTTTATAACGGAACGACTTTTCAATCGCCTAAAATTACCAAATAGCCAATTAAATGGGTCAATTCACGGTATAAATAATATAGCTTCTCGAGTAGGTAAAATATGTAACGTGCAAATAGCGGCACTTAATAATAGTTATACTACTAAGTTACTCTGTTTTATATTGCCTTCGATTATAAGTGCAGTGCCTGCTCGAGAAGTAGACATTGCAAAGTTTAATATACCTACCAATATTTGTTTAGCTGACCCCAAGTTCTACAAGCCGTCAGAGGTAGATATTTTAATTGGTGCTGATTTATTCTGGGACTTACTGGGTACACGAAGACTACAGTTGGGCAGAGGAATGCCGGTCTTATGTGATACCAAGTTAGGTTGGATTGTCTCCGGTCCCATCACGTATAACAATGATAAATTTGTAAACAATGTTAGATGCAATTTAACTCAAACTAGTTCTTGCAGTGATAGCGATATTGAAAAGATTCGGTCTGATTTAACACGATTTTGGAACATTGAGGAGGTCCCAGCGCATTCCTCAAGTTATTTACCTGAAGAGAAGTTATGTGAGGCACATTTTATTAATAACACTACGCGGTTACCTAGTGGCAGGTTCTGCGTACGTATACCTTTAAAACAGGATCCGTCTGTTCTAGGAAATTCGTACAAAAGGGCTACGAATTGGTTATATTCCCTAGAACGTCGATTAAAGTCCAAACCCGATGTTAGTAAATTATATAACGACTTTATGACGGAAACATTGGGTCATATGACAAAAAACAAAGATCTCGGCTGTACATCTCGTGGATATTTAATTCCTCACCACGGCGTACATCACGAGTCTAGCAGTACCACGAAGCTGCGTGTAGTTTTTAATGGTAGTTCTCCGACGTCATCAGGCATCTCACTTAATGACATCCAGATGGTGGGTCCTACAGTTCAGGACGATCTACTGTCCATACTTCTTCGCTTTCGACAGCATAAATATGTCTTGTCAGCAGATGTGGAGAAGATGTATAGACAAATAGCCATCAACCCTGCTGATAGGTACTTACAGCAGGTTCTGTGGCGCAGTGGTACTGAACCAAGCAGTTCTGTCAGTGTTTTTACACTCAACACCATTACATATGGGTTAGCCAGTTCGCCTTTTCTTGCGACACGCTGTTTGAAGCAGATCGGCATTGAGTGTAAGGATGATAGGATTGCTGACGTTATTAAGCATGATTTTTATGTCGATGACCTGTTGACTGGAGGGGATAATTTAGAGGAAATGATGGTTCTCCGCTCAAAGGTCACTGATGCACTGGCATCAGCCTGTATGCCACTTAGGAAATTCAAATCCAATGAACCCAAATTAATTTCTGGGGCTTCAACATCTTCACTAGACCTAAGCATGGGTTGTTTCGAGCCTAATAAATTGTTAGGGCTTAATTGGTATGCACATACGGACGAATTAAGTTTTTTGAGTAGTTCATCGGTGCCATTGGATGGTAAAACAAAGCGTGAGGTACTATCTGCGATCGCACGTATTTTTGACCCATTGGGTCTTTTGTCTCCCTTTGTAATCACTATGAAGATGTTATTGCAGGGTATGTGGTTAGATAAGTTACCGTGGGATAAACCCTTAAACCCCGAACTGCAACATAAATGGCACAATATAGTAAAATCTTTACCATTATTGTATCATTTTCGTATTCCGAGAATTATTGTTTGTGACTCGTTTAAGACTGTTGAACTCCATGTATTCACAGACGCGTCAGAACGCGCTTATGGGGCGTGCGTCTATGTACGTAGCATCAATGCTGACGGTGAGTGCATGGTTCGATTATTGATGTCCAAAAGTCGAGTAGCACCCTTAAAACCTACCACAATACCTCGGTTGGAATTGTGTGGGGCGTTATTAGGAGCGCGTATTTATGATAAGGTTACGAAGTCCCTTCGAGTTAAAATCAGCCATTCGTATTGTTGGAGTGACTCCACCATAGTTTTGGGATGGTTGCAAATGCCCCCTACTAAGCTCCAACCGTTTGTACGCAATCGTGTTGCTGAGATATTAGATAGGGCCGGTGTCTGCACATGGAGACACGTACCGACTGACCAAAACCCAGCAGACCTAATATCTCGAGGTGTAGACATCAGTGCTCTGAAATGTCTGGATCTATGGTGGAGCGGTCCCACTTTCCTACAGCTGGATCTGGCTGATTGGCCGTCACAGCTCCAGTACCCAAATACTGAGTTATTACCTGAAACTCGACCTCAGGTTTCATTGAACGCGGTTGTCACAGACAATATACTCCCGAGTGAGTTCATAAATTTCAATCGGTTTTCTAATTATTTAAAACTTGTGCGCTGTATGGCGTATGTATGTCGCTTTGTTAAGCGTTGCAGGAAACTGCCTGTAGGCAGTATATTCTTGGCTCAAGATGAGTTGCAAGATGCCTTAAATATCATAATCATTCAATCCCAAATGCAATCTTTTCCCGAGTATAATTTATTAATTAAAAAACAAAAATTACCTGAGAAAAGTGCCCTTCTAAAATTTAACATTTATTTAGATCAGAATAATATTATTCGTGTAGGAGGACGCTTAGATAATTCAGATTTCTCATATGATAAGAAACATCCTATAATGTTACAGTCCACTCATATATTTACGAAGCTATTATTTGATTTTGAACACAAAAGGTTGATGCACGCAGGCCCACAGTTACTACTTGCTTCGATTAGGGAGTCATATTGGCCAATGGGTGGTAGGAACCTGGCGAAGACCTGTTACCACAAATGCATACGTTGCCATCGTTTAAAAGGTAGGGTGGTTACTCCCATAATGGGAAACCTGCCGCAGCAGCGGCTCCTTCCAGGTGGATACCTTTTGAAAATTGTGGGGTAGATTATGCTGGCCCGATAATGTGTGCTACTCGGCAAGGTCGCGGATGTAGGTTGGTAAAAGTGTACATCAGTATATTCGTTTGCTTTGCCACTAAGGCAGTTCATTTAGAGTTAGTGGGTGACTTATCTAGCTCTAAGTATATACTAGCACTGAATCGATTTATCTCGCGACGAGGTAAACCCATCAACATATATTCCGATAACGGTACCTCATTTGTGGGGGCGTGCAACGAACTATCAAAATTCCTTCAATCTCATTGTGATTCTATAGCGGACAAGGTATCTAATGACGGAATTAAGTTCCATTTCATTCCCGCATACGCACCTCATTTTGGTGGAATCTGGGAGGCGGGTGTGAAGTCGGCCAAACATCATTTACAACGAGTGTTGGGTAATTGTAGTTTAACGTACGAAGAACTTAACACCACGTTAACTCAAATCGAGGCGGTACTAAATTCTCGCCCTTTAACACCGCTGTCATCCGACCCTGCCGACTGTACACCGCTCACTCCAGGACACTTTCTCGTGGGTCGTCCGTTGACATCCATGCCTCAGCCAAACTACCAGGACTCCTCCGTCAACCACTTGACAAGGTTTGAACGCATTGAACAGCTCCGTCAACATTTTTGGACTCGTTGGAGCAAGGAGTACGTCGCTGAACTGCAGCTGAGAACGAAGTGGCGTTCCTGCAAGGATGAGCTGAAGCTGGACACGTTGGTTGTCATCAAGGATGACCATTTACCTCCTCTCAAATGGCGGCTAGGGAGAATCGTCGCATTGCATCCCGGGCCTGATGGCGTTGCTCGCGTTGCTGACATCCGGACATCTGTTGGAGTCCTCCGGCGAGCCTTTAACCGAATTTGCCCATTACCCGTGGATACTCCATCTATTGTGGTTGAAAGCGTTGCTTCCAACGTCCGGGGGCATGTTCAGGACAGTGCCTGAAAGTTTTGTTACCGCAATGCAAGCAGTGCACTTAGTGCAGTTATTTCCTGTGCGGCGCCGTCATCTAGTAGGTAGATTATGTTAATTAATTGTTAATATTTTTCACTTGTCGTCGACCTGAGCTTAAGAAAGCATTACACACGTACAGTTCCAATCGCTGCAGTTTTATTTTATTTAAATTCGGAGTCCAATCCTAGACACCGAACACTGAATCTAAGTGTAAATTATGTGGGGGTGGATTAGTGCGCAAGGGCCGGGTGAATTAGACCCAATATCTACGCGTGCAAATAGTGCAAATTATGTGGAAGTGTTAGAAGATATAATGTTGCCCACAGTGCGAAATGTCTATCCAGATATAAATGAAGGTTTAAGGGCATTAGAAGGTTTCTTCAGGGTCGGCAGCATGAGTGTGACGCCCCTGGTGTTGCATACGTTCAAAGGCCACGGTAATCACTTTCTATCAGGTGGGCCGTGTGCTTGTCTCCCACCTAAGTGGTATAAAAAAATGATATAAGTTTTGTGCACGATAATTGTCCCATCCATCGAGCCACCATACTTCGCGAATGGTTAAGTGAACGTAAAGTTATTCCTTGCTCTGGCGAAGGGTGAAAATGTTCAAAAGGGAAGCCAGTGGCAAATCCCAAAGAACAACCATGGCAATTTTGTATGAAATTCTCTCAAATTTTAGATAGGTACTGAATTTTAGGTGTAATACATGTAATTATGCATTAAACTTAAGCATCTCTACCATGACTTCCCTTTGCAGAGCAAGCCGGCAGGAATCGTGTTATGAGTACTCCTCGCCACTGAATTTCCTTGGCCAGCACGATCCCCTGATTTGAACCCGATTGAGAATATATGGGGTTTAATGGTGCAAAGAGAGATAAAAGTTATCGTTATTATATATTATATTTTATATAAAATATAAAAGTTAGGCTCAATTTAAAGTGAAAGCTCTCGTGATATTGTTATCGCCGTACCAAATTTCTAAGTAGTCTAAGCTATTCTGTTTAAATATTTTTGTTATTTAATTTCAGTTGAGCCTATTGAGACTACTGAGCCTATCAAGGGATGTGCTGGCCTGTAATTAGTATAAGACTGTATGGTTGAGGTTAAGTTTCAATCCTCTTTTCCGAAAAAAAACTTTCGAGAAAATGAATAATTAAGCTATAACCTCAATATGCAATATTAATTTTATTATAAAAGTATATTTTTTGGATGAAATTATTATAACCACAAATTAACATTGGATAATTCTTTTAATAAAGTTTTTTTTTTAAACTATTGTTTTATTTATAATCTATTGTAAATTAAGTATAATATTTTTCTATTTGTAAATAATTATTTCTAATTCTGTTAACTTGTTCCTAAAATTTAATGAAAACAAAACAACAAAAAGTGGAAAAACCAAGATCCGAACCCACAACATCCGATTTCAACACTATCCGTAGCAGCCTTGTTACCGACCAGGCTACGCACTGCCTTACGTAGAATCACGATTTTTTGCATTACTTTATATAGATGCATGCTTCGAACATAATAGTATGAAAAGGCGAGCATAACGTTTTCTTTGTTTCGCATCACACACATTTATATTTTCTCATATCGATACTGTGTGACGTATAAATGTATGCGTTAAACATTACATACACATAGATACGCGTTTAACCGGACAAGCCATTATAAACATTACGGTGCTAATGCACTTTTGAATGCAATAGTACATAAAATTATAACTACCTATTATACCTATTTATATATTAAGATAAAATTGATATCATTAATTGTAAATAAATTTCAATGAAATAGGCAATATAGTGATATTATAATTATCAATGTCCATAGAAATTATATTCAACAAATGAATTACTACCTATGTACCTTAATCATTTTGACAAGTGTTATATTAAAAAATCAATAATTATTATCAATTCATGTACAGACAGAGTTCATAAGTGCATTAGCACAACAAGGCTCAAAATGGCGAGGCGTGCGGCCCGGCCCGGTTTTGTGTTTACATATGTGTGTGTGTCATTAGATACTAATACAGTAATTTACCAACTTCGTAAATTAACTGATAGCTAAGTGGGTTAAGCAAGATACTTTTTTTTTTTTTTTTTTTATACCACTTAGGTGGCAGACAAGCACACGGCCCACCTGATGGAAAGTGGTTACCGCGGTCTATGCGCTGCCGACGCTGAAGAAACCTTCTAATGCCCTTCTTGAAGAACCCCATATTGTAGTCGCTTGGGAAAACCATCGCGGGGAGTTCATTCCACAGCTTGAGTGTGCGAGGGATGAAGTTCCTTTCATACCGCACAGTGCGCACCGTTTCCGGTCGCAATGTGTGAGGATGAACTCCCCGCCTATGACGAGAAGTGCGATGATAGAATGTAGCTGTGGGCATCATGTCAAACAATTCATCTGAGCACAAACCATTGTATAGGCGGTAAAACACACACAGTGAAGCAAAGTCTCTCCTGAGACTGAGTGGTTCCACATCGCCTGTGAGTATGGGATTGCCGACGAGCCTCAACGCCCGTCTTTGTACCGAGTCGAAAGGGTCAAGCTGGCACGCAGGCGCTCCGGCGAAAAGGTGACAGCAGTACTCCATGTGGGGCCGAACCTGTGCCTTATAAAGGAGTAGTCGTTGCCCCGCAGTGAAGTACTGCTTCGCCCTGTTGAGCACCCCAAGTTTCTTTGATGCCAGGTTCGATTCCAGCTTATAACGATTTGTTATATTTATGACAAAAATATAATTTTAAAAATTGATAAAGTAATTTTGCATGAAGTTGGCATTCTTTTTACATTTTATATTTGCTAAAATTTAACAAATAATACAATGATAATAATTTATAAATGAAACACAAAAAGTGTTATTGCAAGATCGTAGGATTTGATCCATCAACCTTTGCATTTCCACAAGCCTTATGCTTTAACCACTCGACCACGGGTTGCTTACGTAGTGATAACGAAATTATAGATAATATTCCTACGGTAGAACAATTTATGTGTGTGTGTAAATTGTCTTAAAAGAAAAAGGTCACAAGTAGCGCTAGAATGTTGACGCTATAGTTACGTAGGATTGCTACAGCACTTTTGAATTCGACTGTACATTATAAATAATAGAATTTTATTTCATATTAGTAATAGTCATTTATACTCTTAAGTTATGTATTTAGTTTGCTAGCACCTCTGCCTACCCCTTCGGGGATATAGGCGTGAGTTTATGTTATGTTATGTCATTTATACTCAAAAATTCATGCCGATTAAGAAATTTTTTTTTATACTACTTAGGTGGCCGACAAGCACACGGCCCACCTGATGGAAAGTGGTTACCGCGGTCTATGGACGTATGCAACACTAGGGGCGTCACACTCCTGCTGCTGACATTGAAGTTCTAATGCCCTTCTTGAAGCACCCCGTATTATAGTCGCTTGGGAAAACCATGGCAGGAAGTTCATTCCACAGCTTGAGTGCGCGCAGGATAATAGTAGATTACCCAACAAGTGAAAAAAAGATGAATTCTTTTCGAGGCACTAAGTTGTATCCCGAGAGGAGCGAAGGTTTCTGCGGTAGAATCCCGAGCGTAGCGAGGGATTCTAGATAGAAACCAGAGCGGATCGAGGGATACAAGAGCCGAGATGAATTCTTTTTTCACGTGTTAGGTACGCTACTTTTCATCATTGACTACGAGAAAACAATTACTCTGTGATTATGAATTGAATTTTGTTATGGATAGTACATAAAAAAAGTAGCAAATTATCAGTAATAGTTACTGGCTGGATGGAATGTGGCTCAGTTCAAATTAAGAAAAAAAAATGCCGCCATTTTTCTGTGCAATTTTCCTTGTAAAAGTTTCTGCTTGTCTCTTACCTAATCTTAAAATGACTTCATCCAGTGATGAAAATGACATTCTCGAACGCGAAATGACTCCGGAGTCTTTTCGCGCTAAAGCGGTAGCTATTACTGATAATTCGCTGCTTCTTTTATGTACTATCCATAACAAAATGTAATTCATAATCATAGAGTAATCGTTTTCTCGTAGTCAATGGTGAAAAGTTGAGTACCTAACACGTGAAAAAAGAATTCATCCCGGCTCTTGTATCCCTCGATCCACTCTGGTTTCTATCTAGAACCCCTGCTACGCTCGGGATTCTACCGGAGAAACCTTCACTCCTCTCGGGATACAACTTGGTGCCTCGAAAAGAATTCACCTTTTTTTTCATTTGTTGGGTAATCTACTATTTCATACCGCACAGTGCGTACCGTTTCCGGTCGCAAGGTGTGAGGATAGCATTTTATAATTTCAACTTAAATTGCGTTTTAGGCAGTTCCCTGATAACTTGGGATGTAATTGTAAATCTTAATTATCATAAATTAGCAGTTTTTGTGGTGGAAGCTAGTTTGCACATCACATGGCTGGCTCAGTCTGTATTTTTACCAGTGAAAATTCATTCAACTGAACTGGGTTCTCACGTCCTTTATTTTCTATTGTAAAATCCAAACCTAACGTACGTTTTATGTTTTTACTTATTTGTTATATGAATTCAAAGCGAAAACGTCAACATTTGGGACAGGACTTGAACCCATGACCAATCCCATACTAGAGATACTGAGAAACCTGCCCACAGTCTTGTGAACTTGTTAGCTAACAATCACGAGTTCATGTCCCATCCTGCATTTCATATTTCAAATTTTTTATTGAGAAAAATTGTATGCTATGTACTTTTAAATTTCATTATATTCTATTTTCATTGCCACATTTTGTATCTATATCCGTTGGAAGAAGTTAAAATTTATTAAAAAATAATAATTAATATCGGGTTGTTCCGTATTGATCCCACAAAAGTTGTCCCGAATTCGAAAATTCTTGTTTGATCCCACTTTTACTTCCTTATTGATCCCACAGCACTTTATTTATATTTTATTCTTAATTGATTAATATCAATCTACACAACGCTTAGTAAGCATAGCTTAAATAGCTTGTGTTATGGGTTCTAGAATGCGGATAAACATACTTAGATAATTTTTTTTTGTAAATACATACATAAATGGAATATCTATTGTCATCTGGCTTTACGTGCACTAAAAAGTATTGTATAATGTCTTATAACACGTCATATTTATCAGAATGTGAAGTATTGTTTGTGTAATATTTTTCTAGACAAATAAAGTGATAAATTTATTCGGCCATTTTTATTCGCTTGCCTGCAATATTTGAAAGGCATCAAATGAATAATCGATTTGGATGGACCAATAATCGATTTGAATCGATAAAATAATTTAATCGATGGCTATGGATTAATATGGATATTTAAAGAGATAATGTTTGTGAGTTTGTGACATTGTATTAGTTTGAATTAGTAATATTTCTGTTAACCCCTCCAGCTAAACTAAATTGCTTGGAGTGGGTTCACGCCGGTCGGTAGTGCAATGGCCAGGATCCGAACCCGGGACCACTCGATCGTAAGGCCGACTCAAAGAGTCATCATCATCTGCATATAGACGTATTCTCCTGATTGCATCCGTGGCCAAGATGACCTCGAAGCTCAGGGTCCGCCTTCCGGCTCTTCCTTCTCCACTTCGCACGATCTTGGGCGTCCATGGTAGTGAGACCATTTGCACGCATGTCACCCTCCACGACGTCAAGCCAGGACTTCTTTGGCCTACCCCTTTTACCTGGACCCGGCGGCGGGGGCACCATTGCCAGGCATTTGTTCCCCACGTAGCCTGGCGGTTGCCGCAAGACGTGGCCGCACCAGCGAAGGCGGCTCTCTTGCATTTTATCCGCGATGTCACGGACATGGAGGCTGCCGCGGATGCGAGAGTTCCGTACGCGATCTTTACGCGTAACGCCGCACATCCACCGCAACATTTTCATCTCCGTGACACGCAGCTCTTGCTTGTATCGCTCGAGCAGCGGCCACGCCTCACAACCATACAAGAGAACAGGCCTAATGATCGTCTTATAGACCTGCCCCTTCAACCTGACTGGCATTTTAGGATCACAGGTGACGCCAGTCATTTCTCACCACTTGGCCCACGCGGCAGCAATGCGTGCCTTGACGTCGTGGTCGATCTCACCGGTCACATGAAGTACAGATCCCAGGTACTTAACCTGGTCCGTGCGCTCGACCAAATCATCGCCTATGCGGACGGGTGTGGGATCTGTGGAGTTTAACGCTAAGTATTCTGTCTTCGCTACATTTAACTTCAGACCGCCGTTCTCAAGCGCTTCTTTCCATCCTTTCACGCGTCGCACCAATCTGCTCCTGTCCGCGTCCGTCAGCACAATATCATCAGCATACATGAGCAACCACGGAGGCTGCTCATGTGAGTTTCTAATGCTGTCCGACAAAACATCTAATACCACGCTGAACAGGTAAGGACTAAGGACGGATCCTTGGTGTACCCCGACGGTGATGGGGAAGGCTTTCGAGTCGCCAACAGCAGTCCGAACCACGGAACCGGAATCGTAGCACATAATTGTCTCGGATGGTGCCAATGTAAGTCTCTGGAACACCCTTGGCCCGCAGTGCCCACCAGATCACCGCGCGAGGAACACAGTCGAAGGCCTTCTGCATGTCTAAGAATAGGCAGTGCAGGGGCGTGTTCTTCGCCCTGTATTTCCCCGCCACAACCCTTAGGGTGAACACTGGGTCCATGGTCCCGTGCCCGGGACGGAACCCGTACTGGCACTCCGAGACTGTACTTTCCTGTCGGATCCGGGAGTCGATTATCCGCTCATAGAGCTTCATGGTGTGGGACATTATCTTTATACCGCGGTAACTACCACACTCCTGCACTGATCAAGGGATCAGTGCAGGAGTGTGGTAAGGTGTGGCAAGGGCCTTTGAAGACTGGCGTGATGATGCTCAGCCTCCACTGGCTCGGGATCTCACCGGTGAGGAGTACGCGGTTATAAAGATTTGCTAGAATGCCCACACCACGGGCGCCTATTGCCTTCCAAGCCTCGATGGGGACTTCGTCGGGTCCGACAGCTTTCCGGTTCTTCATGCGGCGAATGGCAGTCTGGACTTCCGCAGGCGTTATCGGTGGCACTAGTCCTTGATTCGGAGGGAGGTCTGGTGGCTGCACCTCTTTATGCTGCTTATTCAGCAGCTCGTGGAAGTATGAGCACCATCTCTCCTTCACCGCGACTTTCTCGTACAACAAATTGCCCCCAGGGTCTTTAATGCAGCGGCACTTGGATAGACCCTGCGCCGCTTTGGCCCTGGAACGCGCCAACTTATATATGAGCTTTTGCCCCACATACGATTCTAACTTGGTATATAGAGGTTGCAAGTGGTCTCGTTTGGCCCTGGCTACGGCTCTCCTGGTGGCGCGTTTTGTATCTTTGTACGCATCGCGGTCGTCGAAAGATTTGGACGCTTGCCACTTTTTAAAGAGGGCTTTCTTCACCCTGATCTCTCTCTGGACTGTGTCGTTCCACCACCAGGTGTCCTTGTCACACTTGCGTCCACCCTGAGACGTGCCGAGCACCACCCTCCCCGCCTCAAGAATAGCTGCCCGAATCCTGTCCCAAGAAACCTATACTGGTTCGTCTACAGCATCGGCGCACTTGTCACCGATGGCTGAGACGAAACTTTGGGACTTAGCTTCATCAAGCAGCCACCACCTGATTTTGCGTTGGGCACGCTCGGCACGTTTGCCTTTGGGTTTCACGCGGAGGTCGATGACAAGGAGACGGTGTTGGCTAGTGAGACTCGCCTCGGTTATAACCTTGCAGTTGGCCACCCTGCTGATGCTGTGCCTCCTAGTGAGCAGGAAATCAACCTGGGTTAAGCGCCCCCCGCTCTTGTAGGTGACAAGATGTCCGGATTTCTTTTTGAAGTACGTGTTCACGATGGCCAGGTCGGCAGTCGCACACGTTCTAAGGATGTGCTCACCCTCTGGGTTGCGACTACCGTATCCAAAACCGCCGTGGACACGCCCAAACTCCTCACACCCGTCACCCACATGACCGTTCAGGACAATCTCCTGCGACAGCGGGACGTCACGAAGCACTCCCCCGAGTTGGTCCCAGAACAAGATCTATTCGGCTTCGCCACGCCCAGCCTGTGGAGCGTAAGCACTTATCAGGTGGGTTATAATCCCATCGATAAGCACCCTCACAACCATAAGTCGGGCGCTATAGCTCTTCACCTCCAAGATGTCATCCTGCAACGCCCGGGAGAGCACCACGCCCACCCCGGCCTGCCCATCAGGTGCACCTGTGTACATCAGCTGGTAGCCCTCCCCAATGTGCATGGAGCTATCGCCACCCCACCGTGTCTCCTGCAGGAACGCCACGGCCACTCTCCGCCTGCAGAGTGCGTCAGCCAACTCCCTCGTGCGACCGGTCAACGTGCCGATGTTCCACGTTGCGAAGCGGAGTTTTCGGGAATCACAATGTTGGCCTAACATCTTTAGCCGTGCCCGGCTCAGGCACGGTAGCCCTTGCCCACTTGCGACACGAGGCGGGCGACCCTCATGCGCGCCGTTTTGCGGATCTTGACAGACAGACAGAGAAACGGCCAGCGAAGTGATCCTATAAGGTTCCGTTTTGTCCTTTTGAGGTACGGAACCCTAAAACATAGTATGTTGATGATCAAAATCCCGAACAAAGTTGAAGGAATAGCTAATTTTGAGGAAACGAAAAACCTCAAAACAGAAGTCGAAGTACTGACAAAACGTTGACGACAAGCAGGCACATGCTGTAACAAACATCTCGAATGATCGAAGTGAGCTCGATAGCTGAATCCGCGGTGAGATCTCACCGCGGATTCAGCTATCGAGCTCACTTCGATCATTCGAGATGCAAGTTACAGCATGTGCCTACAGTAGCCAGTGCTAATGTCAATGCCTCTTTTCAATTTTTAGAGGTGATTGAAGTTTTATGACTTCGCGGTCTGGTGGGATCACCTTCTCTGTCTCCGAAATGAAGAATTTCGTAAAGATTTACCTTGTAATACCTACTCGAAATAAGATTATTATGTAATAAGTTAGGATCGATTTTGCTCGCTACTCCTGTCACACAGCCTATTTTTATCATGATTCTATTGTATGAACCTACCTACTTATAGATAATAATGAGAATAAAATTAATTAATTTAAAACAAAATGATACATATAAAAATAATAAAATAACAAAAACAAATTGAAAAACTATAAAAAAAATCCGTTTTACATGGGTTCGAACCTGGATCAATTTTTGTGCGAAATAGACGTTCATTATTATATTTTTTTCACATTACACACAGAGTGCTTCGTTCCCTATTAGAATAGCGTGATGATAATAATTATCAAAAATATTACCAAACCGGTGTTCACTATTGTGTCGGATTCGAGAGAAAATCGCGCGCTCTAGCCTCTATAGCATGTATACTCTAAAAATGTAATCATTTTCTTGAATAAAACTAGACAAACACATACTTACTTAATTATTCTTCTACGATAGACTAGTTATGAAATTATCATTTTTCTTATAAATTACTAGTAGGTATTAGTTAACAAACAAAACAAAATTGTTTTCTTTAATAATGTTTGAATACTAATTGAATTCTCTACAATTCTCGACACGAAATACCAACAAACGCATCTCGAGAATGCATCAATTGGCACCAAATTTGAGCAAAAACTGAACATTCGCATTCGCGAACGTCAGAGGCCGATATTCGCATTCGCATTCGCGAATGTTCAAAAAACGACATTCGTTACATCACTAGCACAATAGATATAGCACCTGAAAGTTTTATACAAACGTTTGTTTATTAAATACTTCACCTATAAATAACGCACAAAAGACAAATAGTTGTCAGTGACACGGTGACACGATGACTGGTGTCAGTTGTGACAAACGAATAAATGAGAGTGTCAGTTGAGTGGTCATTGCTGGCTTGCGGTGGTGCGGTGGCTGGGTGCATCCTCGTGCGACTTGTGACAAACCCGTCGTTTGCTTTGCGCTGGCGCCCAGTTACAACTTCTGTGATTAAATTCCATTGACTCGCTCCTTGCGCAGATAATGCCGCTACCGCCATACAGCACGTACAGTTAGCTCACGCCATGGCGCCAGGGCGAGCCCACAGCGCCGCGCACTGCCTGCCCTGCAAGCGAATAGTGGCACGCGACACGCGATAGTCCAGTGTGCAGCCGCTACAGCCGCTACAGCCGCTAGTTGGGTGCGGCGGGGCAACAACACTCGGGTGAGCGTTACCTACTACGTGCTTACTGTCCAACTATGTATTGTTTTGATCTTACCAACACGTTTAGTTAATGAGCAAACCACGTAGCGTAAGCGTTATAAATATAGTGGTGCGTATGGCAAACATCGGCTCGCAGCGTGGCCGCGAACGTGTCGCGGCCGGGGATGGGGTGCAGCTGCGCACACATGACGACAATCAGAGCACTCTGCCATTACTCACTCGCACAACAACGGCACTGGCGGCAGCCCGACGTCGGCGCCATGCTCGGCCTCGGCAGTCGCAGACACACCCTGGCGGCCTCCTTCGTTGTGCGGCGCCTAGCGGTCGGTTCGGGCGCGAGTCGCGAGTTGTCCGGTCTTCGGCCGGGAGCTGCCAGAGTCCAGCCTAGAGTCAGGGCCTATCCGCGGAGCTGCCACTGCACCAGGGAGGAGACGCCACATAACAGGTTAGTCCGAGCTGATCTTTGCGCGGGCATGACTCCTCATGGATGAGTACTAACGGAATATCGTATTACTGTTCTTTAGCCGGTACTTTCAATTTCGGAACAAAGTAAATGGATGAAAAATAACGATAAGCTATTAAGGGGTTTATTTATTACTAGCTGTTGCCCGCGGCTCCGCCCGCGTGGTATTCGGATTCCGTCCCCACTTTTTTTTCGTGCTAAAGTTCCCTCGAATATGGTCAGGAGTGATTATGTCGAACTCGGACCCACTAAAAACGCACGCCGTCGCGGGTATTTAGTTGCTGGGGTGTAAGATTGCCTAGGGAATATTGCGCGCTCCCCAGCACACCCTGGGCCATCTACAATTTTAAGATGGCCCCTCAGGAGCGGGAAGCATGGTGCCCCTATCGAATCCCGGCAAGGAGGAGGCGGGCGTGAAGGGGTGACAGGCGGCCACACCTGTAATCCTCACGCTTGCGCTCGGTGACCAGCCCTCACCTTGCCTGCTCTCCACTGTGCTCTCTGACAGTCAGAGGGACATGTGGGAAGCCTCTGAGCAGGTAGGTATTTGCCGTAGGCGGCAAGGCCTCCCCTGGGTGCCACATGGTGTATCGTATGGAGGTTCCGACCCCTCATTCGGATCTTGTACCCGTTGCATCTTCTGTTCAGCTGACCCTCCCTGTCTTCACTCGTGACATACTTCGAACGCCCGCACCTGTTGTACCCTTTTAGCCCATGCCCGTTTTTAAATAGTTTTCAAATAATGTATGGCAATCTAGTGGATTTATTGTCATTTTTATAATTTCGTAATATCTTTTGAATAAGTAGAACGTCCGATTTCAATCATTCAAAAAGTAATCAACACGTATTTAAACAATCTTCAATACCAAATAATTTATTTATAACTATAAGAAATAATTCAAAAGTATAGATTCCGTGGTCTGACTTTGAGCGGCATTTCTGTTGAATTTATTTCGCCTTAATATTTTTTCATATTGCGATAACTTTTGATCTGCATTAAATGTACAACGTATCTAACGTATTTATTTTAGTTGGATAAGGAATAAGTAACACAGCTGTATTGTTAAAAATAGCTTCGAAAAAGACACTTTTTTTTTGTAATTCGTAAAAGATAAAAATGGCTACTGTGGGCTACCCTTATTAGATAGACATAATATGCTATTGCGGAATTTTATATAGACCTTTTTAAATTATACATTTCCACAGTAGTTACATCATTTTGTTATAATCACTACATATTATAAAACAAAGTCGCTGTCGCCGTCTGTCCGTCCCTATGTATGCTTAAATCTCCAAAACTACGCAACGGATTTTGAAGCGGTTTTTTTAATAGATAGAGTGATTCAAGAGGAAGGTTTATAATGTATAACATATGCATAATATTGTAGAGAAACAATGATAAATTTAGAGATATGCAGCGGGAACGGGATCAGAAAATATGGCGGTACGAAGTTCGCCGGGTCAACTAGTCTTTAATATAAAAATAAATCCCGAAATGTGTTGCTAAGCGCAAATCTCGAGAACGGCTGAACCGATTTCGCTAATTCTTTTTTTAGAATATTCCTTAAAGTACAAGGATGGTTCTTAGGGAGAGAATTTTTTTAAAAAAAGCATTGACTGTTAGGCTGTACGAAGTTCGCGGGGTCAGCTAGTATTCAATAGTTTTCGCAGCGCTCGCGTTGTAAGGAATTTTTAGGTCATTTTTTCAATGCTGGCCAAAGAATACAAATATGATATTCCGTTAGTGGGACAATAGTCCCTCAGCTTTGATGCCATAATAAAAAATGCTAATGAGGACAAGTTCTAACGTAATATCATACTCGTATTCTTTGGCCGGCACTTTTAATTTTGGACCTAAATAAATGGACGAAAAACAACGGTGTGCAGAATGGGGTTTATTTTTTATTTTTAATTCAAGCGTTACGGCAATCTATCCGACAGATATAGTTATGAGTTATTAAGAGAGCGAGTTAAAAAGTTAGAGGCAGAATGCTATCAATCTTATATTAAAACAATAGAACAATCCATAACGAGTGACCCCAAGCAGTTCTGGAAATTTGTAAAATCTAAAACGGGTACATCTAGTGTTCCGAGCTCTGTTTCTTATGGCGATGCCACGGCAACCGGGTCTGAAGGCATATGTAATCTGTTCTCTGACTACTTCGTATCTACTTTCTTACAGCCAGGCGCTCCTAGTGACGATACTTGTGTGCGCTATGATTCGGTGTCTGATATCGATAGCATAACGGTAAACCAAGATCAAGTAACTAAATTACTTAAGGCCCCGCCGACTTGCTTAAATCCAGCATTTAAGCAAGTCGGCGGGGCCCGATCAGATACCTGCTGTTCTGTTGGTAAACTGCTCTGACACAATAGCCTTGCCGATTAGCCTGCTATTCAGACAGTCATTATGTGAGTGTGTAATGCCCTCAATATGGAAGTCAGTTTTTGTGACACCAATCCACAAGAAAGGTGTAGTCACTGATATAACCAACTACAGACCAGTGTCTAAATTGTGTTTAATCGCGAAGATATTCGAAAAAATCGTTCATATTCAGTTATATGCATCACTTAAAAATGTAATAAATCAGTACCAGCACGGATTTGTTAAGGGCAGGTCTACAGTTTCTAATCTTGTTATTCTGGATGATTATATTACCTATAACATGAGTCAAGGGAAGCAGGTTGATGTCGTTTACACCGACTATAGCAAATGCTTCGACAGGATCGACCATTGCATTCTAATTCGGAAACTAGCTCGCGCCGGCATAAGGGGTGATCTGTTGAGATGGTTTGCATCCTACATTTCTAACAGATCGCAAGCAGTTGCACTGAATAATTGTGTATCTAAGTGGGTCACCGTTCCAAGCGGCGTTCCTCAAGGATCTCTTTTGGGTCCCTTATTGTTTATAGTCTTTGTGAGCGACATTAGTGAATGCTTCTGGTCTTCCAATCTTCTGTGCTTCGCGGACGACATGAAAATATATGCCTCTATTTCGTCGCAGGCCGACGCTGAAGCTCTTCAAGCTGATTTAGTGAGACTTGACAACTATTGCACCCAAAATAGATTGGATCTGAATCCCCTAAAATGCTCCGTAGTCACTTTTACTCGAAGACGCCAAGTTATTACCTCCGAATATTTTTTGAAAGGACAGAAGCTAATCAAATGCGATAAGATACGTGATCTCGGTGTTGTATACGATTCGAAACTGATCTTCGACGAGCATGTTGATAGTATAGCTAAAAAGGCATCTCGAGCCCTAGGTTTTATTATGCGTACTTCGAACAACTTCAAGGAAATTAAGACCATCAAAATATTGTACTGTACGTATGTTCGAAGTGTATTAGAATACGGGTCTGAGGTCTGGAATCCCAGATACGATATATACATTGATAGACTGGAAGGTATCCAAAGAAAGTTCATCAGGTACCTATGCTATCGTGCGAAAATACTGTACAAGCCAGACGAGTACCTTAAATTGTGCGCTAGATTCCACCTCCTCCCATTAACGCATCGGCGAAGAATTGCTGACGTAATGTTCGTTCAGAAAATTTTGAGCAACAGAGTTGATAGCCCTCACCTTCTGGCTAAGATCAATATCAATACACCTGTCAAAATTCTGCGTCACTTTATGCCCCTGTACGTACCTATTGTGTCATCAAATTACCGCCAAAATGCGTTTTTGTGTAGAGCGTGTAATGCAGTTAACGCGGCAAGCTCGCAGCATAACATCGACATATTTAACACAAGTATAGCAGCAGTCAGGAAGTTGCTTAGCCTGGAGTTTTTTCAACAATTTTAAGGCTAATATTGAAGATAATTATGTTCATTTGTATTGTACTACGATTCACTCAGCAAAGTTATATTACTAACAAAGAGAAATATTGTAACATTTACCTAGCATTCCAATACGATACAGTGACATAATCTTTGTAGTCCGCTTTTTTTAGAAAATAGTCTGAATTGTATCAGTGAGGACCTATAATTGGCTGTATGTAACTAATTTAAAGCACTATACCTTTGTTATGGCTGTTGGTTCCTCCGAATAAATAAATAAATAAATAAATAAATAAATAAATAAATAAATAAATAAATAAATAAATAAAATAAATTAGTTTTATTAACTATTATTTTAATATAGAACAACTAGCTTCCGCCCGCGGCTTCGCCCGCGTGGTGTGTTGATAAAAAGTAGCCTATATGTTAATCCAAGGTATAACCTATATACATACCAAATTTCAACCAAATCGGTCCAGCCGCCGGCCGGTTTTATTCGGCCATGCGTGAAAGAGTAACAAACATCCACACATCCACACATCCATTCTCACAAACTTTCACATTTATAATATTAGTAGGATAGTAGGATGTTTTTCATTCATTTTTAATAATTTGTATCATAAAAATGTATGTTGCCAAGATATTTGAACTCAAATAAAACCGAGAGCAGTGGTCCTTCAGCTTTGACGCCGTAGTAAAAAATGCTAATGAGGACAAGCTCTAACGGAATTTCATATTTGTATTCTTTGGCCGGTACTTTCCATTATGGACCTAAATAAATGGACGAAATACAACGATATGCAATATGGGGTTTATTTTTTATTGCTGTTATTAACTATTCTTCCAATATATCCTATACTGGTGGTAGGAATCTGATGACTCCTATTAAAAATTATTAGTAAAGTATTCCTATACTGGTGGTAGGAATCTGATGACACAAAATTGTCACTAATTCCGACCGGGTAGGTACCACCGTGCACTTTGCGAAAAGCCCTTAAATAGTAATCCAATTTCGGTTGGATTGCGTTCAGGGTTCAGTAGGTGCATAGCCGGGCAGAGGTGATCGTGGTCGCAGCACTATAGGGACCAGTGGGTCTTGGCGGAGTCTAGTGGGGATGGCGCGGGGCGACACGCCGGGCAGGGAGACCCGTAGAAACGGTGGTGCCGCTGGCCGCCCGCGGCATAGTACAGGGGCCCAACTGGGGCTAACCACCCCGGGAGGCTGCCTCACCAGGCCGCGCATAATCCCGATATGGCTCGTCGTGCCGGTTGGTGACCGGATGTGGGAACCCGGCGACCATATTCGGGGGGGTACGGGGGCCCTTCCGTTCGGCGTGTCGGCGCTCGCCATGCCTCACATTAATAGACGAAACCAATATCCCGCGCTTTGTCACGCGGTGCTGCGACGACAATCACCTCTTCTTCACGCCCTCTTCTTTCCTTCTTCAATCATGGCAGCGCAAAACAAAGAGCATGGTTACACAGCGGCTCTTCAACTTCCCACAAGCTCGCTTTTTGAGGTGGAGTCCACAAACATCTGTGGGCTCCATGCAAACCTCAACGCCGTCCACCAACACCTCGAGACGGCGAATCCAGCCATGCTTTTTCTGACGGAGACGCAAATACGCCGCCCTGACGACACGTCTTACTTGCTCTACCCCGGCTACGTTATGGAGGAAAATTTCCGTGCAAAGGCCGGGGTGTGCGTGTTTGTTAGGGCGGATGTTTGTTGTCGCCGTCTGCGCTGCCTAGAGGACCCTTCCTTTTCCACCCTATGGGTACACGTAGACCATGGCTCTACGAGTCAGATCTATGTGTGCCTCTACCGTTCCCATACAGGAGATACCGAGACAACTCGACTCTTCGAATATCTGAGTCAGGCTGCAGATGATGCGCAGGAGCGGTTTCCAAACGCGGAACTGGTATTTTTGGGGGATTTTAACGCCCACCACGAGATCTGGTTGGGCTCCGCCAAAACTGACCATGCGGGAAGAGCCGCTCACGCTTTCGCTCTGGCGCATGGCCTGACCCAACTGGTACGGGAGATCACTAGGATACCAAGAAGGTCGGGCCTAACACCCTCCCTTCTGGACCTTCTGCTGACGAGTCACCCAGACCAGTACAGTGTTTCGGTGCGTGCCGCTTTAGGCAACTCCGACCATAGTCTGGTCTGTTCCAAGGTGCCAATCACAGCGCCCCCACGACCCGCGCAGGGGAAGCGGCGTCTCTGGCACTACTCGTCAGCGGACTGGGATGGGATGCGTGAGTATTTTGCGTCCATCCCGTGGGTTGCACGTTGCTTTGAAGGTAAGAACCCATCGGATAGTGCTACTGCTGTCGCCGGTGAGATCAGTCTAGGTATGGAATACTATATCCCATACACTGATGTCACCGGTGACCGCAGAGCGCGCCCTTGGTTCGGCCGCGAGTGCGCGGAGGCTGTCAATCAAAAACAGTCTGCGTACCGCGCCTGGGTAAGGGCGCGCGCCACACGCGATCCTAACGTGGGCCACTTCAAGGCAGCGTACAATAAAGCCACAAAGGTCTGCAAGGGGGCTTACGTCAGAGCGGATGCCCAGCGCATAGCGCGGCTTGGTCAAGAGCTAGTGGCGCATCCCACGGGCAGCCGTGGCTACTGGCGACTGGCCAAAGCCGTGCAAGCCAACTTCTGCCAGCCTTCGCTGCCCCCGTTGCGCAACCCTGATGGATCCCTGGCCCATGAGCCGCAAGAGAAAGCAAATCTGCTGGTTAATCTCTTTGCGGCAAACTCCCGAATCGATGATTGCGGTAAGCAGCCACCGACATTACCCGTCTGTGACCACGCAATGCCTGAGATCCGCATCAGGCAGCGCGATGTCCGTGGTGTGCTGCAGTCACTCGACGTCCGCAAAGCCAGCGGACCGGATGGTATTCCAGCGGTGGTTCTTAAAAAATGCGCAGCGGAGTTGTCTCCAATGCTTACGCGTTTGTACCGGATGTCGTACATCTCAGGTACAGTGCCATCGGCTTGGAAAGAGGCGAATGTGCAGCCGATCCCCAAGAAGGGGGATCGCTCGGACCCAGGCAACTATCGGCCCATAGCCGTCACCTCAGTGCTGTGCAAGGCATTCGAGCACATAATAAACAAACAGCTCATGCGTCACCTAGAGGATCATTCCTTAATCAATGACCGGCAATACGGCTTTAGACCGAAGCGGTCAACGGGTGATCTTCTGGCGTATGTTACCCATCTTTGGGGTGAGGCTATGGACAAGCATGGCGAGTCACTGGCAATTAGTCTTGACATCGCCAAAGCTTTCGATAGAGTCTGGCACAAGTCGCTTCTTTCCAAGTTACCAGCCTTTGGTCTGCCTCCCAGACTGTGCGACTGGGTGTCTAGCTTCCTGCAGGGGCGCCGTATTCGCGTCCTCTGTGACGGTCGAACTTCGGAGTTCCTGCAGGTAAATGCTGGCGTGCCGCAGGGGTCCGTCTTATCACCCACTCTCTTTCTTCTGCATATCAACGACATGTTGTCCACTGGCAGCATTCACTGCTATGCAGACGATAGCACCTTACACGGGAGTTATCACGGACATCCTGCGGCCAAGCAGTCTGATATCGCGGAAAAAAGGCAGCTTCTCGTCAGTGAACTTGACCGGACCCTGAACCACGTTTCCCAATGGGGCTCTGAAAACCTGGTCGAGTTCAATGCCAAGAAGACGCAGGCATGCGCGTTTACAGCAAAGGTATCTTCGTTCCTTCCCCTTCCAACTCTTCAGAGCACGCCACTGCCACTGCAGGACAATCTCAACATCTTAGGTATGGATGTCCGCTGCAAACTGAACAACAAAAACTACATTGAGAGCATCATCAAAACAGCCTCGCGTAAACTCGGAGTCCTGAACAAAGTGAGACGTTTTTTCACGCCGGAGCAGCGGTGTCTTCTCTACAAGACACAAATTCGCTCTTGCGTGGAATACTGCTCGCATCTCTGGGATGGCTCCGCAAAGTACTTACTAGATGCTCTCGACAGGTTGCAGCGACGTGCGGTCCGCATTATTGGGAATCCTGAGGTCACTAACACCCTCGAGCCTTTGCAGTTGCGTAGAGATGTGGCATCTTTGGCGGTTTTCTACCGTCTCTACCATGGTGAATGTTCTGATGAGCTCTTCCAAGTAATCCCACCCTCTCCTTTCCTATATAGGACAACACGTGCAGGACTTAGATGCCACCCGCATACGGTGCAGAATATTCCATCAAGAACCAAGCGATTCGGCGACTCCTTCTTCTGCCGCACTATTACGACTTGGAATTCCTTGCCAGCTCACGTGTTTCCTTCCTCTTATAGTCCCGGGTCCTTTAAGCGGGGCGTGAAAAAGCATCTGATGAGGCCGTCAAGCTGAGTGCCACCATTGTAACATGGTACGTGTTGTAATGGTGGCCCTCTTTTCAGAGACTTTGCCTTCAGCTTACCATCAGGCGAGGCGAAGTCAAATTGACGTGTCCTATATAAAAAAAAAAAAAAAAAAAAAAATATATAGAATAAGGTATTTCATATATTTCTAATAATTCGTGTCATAAAAAAAAATATGTTTCCAAGATTTTTAAACTCAAATAAAACCAAGCGCAGTGGTCCCTCAACTTTGACGTCGTAATAAAAAATATTAGCGAGGATAAGTTCTAACGAAGCTACAGATTTATGTCCATACAAAAAAGTAATACACTCATTGAGATCTTTCATTTGATATAATTATGTACAAAAGTGTTAACATTATACAACATTATAGGACAAAACGCCCATTCTCCTTTATTGTAAAAGGTCTAAATTTACAGAAACCACTATAGTTACTTAAAAAAATGAAAAAAGAATTAACGAAAATTAATCCGCGCGCAATCAAATACCTTGTCAAAGAAAATCGAAAATGACAGTTTTCAAGTAGCGTTAGTAAAATAAGTGAGCCGATAATTACCTAATCCCTGGATCAACTGAACCGATTTGAAAAATTGTTTTACTGATAGAAGGCTACATTATTTGTGAGTGTCATAGGCTTTAAATGGGTAGCGGGAAATATTATATTATGTAAAGGACATCATTCACGGTGCATACATTTTTGGTCCAAAATTGAAAGTGCCGTCCAAAGAAGAAAAAAATGATATTTCGTTAGAGCTTGTTCTTGCTAGCATTTTTTAAGTATTACAACGTCAAAATTGGGACTTCAAGCTTGAAGATACAGGCAGGTGTTATTTAGACAAACTAAATAAGACTTTTCTTTTGCCTTTTGTGTGACCTTGAATCTTCTTTTTGACGAACCAATCTGCTCCAATCGTCTCTGGAATCTTATTTTTATTGTCAGCACATCCCGATGAAACCTTTCTCCTTGTTCATCACTTACTGTGCCAAGATTATCAGGAAAAATGAGAGTGTATAAGAATATAGCAAATGGATTTTGAGAAACATTGCCAAGGTATTGGTACGACAGAAGCAGTTCACGTGCTTGAATGTAAATAGTTTGCTGACTTTTTTATTTTTTTTTATACCACGGGAAGTGGTCACCGTGGCCTATGGACGCAACACCAGGGGGGCGTCACACTCGCGCTGCCGAACCTGCAGAAACCTTCTAATGCCCTATAAAGTCTAGGTATAATGCCTAGAAAGCCTTCTTCGAGAGTCCCCGGAGACACTTATCATTCAAATAGCTTTTTATTTATAGTGCAATAAATAAATTTTTCGCCACATACCATAACTTAACATCCGAAAACGTAACAATTTTTTTTTAATATAGGACACGTCAATTTGTGTTCAACTCGCCTAATGGTAAGCTATGGCAATTATTTGGTGGATTTTTATAAAGTCTGTGTGATGACTGTCTATATTTTTATGCACAAAACCTCCATATTATCCTTATAGAGTAAAAGTCTCTACGCTTACATAACTAAGGCACTGCAAAATCTTTTGTGATTCGTGCACCTAAGTCCTTTGTCGCCATCGGCGCACGTGGTCCTGGTTCCTGCAGCGCCCCCTCAACTTTGCATCTAGTGATCTATCCTAGTGATGACAGGGTCCATATTACTGGCTGACACTAGAAAAAGTAGACTGCCGAGGGTCTTTGTTTGAGGAATTAACAAATAAAACCGAAAGTAGCTACACAGTCTCTTGACAACAATATTTTCTATACATACCTATGCAATTAGTTGCCTTGATAGATTGATTAATTCCCCATCGCAGAGCCCAGACCGCTAGGACTTCACAACACACTGTCAAAGGTGAGGCTAGTGCAACAAAAATATACTTATGATTACTGTCAGCCAGGGATACTTCAAGGGCGGTCCCAAGTCCAGGGAATCGGGATTGGATGATGAAATCCAGGAAAATCCTCAAAATATATAGATATAGGCATTACACTGGTTCTAGAAATATTTTTATCTTGAGTTATTCATGATCATTCTGTTGTTAATCTTGTTATTCACTAAAAAGGGAAAAATGAATAAGTAATATTTTAACAAAAAAGTGAAACCGACTTCAAGAAACAAAAAAAGAACACAGAACAACGAAAATAACCTATCATCCTGTAAGAAATCAGTAGACTTCTGATCAGTACACCCGCGGTCCAAACGCACACGTCTGTGTGTGAGCCCCGTCACAGATAGCCCCGTGCTCCTCGCTGTGAAATGTCCTGATGACCACGTACCTACATGCTTGTAAACGATATGAGCCACCAAAGCTGGACCGTTAAGTTACGATTTCGTAGCCAACCGCAGACCGCAGCAGTAGACGCGTGCAGCAGACACAGCGTACCGTCATATGGTACCTACTAATGGTACCGAGAAATAGACTTGATGTATAGAACATAGAACGAATTGGATCAGCTTTGGGCGAGACTTGGTGGGTCAGTGGTCCCTCCCCCTGTAAGGGAAAGATTGCGGATTCGAGTCCTGCCTAAGCTGTATTCGCTTTTCTACACTAATATTATAAAGAGGAAAGATTTGTTATTTTGTTTTTTTGTTTTTTTTTTGTTTTTTTGTTTTTTTGTTTGTTTGTTTGTAACGAATAGGCTCCGAAACTACTGGACCGATGTCAATAATTCTTTCACCTATAGAAAGCTACAATATCTAAGAGTAACATAGGCTATATAACATCACGCTACTACAAAAGGGAGCGGAGTAGTGAGCATAAATGTCAATAAATCGGGCAGATTTCCATACATTTTTACTAATAGTATTTTTTTATTCGAGTACTCAAGAACTACTACTATTTTACCATTAGAAAGCTGCACTATCACTGACTAACATAGGCTATATTACATTTTCAAAAAAATTAAGGTTCCTTACTAAAACTTCAATAATGTAACCCAAGGTGTAAAAAAATGACCTAAAAAATGCCTTACATCGCGTAAGCTGCGAAAACTATTGAATATATAACAAAATAATGTACTGTGGAAATGTATAACATAATAAGGTCTACATAAAAGTCCGCGATAGCATATGTCTATCTAATAAAGGTAGCCCACAGTAACCATTTTTATCTTTTACAAATTACAACAAAAATATGTGTCATTTTCGAAGCTATTTTTAACAATACGGTGTTATTCCTTATCCAATTAAATACGTTAGATACGTTGTACATTTAATGTAGATCAAAATTGCCATTTACACTATATAATTACAATGAATAGTTTAAGAGTTATCGCAATATTAAAAAAATATTAAGGCGAAATAAATTAAAGCAGAAATACCGATCAAAGTCAGACCACGAAATCTATACCTTTGTATTGATTCTTAAATAAATAAATTGTTTAGTATTCAAGATTGTTTCAATACCTGTTGATTGCTTTTTCAATTATTGTAATCGGACGTTCTATTCAAAAGATGTTACGAAATTTTATTAGGTATAAATGTCAATAAATCCGTTAGATTCCCATATATTAATTGAAAACTATTTAATTACGGGTATGGGCTAAAAGGGTGCAACATGCGTTCGCAGTATGTCACGAGCGAAACGGGGAGGGTCAGCTGAACAGAAGATGCAACAAGTACGGGATCCGAATGCGGGGTCGGAAACTGGGGGGAAATATGATACACCATGGGCAACGCAGGCGGTAGCGCCTCTCACCCAGGGGAGGCGACGCCGCCTACGGCAAATACCTGCCGCAACGTGAGCGGCTCTGTAGAGGGCTGCTCAGAGCCTTCCCACGTGCCCCTCTGACTACCAGAGGGTACAGTGTAGAGCAGGCAAGGGGAGGGTTGGTCACCGAGCGCAGGTGTGAGGATTACAGGTGTGCTGGCCGCCTGTCAACCCTTCAAGCTCGCCTCCCCCCTTTCCCGGATTCGATAGAAACACCGTGCTTCCCACTCCTAAGGGGGCCGTCTTAAAATTGTAGATGGCCCAGAGGGAGCGCGCAATCTGCCCTAGGCAATCTTACACCCCACTGAAAATCCGCGACGGTATGTGTTTTTAGTGGCTCCGAGTCCGACATAATCACCCTGATGGCCGACGGGAGTGGTATCCGAGGGAACTTTAGCACGAACATTAAGTTGGACGGAATCCGAATTCCACGCGGGCGGAGCCGCGGGCAACAGCTAGTCTATCATAAAACCATTTTCAATACGATGAATTATCCCCTTTCGGCGCAATATCGGTACTGAAAGGAGGCGCGGGAGCGGGGACACGAACACAAGCCTGAAGATATTCGGGCCGTGAGAACCCAGCTCCACAGGGACCATTCTTGCCCACTCTCGAGGGCTAGGTGGGGACCGCGTGGACCTCACACCTGAAGAGGGCCAGCTCAAGAGAGATGGCCCTGAGTCGGCCGGGGTGCGAAAGATATTATGTCTCAGACAATCTCACCTCCCGCAACCAACGTTAAAGACTATGAAGAACCAAGTCATGGTATAAATAAACCAAGTGCGAGGATATTTTTGTCTAACTAAGTATGAATAAGTGGGACCTACCCACTTATTCATAGTTACCTACTTTTAGATAGGTACCTAATATGGAGTGTGTCGTGCAACAAACACAAAACTGGTCCCTTTCGGCCGCGTATGATACCAGAGTTTGGTAACCAGTCATTAGCGAGCCGGCCGCGGCCTCGTGCACCGAGCGGTCCGGTTACGAACAAACTGGATCAAGTGGTGGACGTCGAAGCGTCGCGCCGGGGTGTCCTTATTGATGGTACCTTGTTATCCAATTGAACTGAAGCGCGCCCAGCGATTCTGTAAACGTCACGTCAAGTCACGAACAAGCGAGCCCCACCCAGTCACCCAGCCCGCAGGCAGGCTCGGGGCCCGCACTAACCGCGCCGCGCTCGCGAGTGGGAGGGGTCCGGCGCCGTCGCCGCCCCCGACTACTGCACCGTGGCACAGGTGGTCCGGTCCGACGAATCGGCCCGCGCCAGCGCCACTGTCTCGTGCGACGCGCCGGACGCGCGCGCATCACATGTGGCATGTGGGTGAATTTCCCGGGAACAAAAATTGCGTGGCATCGATGAAATCGGTACTAAAAATCATAGTTACAATACTCTAATATTTTTTTCTGGGTAGGTGAAATTGACGCTGGAAAGGCAAAATATTTTAACCGCCATTTTGGGCGATATCGACTTATACAGGGTTATTGGTAACTCGAAGTATTCCTGTCAGGGGGTGTTAGGGGACCCAAAATACAACAATTTGGAGCCCACATTATGTATGGCCGAAAATCAATAGTTTTCGAAATAAAGACGTTTTTAGTTTTTTTCATAGTCACCCAAAATTCAGCCTTCAATTGCAAATTTTAAAAAAAAGTTTTTGGAAAGTGAGACTTATTCTAATTTATTTTTGTAGGTAACACTTTGACTAACCTAAACTAGTAATAAAAACTTAAAAAAACTTTTAAATAGAAAAATTGTGGAAAATATCATAAAAAAATATTTTCAATTTTCACCTTACTCTCCGGTCATTGTCATATGTCTCAAAAAATTTAAAAAATTGAAGGTAAAGAGAGATTTTGTGCCCTCAGCGTGAAGGACAAAGCAAGGCTACATGCCACCACCGACGAGTTATGGTTTTGTGACTGGCCGGCGCGGCGGGCGGAAGGGCCCCCGGTCCCCTCTCAGATACTGTAGCCGGGTCCACTCCGGTCTCCTCCTCCGGCACGACTACAGCACCGGGAACTTTACACAGGCTGCTGGATCAGCCTCCTGGGGCGGCAATTAAGTATTCCCCAGGTTCGGGAACCGTAGGTACAGCTTGCGGGCAGCCAGCGATTAACCGTTTCACCGGGTCTCCCTAACCGCCCCGCTAACATTTCACGCCCGTACCAGTCAGTGGTGATAACACCGAAAACCCAAGCCTTTGTTCTTCCCGCTGACAGCACAAGACCCCTCCAGTGAGCTCTGGCTACCCTACTCACCACGGAAAACACAACACAATGTTGCTAAACCGCGATCTTCTGTAGGGCGGAGGTGCTTCCCTAGTCGGACTGCTCGATTCGAGACGGGAGATACCGTCGTGTCTATAGATGTAAAAATCCCGAATAATTCCGAATTATTCCATATTATTCGGAATTATTCCCAAATATTCTCAAATATTCCGGAATTATTCCCGCTAAACTTACCTACAAAAAATGAAATAACTGTGCTTCCACCTACCGACTAAACGATAACATAAGTACAGACCTATGTAGGTATTGGTATATAGGTAGGTAGATACCGGAATATTATATATCTTGACCTCAGTGACGTCACAAAATGTACCTACTTGTATGTATATGCGCAGTAACACGCGTTTTTTGGATGTCTTTTGTGGATTAGGTGGATTTGAGCTTCTCCGCCACCATGGTACCCCATGTATCATGGTGACAGAAAAGCTCAAATCCACCAATCATAGACCATATCAAACCAATACGAGCATCTCTCGCGACTTGGAGACAAGATGTTCGGTACCTACTTATTTTATTATATAATAATTTGAGTACAATTTTCACACAGATACTAAAACAGTGACTGTAAGCGACTTTCGACCTTAATGACATTATCTTAATTACATGTCTTTTTGCGCTAATAGATGACACTGATTACGAATAATAAGAAAAAAAACTCGATTCTCTATCATGTCATTAAGGTCGAAAATTGCTTGCACTACGTTTTTTAAGGTTTTTTATCCCTAGCATCCTTAACTAGTCTGTGCTATGGAGCAAATAGCCAAATCGGACCATTTTATCGGATATTTATATAAAAACAACCTAATAAATGGTGTCGGATATTGGATGTCGGCCATCGTCGTCCGATACAGATATCGGATGGTGTGAAAACACTTATAAAGAGTTTAAAAGTGTATAAGTAGGTACTCAGTTATATCCCTAACTCGGTAAAATCAAGAAAATGTTGTTATAATTCACCACTTCATTCGTTTTAGCACGGTTGGTATAATAACGGTATTAATAAAAATACATGTAGACTGTATGTTCTTAATTATACCGATATTATACCAATATCTATAACCGTTTATAACGCTAATCATAACTGCATTTCGAGTCATCAAGTGTCAAGACTACATTTTTTCTTATTGATACCGAACTGAACCGACCGGAATAATTCCGAATTATTCCGGGTCATTTGGGAATTATTCGGGATTTTTCGTTTTATCCTCACGGAATATTTGGAATTATTCCGGCCTTACATCTATAGTCGTGTCCTACCTCCTCTAAAATTTTTTGATGCATGTTTTATAACAGAACAAACAACAGTTTTATGTTTAAGAAACAGAAGTTTTATGTTTAAGAAACCACACTTTTATGTTTTAGAAAGAACAGTTTATGTTTATAAATATAATTATGATTTCTTAAATAGAGACCTAAACTTACGATTACGATTAATAGGCAATGCACAGAGTCATTATTAAATTATTGTTTATAAAAGGTCTACACTGATCTCTAATAGGCAATGCACAGACAGAGTCATTATTAAATTATTGTTTTTATAAGGTCTACACTGTAGGCAATGCACAGACAGAGTCATTATTAAATTATTGTTTTTATAAGGTCTACACTGATCTCTATTATGCATGTGATACTTTAAAAACTTGAAACTTGACACGAGGATGTTCGTATAATATTTAAGCGTTAATTAGTCTTTTTCTTTACTTTGTTTTAGTTTAAAGCTCAATTTTAATGTTACTTTTATATTTTTATAATAACGTTTATGTTTGATAAAAGTTTACAGTGTCTCCGTCATTAAAATTTAAATATTTGCTCATAAAAAGTTCCTGTAGTAGTAAGATTGTTGGTTATGCCCAAAGATATTATATAAAAAGAAGTAGATATGTTATTGCGCGAAAATCGTGAAGATCCGAAAACGAGTCAATTGGAACGTTTGCCTCTAGTATCGCGTGCCGAGCGGCGCCGGTCGGACGTTGAGCGGAAGCATCAGTGACTTAAAAAAATAACGAAAATGCCAACGTATGTTTATAGACACTGCACGAACTGTTACTCTAAAGTTGATACACCAAAAGTGTAGATGAATTAAAAATGTGTGTGTGTGAGTTCGGCACATTTTTTTACGTTCATTTGTAAGCATATGACATGTCTATGTTATGATATGTCATTGGTTATGCCAGTCTCAATGTGACAAAACATTTACGTACAACCAAACAAATATGCTTATTTTCTAAACTTTACAATAATTAAATAATAACCTTAGTAAAAAAATATACCTCTTGTGTTTAATTTTTCTTAAATTTTCAGGTTTTTCATAACTTAAAAAAAAGTTTGGGTAATAAATTATACTAATTAAAAGTTTGGGTATACGGAATATGAGCGGAAATATAGATGGCGCTTTTTTATTCATATGGATGAAAATTTTATATCTTACTAGCTGACCCCGCGAACTTCGTACCGCCTAACAGTCAATTCTTTTTTTTTTTTCAATTTTTCTCTCCGTAAAAACCATTTCCGTACTTTAAGGAATGTTCTAAAAAAAGAATTATCGAAATTGGTCCAGCCGTTTTCATGCTATGTCGTGACAACGGAAAACGGGTTTCATTTTTATATATATAGATATATAGATTACATACATTGAAAAGTCTATTTATTTACATACTGTACTTTTAACACACTTGCTTATAAACAGGCTTTTATTTCACCGCAATTAAGCACGGAATGACACCTATTATAAAACTGGGAATTTTCATTGCTATTATTCACAAAAGTGAGTTATAGACTTCTTTTTTTTTTAATTTCATTAATTAAGTTGCTTTGTTCTTAAAAAAGTTTCGATACAAAAAGATCGTGTCCAATATTACAAACGAATTAATATAAGTACCTATTGCTTACTCATTTCATTTTAGGTGACTATCAAAATAGACTTTCGAGATTGCCGTGGTCAGTCATATCACGATGCTGCAAATATGAGTCATCGTCATCTTCATGTAGACGCATTTTCTCGATTGCATCCGTGGCCAAGTTGACCTTGGAGCTCAGGGTTCGCCTTTCGGCTCTTCCTCCTCCACTTCGCATGATCTTGGGCGTCCATGGTAGTAAGACCATTATTTGCACTCATGTCACCCTCCACGATGTTAAGCCAGGACTTGGGCCTGCCCCTTCTACCTGGACTCGGCGGGGAGACCCTTGCCAGGCACTTGCTACACACGTAGCCTGGCGGGGCCTCCACATCTCTAAATCCGGCACTGAGTGAGACTAACAGAATTTGCAATTCATTTTTATGGTTCACCCTTGTTTGACCAAAAACGTATGACAAAACATAATTTTTAACCGATTTCAAAAAAAGGAGGAGGTTCTCAATTCGTCTGTATGTTTTTTTTTTATGTTTGTTACCGCCAAAGGACATTGATCACCCATTCTGGTCCAAAATTGAAAATGCCGGCCAAAGAAAAAAAATACGATATTTCGTTAAAGCTTGTTCTTACAAACGAGCATTTTTTATTATTGCGTCAAAGTTGAGGGACCACTACCCTCGGTTTATTTGAGTTTAAAAACTTTGAAAACATAGGTACATTTTTATGACACGAAATATTGCCTAGCCGTTTGATTAAACGGCGCCGCCGCGCCGGTTAGTTGACAGCCTAGGCAGTAGGCAGCATGGGCGTCGCGGGTCAGCCGTTGTTGACAGGCGACTGATCAGACCACCCGGCCGGACTGCAGGACTCTCAGCCGGCCTACCTGCGCCGGCGGGGCCTGGTGTCGCTCAGAGCAGAGCTGTCAGCTGCCCCTCTGGCGCCTGGCGCCTGGCGCCTGGCGCGGCCGGTGCGCGCGAACTCACGCGACGAGGGACGAGCGACGATCAATCTAATTCAATAAGTTTATCGTGTTCACAATATTCTTGTCAACTTGTGATAAGTATTATTGTAATCAGCTGACTAGCTGACGCAGTGACGCATAACGCAATGCAGGTAGGCAGCTAGGGGCTGGCGGCAGGAGGCAGTCAACAATCAACAAACGTCTAGTAGGTAGTTACCTGTTATATTATAGCTAGGATTGTTTTCCACAGCGCGGTGCCTACGAGTAAGTATGTTTCGGGCCGGAGCCGGAGCCCCGGAAGCTACGCTACGAGTAGCTTAACTTCTTAGGTAATCGGAGTTGATAAAATAATTCATGTTATCTATCGGAATGCCCGTCATATTTTGTCATTATCACTATCGCTACAACGGTGTAGGTAGTTAACTACCTATCTACCTATTTATATTCTGATTTTCCAACGAAGATAGGTAGGTACTAGGTACCTAATACCTAGCCGTAAACTCTGTACAACCAGTTGGTCGGTTCAGTTGGTCGGATTGGAAAGACAGATTTATACCTAGTTATTGTACGAATGAAACTCTTGCACGAAATTATCTGTGACGACTGGCTGCCTGAGTGCCTGAGTGCCTGCTTGCATTAGCTAGTAGGTACTTAGCTAAATACTAACTAAGGCAAGGTGTACTATACATACATACTATACTTATTACTTATGGTTTAGTCCAGGAATGACTGATTCGCGAAATGACTACAGGGTGAATTTCCCGGGACCAAAAATTGCGTGGCATCGATGAAATCGGTACTAAAAATCATTGTTACAATACTCTAACATTTTTTTCTGGTTAAGTGAAATAGTGATCTATGTGAAGCACTAAATATTTCATTAAATAGGATTATAGATTCTCCAAAAAAAATATTTAAACCTCGAAATTTTTCATTGCCGTGTTTGTCCACACGTCACCTATTGTGTTGTGATACCACATTGATAAAAATCTATTGGTTTTTTAAATTAAAACCTAGTTTTATTTGATACGTGAATAGTTAAAGTATTGTTACGAAATACATTTATTCAAATATTTAGACAATACAACGAATGGTTAATAAAAGTTCATTTGTCCTGGAGTTACCTTTAATCGCCATGTTCTAAACATATTTTAGAATATTGTTTTATCTAACGACTTGTGTCCTTCCTCATAAGCGCTAAACGTTGCATATTGGTGCCGCCTAAGTGCTCGACAAGGAAGGACGTGCACACGTGCCTGCGTTTTGGCACCATAAATAAAAGTTTATCATTTTTATGTTACTGGACATTTTTTCTTTCATTACTGTGGATAGGTATAACTTTCTATTCCAATAAGTTTATCCTCTTGATTATACATTCAATAGAACGCAATTTCTCTTGTCTATTTTAGTGAAGTGTTTATTACTTCGAATAATTAATAGATTTTTTGTTAAATTATATTTTTGGCTCGTTTTTCACCACCGTGCTTTCATTTCCATGGTTTCCGTGGTCAAAATTTGCTATAGCAATGAAGAAAAAAACGCGGCAATGAAAAAAAAATCATTGCCATGCCTTGTAAAACAATTTAGTCTCATTGCCGTGACCAGATGTTTCATTTCCGTAACTTATGTTCTCATTGCCATAGCATATTACCAAAAGTATATCATATTAATTTGTTAATTTCCCATTTCTTTTTCATCTGAAAGAATTGGCGTCGTTTTGGAATTGAGCGGCCATGAATGAAAATGGTATAATATGAAAGTACCTACAGTATATAGTGAGCAAAAGTTACTATGAACGAAATTCTCTAAACCATATCAGGACTTAGATATAATTTAGTTTATATCTATACAGAGTGGTATTTTTTCAATTTTGCGTGGATGGAAAGTACTCTATTTATTATACTGAAGATATATTCCACTCAAAGGAAACATAACCTTATTTTTAAAAAGGAACAATAAATTAATCCTATCGATTAAAGCAATACAAATACTGGCTGTAATTTTTGCCGATTTTAGCCGGTTCAATTACAGGATGGGGCAAGCGATTTTTCAGCATTCGTTAAACGCAGTTTTTTTTCTTTTTAAAAATGAAGAAATGTTTATTTTGAATGAAATTAGCTATCTCCAGTATTTAAAGTACTTTCCCTCCACATCTCCAATGCAAACGCGGTATCATTTATCCAATACTAGCTGACCCAGCGAACTTCGTACCGCCATATTTTCTGGTCCCGTTCCCGCTGCATATCTCTAAATTTATCAGTGTTTCTCTAGAATATTATGCATGTATTATGCATATAAATCTTCCTCTTGAATTACTTTATCTATTAAAAAAACCGCTTCTAAATCCGTTGCGTAATTTTGAAGATTTAAGCATACACAGGGACAGACAGACAGCCACCGATGGGGTTACACTCGAAGTTGTTCAAGAAAATATCTACCTGGGATAAGTTATCCAGCTCGGTAAAAACAACTCCGAGAAAAAACTAGCCAGGATCCAACTAGGTTGGGCAGCAGCAAAGTAAACACTCTCTTAATCTCAAAAAAATACACTGCGTGCGTTTAAGGATTTCCAAAAAATCACTTGCCACACCCAATAAATCGAACCGAATAAAATCCGGATGAATCTATATTTATATTGCATCAATCGATAGGATCAATCTTAGGGATCAAATACCTCTAACAAACTTGGTAAAATAAATAGAAGGAAACCCATAAAAGAGAAGATATAGGACGATTTTAGGCGGTTCTATCATCAGGTGTGTTATTTTTAGAAATCTTTGAATGCAGTTTTGTTTCCCTTTAAAAATAAGGTAATGTTTCCTTTAAGTAAAATTCGCTATCTCTAGTATGAGGGTAGTTTCCCTCCAGGTAAAGTCGAAATGTTTCACCCTGTATATCGCAGATCCGACATTGCTTACAATAAAAATAACGACACTCATACGCGTGTTTAACACAGTACCGCTGAAAAAATAAATGACGCCACTGTCCATACACAATTGCCTAATTCCCTTTGTATTTATTGTATGTAAGTATAATTACTCATGTAAGTAGGTATATAAAATATTATGTTTTATATTATGTATTTTCATTTCCATGGTTGATTTTTTCATTCCCTTGGTATATTTATTTCATGACCATGGACGCTTGTTTCATTGCCGCGCACGCATGTATCATCGCCGTGGCGCGTAATTTTTGATCTTGTATATCTCGTTAGTTTTTTTAGTTATCTGCTAGATATTAAGCAAGAAAACATATAGTATCAAAACCTATAATAAACGCGATTTGTTTTAACTATAAAACTTAAGGTAAAAAAAATCCACGGAATGAAGATTTTAATAGACCTGTTGAAATTCACCCTACAGAGTCTATAAGTAATTGACCAATTCTTGAAATGTACAATTCTAATGACTGATTCTACAAATGACCGATTCTCAAATAGACCGATTCTTTAATTGTCTGATTCTACAAATGAATGATTGTTAAGATTGGTGTACAGTAAGTAATTTGATTAGAAATATAGTAAATAAAATTATAAAGCTGAAGAGTTGGATTTGTTTGTTTGTTTGTTCGTTCGTTTGAACGCGCTATTCTCAAAAACTACCGGCTCGAATTGAAAAAATATTTTTCTGTTGAATAGTCCATTTATCGACGGAAGGCTATATAACATCATGCTACTACAAAAGGGAGCGGAGCAGTGAGCATAAATATTAACAAATCCGGCAGATTTGCATACATCTGTACTAATAAATAAAGAGGATTGTATTCGGATAAACTCAGAAACTAGTTACTGAACCGATTCCAAAAATGTTTCCACCATTAGGAAGCTAAGCACATTATCTTTATCACTGATTAATATAGGATTATGGGCTATAGGTACTATATTTTACTAAAACTTCAACAAATCTAACCCAAGGTGTAAAAAAAATTAGGTACCTAAATAAATCCTTACATCGCGTGCGCTGCGAAAACTATTGAAGATAGAACAAAATAATGTAGGTACATACTGTGGAAATGTGTGACTTACACCATGTCTGCATAAAAGTCCGCGACAGCATAATTATGTCTATCTACTAAGGGTAATTCACAGTAACCATTTTTATGTTTTACAAATTACAAAAAAATAATAAGTAATTGTAAAAATATAAAAATAAGGAATAATACAGTATTGATAAAAATAGCAGTAGCTAGCTATTTTTATCAGTACTGTATTATTCCTTATCCAATTAAATACGTTAGATACGTTGTGCATTTAGTGTAGATCAAATTGGTGGAGAGGTAGCTTAGAACCAGGAGAAGGACATGTGGCATGTTCACGGGTCGGGAACGGTGCAGCGGGAACGGGATCAGAATGTAACATGGAAATTTGAATAGAAGGTACAGCGGGATCTGAATACCACGCGAGCGGAAAATATAGCGGTACGAAGTTCGCCGGGTCAGCTAGTCTATAATATAAAAATGAATCCCTAAATGTGTTGCTAAGCGCAAATCTCGAGAACGGCTGAACCGATTTCGCTAATTCTTTTTTAGAATATTCCTTGAAGTACGAGGATGGTTCTTACGGAGAGAAAAAACTAAAAATAGCAAAAAAAAAAAATTAACTATCGACTGTTAGACGGTACGAAGTTCGCGGGATCGGCTAGTTTGAAATAAATATAATTACAAAATTACAATCAACTATCCCGTAGATCTACAGAATCGAATTTATTAAAGTTCCCTTCACGGAACTATTGATTAAAGCCATAAATTCTGGTTATCAGGCTGATGTGATTTACACGGACTTTACCAAAGCATTTGATCGGGTCTCTCACAGTATACTTACTCATTTTCAAACTGCGTGCGTACGGCATCACTGGTTCTCTGCTAGAGTGGCTGAACTGAACTCAAACCTTCGGGATAGGCATTTCTATGTTGTGGTTAACGGTTACGAATCTAGTTTGCAAAAAATTACTTCCGGTGTTCCCCAAGGATCACATTTGGGACCAGTTTTATTTAATTACTTCATCAAGCTGAGCTGCTTTTATAACTCCAATGTTTTCATGTTTGCTGATGACTTAAAATTTACAAGAGTAATAGAATCAAAAGAGGACTCCGTACTTCTGCAAGATGACATTGATAGACTTATTGTCTGGTGTGAAGATAACGGAATGCATCTAAATTCTAAAAAATGCTTCCATGTGAAATTCTCACGAAACATTAATTTGGTAACATATTGTAATTATTTTATTAAAAATGACAAAATTGATGAAGTGGATCATATTATACGTGACTTGGGTGTGATATATTATGATAAATTAATTATATCTTGACATCATAATATTGAATAGATATTAAAATCTAAAATGACATTATAAACTGACATCACCTACATTATTTCTATTCTATTTTTGAATTGTTCTTATTAATATTATTGACATTGTTTATTGAAATTGAAGGAATTTTGAAATGACTATTTGTAATGATGTCACAATGTTCTAATTTGTAATCCAGCTACCAAAATTGCATGCCTATTGATGATATACCTATAGTGAAACTGTATCCACAGCCTATAACAACTACTTACTCTGTACCCATAATTATATGCAATGAATTATTAAAATGATTAATTGAAAATTAACTTTTATACCTCATTATGACAACATAGTCAAGAAGGCTTCAAGAATGTTCGGATTCGTTTTAGGGATTTCAAAGTATTTCGAATTAACAAAACGAAGATAATATAACTTTACAACAGCCTACCCGCGCCACGTAACTTGGAACCAAATCGTAAGACATACGAGGCTCTAGCACCCGCGGATTGCTTTGTAAAACAGTCTATGCTTGGTGAATTTGAGTTCGTCTACCGCAGTAGCATCCCGTGCTATCCTCAAAAGACACCCAAGAAATGAGTACTGCGCGTATAGGGCACATTTTGAGCACATTTTAGGGCCAAGATACGTGGCGCGGGTTATAGTATTCTGGAGTATAACTGTGTAATATGGCGGCCACACTATGCCACGCACTCACTGCGTACCTATTGAATGTATTTAGAAACGCTTTGTATGGCATCTTGCGTTTGCCAATGGTTTGGTCAAAAAAATACGTTCATATAAAAACCGATTGAAGTATTTCCATTTGAAAACCTTGGCTGGTCGCAGATTTCTCAATGAGGTAATATTTGCGCGTAAGGTTTTCGGCTCGAAAATTGACAGTCCCTATCTGCTTGCTCTATTCCGGTTGCGTGTACCCTCCAGACTACCTCGCTTTGCCATTACACCACTCCATTCCCCACTTAGACGAACAGTACTGGGTGCTAATTCCCCATGTGCAAGGCTGTGTAAGACGATTAACAGTTGCAGTGATCAAATTGATCTTCACTTTGATTCCTTGGGTAAAGTCAAGTCAATTCTCATGAGTTTGGCTGATTTTCAGTGATGGTTTGGTATGCGTTTGATTTCGTTTTGTTCGGGTTTAAAATGCTGCCTTTTCTCGAGACACTTCTGTTTAAATTATTCAGAGCAGAGTGTATTTTTGTACAAGTAATGTAAACTTACTATCATTTATATTGTGATTATTCATAACCGGTGTTTACCTATAAGTGATTGTATTGCATTATGATCTGAATCTTTGCATGAATTTAGTGTAAGTTTTTATGTAAACAATTGTTGGTGAACCTTATTAAATAAATAACAATAAAAAATAAAAAATCCCAATTTGAAAATTTTGTACGACTTTATAAAATTCAAGCAGAAATGCCGATCAAAGTCAGACCATGGATTCTATAATACCTAGTACCTACCTTTGTAATAATTCTTATATAAATAAATTATTTGGTATTGGATTGTTTCAATACCTCTTGATACTTTTTAAATTATCGAAATCGGACGTTCTATTCAAAAGATATTACGGAATTATAAATGTCCATAAATCCGGTAGATTCTCATACATTTTATTTGAAAACTATAGGGCATGAACTATAGGGGTGTAACGGGCGTCCGAAGTAAGTCACGAGCGAAGACGGGGAGGGCCAGCTGAATAGAGGATGCAATGAGAACGGGATACGAATGCGGGGTCGGAACCTCCGGGAGATGCACCCTGGGCAACGGAGCAGCGGTCTTCACCCGGGGGAGGCGCTGCCGCCTACGGCAAATACTGATCGCCACGAAGCGGCTCTGTAGAGTAGAGGCCTGCCTAGGGGCTCCCCACGTGGCCCTCTGACTAGCAAGAGGCACAGTGGAGAGCAGGCAAGGGGAAGGCTCGATAGGGACACCGTGCTTCCCACTCCTGAGGGCCGGAACTGAAGACCTGAGACGGCATGTGGTATTAGTGGGCCCGACATAACCACTCTCCTGTAAGTTGTTGCCCGCGGCTCCGCCCGCGTGGAATTTGGATTCTTTTCCAACTTTTTTTCGTGCTAAAGTCCCCTCGGATATAACCCCCTTCGTCCATCAGGAGTGGTTATGTCGAACCCACTAATAATACCACGTGCCGTCTCTAGGAGGTAATCCTAGGGTGAATCCCTCACTCTTATCCCTAGAGCTTATTGGTTTGAAATAATCTACGACTGATAGATTGAAGTAATTGGCTCCTCCGCTGGCTGCCGGCCGTACCGCTCCTCAAAATACGAACTCAAAACGCGTTTTTCGTAGTATGTACTTAAAGATATCCTAGAACCCTAGTAGGTAAACATTCATGGGCAAGGGGTTGCGGGCAGCAGCAGGAAGCATCCCGCTGACATGGACATGGCACGGGTTGGTGCGCATATCGGCACTCGGTGGCAGGACGAGGGCGGGCCGGGCTCCGTAGGACAGGTCAGGCCTGGCGCGTGTGACGTCATGGAATTTGTTTGTTGGTCGCAGGTGAGTGTCGCGCGGCCGCCACCGCGCCAGCGCACGCGCCGCGGCCCGAGGCTGGCGGCGCGCGGCGGACGGCGCCCGGCGGAGTGCGGACCGCCGAGCGCACAGTCGGTCCACCGTCGGCGCCCACCGCGAACGTGCGCGCGACCCGTACGTACACTACTCCCGCAGACGGCGCGTGCGCGACAGCAGCACACGCACTGATCCAGCATGAGCTCAGGCAAGAGGAAGCTGTCCTTCCTGGGCTTCGCCCCGCAGGTCAGTACCTACTCCACGCAGGGGCGGGATCCGGCTCTCGTCATTTTATATAAACCCATAACTATCAACATTTATGACTTGCAAATTTATTTTACGCGCAAAATTTTACACTGCCAAGAAAACCTAAGTTGAACCAACCGTTAATAGGTACCTACTTATAGTAGAATTAGCAGAACTAGGGGCACTTCATCGCGAGCGTTGGTCGCCACCGTGCACCGGGCTGTCTGTCCCCGGGGCGCCGGGCGAGCCGTGCAGCAGCGGCGCTCGCCCGTCGCCTGTTGCCCGTCGTGTGCTGACTGCTGTGCATATTATTAGTGTTACGTCTGTAGCGTCCCATGCGAATGTATCTACTTATGTATAGAATGTATCTACTTATATATAAGTAGGGCTTGGTGGTCAATGCTATTACTGAATTTGAACCTCCAGACTGACTCCAGACTTTTTTATTGATATTCTTCGCGGGGTGGGCTCATTTGACACTAGGTCGTTACACTCGTCACTGTCTGTCGACGCTGTCCGCGCTGGCTACTACTGCTGCTAGGTCCCTCATCTGGGTAATTTAAAGAAACAAAGAAAAATGCGTTTGTTTCGGGTTTGATGACTTCATTAAATTGCCCTCACCAGCAGGTTGTACTCGTACATTCAACACATAGTACCGAGGCATAGGCAGGCAACGGCATTTTACTTATGCAATCAAATAGGTACTAGAGCGGGACTGGAGAGTCTGGCAGAAAGAGGGAAAACTGTGGGGAAACGGGACAATTGCGTACCCACTACTTGGTGGTTGGCTAGGTGCTCTGTGCGCACGCGCACCGAGAGCCAGGGCTTGGTACTAGTAACCGAAATGAGCAGTAATTCCGTTAAACCCTCCGACTAAGCACACGTCAGTAGTTAGTACCTACTTACCTATACCTCCTTACTGGCCTGGGTTCGAACTCGGGACCTCTCGGTCGCAAGGTCGACCACTTACTTACTTACAATATACCTATTATCTTTGGCTAATATGTTTCACGGGTGTCAACCCCACCAACTGGTCGGTCATCATTTTAGTATTCGTTGCTACAATAGAAGCCACCGCTCTATGGAGAAATAGAGGACAAGGGCAGTACTGCAGTACGTGACCGAGTCGTGGAAATGACAGAGAGCGCTCGTACTCAATATAAAAGTGCACCCAGAGTCACTTGTCGTACGCCGTCGACTTGTCACCGGCCGCCACCGGCGAGGCTGAGAGCAGGCGGCCCGCACTGTGCAGTGCCCGCACTGTGCTGTGCCCGCACTGTGCTGTGCCCGCACTGTGCTGTGCCCGCACTGTGCTGTGCCCGCACTGTGCTGTGCCCGCACGTTCCGGCCGAGCGGCGGCACCTCGGCACGTCGGCACGTCGTCGGGCGCGGCCGTGGAGCGAGGAGCGTGGAGCGCGACGGGGCCGGCCGTGCTAATTGAACCGAACGCTAATAGATCTCGCGTGGCGGTCACCTGTCTTCAAAAAATAAATGCTCCCCGTGAGCCACCAGCCACCAGCCGGCACTACCGCCACCCGCCACCGCACCGACGCGACGACAGGAATTATTATGTCGACCCTGTACCGCAGAATAAGTTACCTAATAATATGTCTGTATACAAAGATCTAAATGTTTGAAAGGATTTAGGTCAGGTCCCATCGAGGTAGAGTCGATAAACAGGTCTGATCTACCCAAACCTACCACATACACCTACTTCAATGCATCTACTACACTATCAATCGTGTGATCTTCGTTATATTTGTACTCGATTGCTAAACGCTCTGATCGCGCCATCGTGGTCTCTCTATGGAAGGACCTCTTTCATGCAAATCACAAGTGAAGACAACTCGCTCAGCAGCTGCGAGTCGGGATCACCTTTTAACTGCCTCTTGCGCTCTCCCCCTCTCTGTGTGAGCAGGTTACAGTGTCCCACAGTACAGGCTACAGGCAGACCACAGCGGCCGGAGCCCTCGCGGATAGCCCGGGAATACTCGGGATAGGAGGGGGGCTCCCACACAAAAAACGTAATTTTATGAACTTTTTTGCTCGATATCAATGACGGCAATCTTGACTTGCTCATAGTTAGTTTCTGTTATCTGTGAAATCGTGGCCTTACCCGGCACACGTTGCACATGCACACCAGACCAGTATAGGTATCCGCTGTCAGCGCGGCGCCGCCGTACCACCGAGCCATGGAGCCAATATGGAACGCAGCCACAGCTTAACAAGGACACATGAGTGTGCCGCAGGGACGCAGCTCTCGTATCCCTGGATGGCTTGGCTTGTGAAGTTGTGATCGATTCGGAGAGGGTCACTCTATAATTTTCCAGCTCAGTACCTATCTCTCTCGTGTGTTCTTCTCATATTTAATGAAATCATATAACATTTAAAGCAATGATTTCAAACGTAACTTCATAAATAATATAAAAATATTGCTAAACTAAATCCTTTACTAATATTATGAATGTGAAAGTATCCTCACGATCTCGTGCGTGAGCTAGTACGAGTACCTAATTAAATAAAAACTAATAAATAGGTACCTACCTACCTACTTCGGTAACTTAGTTCAATACATAGGTATACGTGTACCTACATTCAACATGACTGCTCGCCATACCACGTCCACGTCCAGGGTCCACGTTATTGTCAGTAACATACCTACTGGCGTGTTTCTGTTTAGTAGGTAGGTACCTAGATAGGTAGGTATTCTATTTCTTAGTTAAATCAAAAACATGTGTCAAAGTCAAAATATCGCAGAGATTATGTATACCTAGATAGCGAAAAGCTGCGGCTACTTAGCTCACGGCCGCGGCCGCGGCTCGGGCTCGGGCGGCGCTATCACACTATCACACTATCGCGTAGCCTCCGTTATCTGCTGCGGCAAGGTGGCTACATTCTCTTAAGGCATAGTATTTAGAGATATGGCGTTGTTTACGCAAAAATTATCGGCCGCAATCGGACGGGCGGATAAGATAGCCATGCGTTGTGTTCCGCGTACGACACCGCGGCCGTCGCCGTCACGTGGCGCCGCGTCCTCGAGTGGCCTGCACCGTGCCACCCGCGCCGTCCACCGTGCGACACACACCTGAGTACCCACGTATAAAGAGTCGTATAACCTCGGCGTCCATTCGGCGACGAAACTAATCTTTATTTATTGAGTTCTCATCCCATAACTTACCTATTTAGGTATTCTCTGGCGAAACGAATGTTACAACAATGGCAGTGTGACTGAAGATGACCACTGCTGGTCACTGGTCATGTGTTAAGCGTGTGCGGCCTGCGGACTGCCGGGCGTCTCACATTCAGTTATTCGGTGTTCGGTGCAGTATTGTGTTGTCATCTAATCTAATGGCCCGAACTTATAATATCAACATCTATGACGCACTGCACTGCATAATAAAAATCTATTCAAGTTCAGTCTCATCTCATCTGTTAAAATCAAATCAACAACATCGTGATCGTTTTTAACATTCGATCGAGGCTTAATTTTGAAAAAGAATGTTTTAAGAATTGGCCCTCTTTTTGTGGAAAGACCGAAACTGAATTTTGAATAGATTTTTATTAGGACATCGGTTTCCCGATGTGGGCACTGGGCGGGCAGCAGGCGGCAGGCAACAGGCGGCAGGCAGCAGGCAGGCACCTTTCGACAATTAAGAACCTGCCGAGCCAATGCATATTGTATATACCTCGGGACATGTAGGTATCTTGGTCCTAAATTGCGAGACAAACAAGGCCTCGGCCGGCGCGCGCGGATTGCTTTGTACTTAATAAATAATCTAAGCTCGGTGAAAAACAAAACTGATCCCCCAAGGTATCAAATACGGGGTATCCAACCGGAATAAATGACTTTGAGCTCGTCTACCGCCGTCCGTCGTAGCACACCGTGCTGTCCTCAAAAGACATCAAAGAAACGTGTACTGCGCGTATAGAGCACACTTTAGGTGTAAGACACGGGAATAAATTTCGGTCGTTTTGGTAACTGACTGTACACAAATACACACGAGCGAGTTGACGACAAAAAAAAATTAAATTGAAAAGTGCCAGCTCGCGCGCTAGCGAATTTAACGCTAGCGAGTTATAGAATGACCCAAATCAGTTTGGCAATCTAGTTTGGCCACGAGGAAACCAAACCCTGGGAGAGAATAATATTATAACTAATTTGTACCATGTTAACTCAGTTACAACAATATTATTATTATCACTTTAAGCGTAGTAGGTACTATTATTTATTCTGTGCTTCTTTCCTCCGCCGCACTCCCCAAGCATCAACCAGGTAGACCTACCTACCTGGTTGATGCTTGGGGAGTGCGGCGATCCTAGCCGTCCTAGGTGCAGCGCATGACAACGGTAGCATAACTTAATACACAATACCTACACAACTATTAATAACTGCAAATTGCGTTAATAAAATTTAAGGGTTGTAATAAATTCGCCTCAGTAAATATTCGTCTCAGTCAAAGACATTTCATAACATAGACATGTCATATGCTTACAAATCAACGTAGAAAAATGTGCCGAACTCACACACACACATTTTTAATTCATCTACACTTCCCTACATAACCAATGGATTGAAAAGAGATGACATGAAAAATACCATATAAAAGAAGAAGAAAGCTATTGTTTGTCACTTGGACTTTAATGATGACAATTGTACCAATCACAGTGCGGTTGCTCCGTAGGTGACATAGGCTAACAAAATTATTGAAAAAAGAAGGTACAGAGCTCTCTGAATTGAGGTTATTGCCTAATTTTGTTTAGACAAAGATGTTTGTTTCACTTTGTTAGTGTATTATAAAAAAAGCTAGGTATATTTTTTAAATTTCATTATTTTGTTGCTGTCAATAGTACAATTTTAACAAGTACCTACCTAAGTAGGTACTTGCCAGTAAAGTGAAGTTTGAGATAATTGCCTAATTTTGTTTAGACAAAGATGTTTGTTTGTCATTGTTATTGTATCTTCTAATCTTCTAATATATAAAATTCTTCTGTCACGGGGTGCGTAATCGAACTCCTCCGAAACGGCTTGACCGATTTTGATGAAATTTTTTGTGCTTATCCGGTATCTATGAGAATCGGCCAACATCTATTTTTCATCCCCCTAAGTGATAAGGGTGCAGCGGGAACGGGATTTGAATACCACGTGGGCCGAAAATATGGCGGTACGAAGTTCGCCGGGGCAGCTAGTTAGGTATAAAAAAGCTAGGTATGTTTATTATATTTCATTATTTTGTTGCTGCCAATAGTACAAATTTTAACAAGTAGGTACTTACCTAAGTAGATACTTGCCAGTGAAGTGAAGTTCGCACTTATTAACTTACTTGAACCACATAGTATTAGTAGGCAATTATAAAATCAACAAATTAAAATTGGGAGGTAGTATGTAGTGAGTTTAATGCCTACGATATTCTCATCTGTACTTTAGTCTATGTTCGGAGCACACACGTCCTTGTCGCTCACGCACCAAATTATATCATACTGTCTCTTTTTATTTTCGTGCTGACAATTTTAACTTGAAAATTATGAAAGTAAGAAATTTTGTCTTTATCAGTCGAAATATGTATTATTTCCATGTGATATGAAATCCCTTTTGATGTATTAACTTTAGAGTAATAGTTCGTGCAGTGTCAATAAACATACGATGGCATTTTCGTTATTTTTTTAAGTCACTGATGCTTCCGCTCAACGTCCGGCCGGCGCCGCTCGGCACGCGGTACTAGAGGCAAACGTTCCAATTGACTCGTTTTCGAATCTTCACGATTTTCGCGCAATAACGTATCTACTTCTTTTTATATATAATATCTTTGGTCTCAGTCAAAAATAGTAGTAAACTCGCCTCAGTACTTTTAAAATGATAATTCGTAATTATTGATTCGGAGAAGCTGGTGCCTACGACGAGTATAATGCCTCAACGCAAAAAGTCCACTTACTTTTAAGCAGCAATGATTTGCATATTCAGTTATGACATAATTGTACGAGTGTTCGGTTCGGATGAGGCGCATTTTGCAGCCGCTGAACACTTTGGGAATCCCTCTGCCTTCTCCATTGAGTTTCATCGCTTAGTCGTCGGCCGTATTCGCGAAATGCCGACTGCATAGGCCAGTTCTGTATGAGGAGTGCGAGTGCCCCTAGACAGGGCAGGGCTGACACACAGGAGGATGCCATTGGACACCAAGTGGCTGCCATTCAACGCTGGGGTCTATATCGGTTTAGGTACGAGTACCTACCATTGATTAAAACTACCTATGTTCTAAAATGTATTGATTGCAAGTGTTTATCTCCTAAAGTCCTCGAATAAGTTACATACCTATTCATTATCAAATAAATCATTGCTATCTACTTCTTACAAATAAAAAGATACGAATAAGGTAATACGATTTTAAAGATAAAAAGCCAATAAAAGGCTGGTTCTGGTCTGGTACCTACCTACCTATTTAGTTAATTCATTCATAAAAAGGATAATTCGAAATAGACCCCTTTTATGTATACTATGCCCCTTGCGTTGAATGGTTTCCTTATGTGTATTATTATGTATCTACAATAATAAATGTATTATTATTTTTTTAATTTTTTTTTTAATTAGGTATGTATACTTACATATTATTAATTTATTATGTACCTATAACAGTACCTACCACTACCAGTCTGTGAGTTTTTAACTGTGGTCATACTATGGTTACACGTTCACGCCTATTATACCTACCTATTACTAACTTATATGCTTATAAAGATACAGATAAGATACAGAAGGTACAGATAGATGTACCTACCTATTTAACCTAGGTACATACACCTACAGACAGCCCCGACTCAGCTTCAGAGCTCAGAGCAGTGGCATGGCGCACCCCCTATTACGTGGTACCGGATACAATGGTGAATGTGGGTGTTAATTCACCTCTGCTCTGCCTAAACCTACGGGAATAAAGGCGTGAGTATATGTATGGGTAGTAGTAAATTCGCCTCAGTGAATATTCGTCTCAGTCAAAAATAGTAGTACTTACAGTAAACTCGATCAGTCCTTTTAAAATGATATTTCATGTGCGAAAATTCGGCTCACCCTCAAAAGTACTGTCGGCAAGATAAGTTGAAGTGTTTGTACCACATTATTTATTATCATATTATATTTTTGTTGCAAGCATAATTATGTGTGTAAAAAATGCTGAAAGAAAAGCTGCTCATTTCTACTTGGATAGATTAGGTTAGAATAGCTCCGCTCCGCTCCCGCATTAGCCTTCGTGGTTATTTTTTTTTTACCATACAGAACTTCTATAGGCCACGGTAACCACTCTCTTTTCATCATCCCTGTGCTTGTCAGCCACCTAACCTGATCCGCCTGATCAGCCATCTAAGCCAGCCTAACCTAATCTATCCAAATCAAAATGAACATTTTTTCTTTCAGTAGTCATATCCATTTTTCAAATCCATAGAAGGCTTCTTATAGGATCGCAAATAAATGACACTTTGTTAATTTATTACTTTGTTTGCTAACAGTACCTACTTATTTATCAAGGTGAGACGAATTTTCGCACATGAAATAATATATTAATATACCTACGCGTAAACGTCAGCCTGTTTAAGAATGAAGCCCGTCCTCGAGCGTCTCGCGTCTCGCACTCGGCATGGGCACTCGCACTAGTCGCACTCCGCTACACAATAAATAGGTACCTAGTATAAGTTGTTGTGCGCGTGCTACTCAGTGCGCTACTCAGACCGTAAGGGCGTGTACGGAGCCCCGCCAACATCTCCGGGCCCGAGCGTAGGTACCCACACTATGGTACCCACCTGCCTGCCGGCCGGGCCGGCTCCTAAGTGCAAGCTTTAGATAATAGAAGGAATCACCACACCAATCACCATGCGACATTCAAACTGTCATTTCCGATTGAACATGCAAACGAACATCGGCAGAAACACGGAACGACGGAATTACCACGCTCCATTCCAAACTGCAGGCGAAACTGTTGAAAATTCGTATACACGCACAGTTTAGATTAGACTGTATGCGAGGAACGTGAAAAATCTGCCTACGTTCGAAACTGTGGTCATATTTTTAATCGCAATATGTATATCACCAGCACCACAGATTGATCATACGGCGGTTTGGAACACAGTGGGATGCGCGGTCCGAACCGCACGTGTAAACGCCGGGAACAGCCGCCGCGGGCCAGCGTACACTGTGACGTCACTGACGTCTAGGTCGACCCGCTCCCTGGACCACCTGGACAGTGGACAGGCGCAGTGTTCCCCAAGTACATTTATGTAATATGTAATAAACAGGGTGGAAAATGTTGACCTTACCTGTAGCTCTACCATGAGTTGGACTTGACACGTGCCAACGTCTGCGTAACACCGGTAACACGTAAATAGCAGGGCCGCATTAGGGATCTTTAAAATTCCGATGAATCAAGGCTAGTAAAAAAGTTTTACGTTGATTATTTTTTCGCGGTTTGTCTACAGTTTTTTGTACAAAATGGTATATTATACATAGTTGCTGCCCGCGGCTCTACCCACGTCGAATTCTGATCCCGTTCCAACTTTTTTTCGACAGTCCCCTCAGATACCACTCCGGTCGGCCATCGCACCTACTCAAAGCCGCACGCCGCATATCTCACACTCCCCGACTGATCCTGGGCCATAATTTAAGATGCCCTCAGGTGTGAAAAGCACGGTGTCCCCATTGTACTCCGGAAAGGAAGGATAAGAATGTCGCACCACTTCGCCAGCGGGGTGAAGCGGTAACAGGTGGCTGAATCTGAACCCTCGGTCTGCACTCGGCGACCAGTCCACCAATAATGTCAAATGTGTTATGCCTAATGAATTTCGGAGTATCAAGTTTCTGCCAGATGGAGGGTACCTCTCCACAGGGTCGCATCCGTCGCTGCATGTTCTTTTCTCTTTATAATATTTGTATACATATATTGTAGATCATTATATTGTATATAAAACGAATAAAATTCTAGTAAAACCAAATAAGTACATATTTTTGGTAATGATCACACAGACCACGAAAAACAATGCAAGCTACTTTCGACCTCAATGACATTTACCCAACCTATAATAGTAAATTACTTGACAATAAAAACGATAATGTCACAATGGTTTAATCATTTAATGCATACAAACCTTATTTTATAACTTACTGTTTTGACGTTTAGTAAAAAGTAACTAAATTGACTTGACAGCCAAATACCCAATAGGTACGGCCCTGGATTTTGACAGCCGACGACGATTCGAAATCTACACACGATTGCGAAGGATCGCGCATGCGAAATCACGTTGTCGTTTTAAACGGAGCAATCAAATGTCAGGGAATTCACGCATGCGTTCTACACAAACCAATCAGATTCTCGTACGCAGTTCGATAGGGTAACAAAGATGTCAAATTTTGGTGTCAACTCATGGTAAAGCTACTGCTTTACCATGAGTACCGTCCTGGACACCAGAGATATGAAGTACTCCATCTCACAGTACCTACTCAACCCTTGTAGATGTACCGCACCCTTGGAGTTGGCTCGTAGCTTGATCTGTCGCGCGTCGCGGGTGCGCGCAGGTACCCGTAGCCGGCGACTGGCGGTCGCGGTGGCGAGCGCCACCTGCGCCACCTGCGCCACGGCCGCGCGGCCTCGCGCCTTCTCGTCTCTTCTACTCTTGTAAACACCATTCGTATTCTCATCGCGAACGCTGGCGGCGTGTGCGGAAAGTTGCGAGTTGCGAGTGCACTCCTCGTGCGGAGGCCGCGAGAGAAGTACATATGGAATTTTTAAATTTTGAACCCGTGTGAAACCGCAAAGCGCCGAGCACCTCACGGAAGTGCGGTCGGATTTGGTAGGCAACCAGTTCGTTTTTTTATTGGTCGGGCTCGGGGACCATATACACTTCACGCATGCTCTCTCGCTGTAATACCGAGGTTTACCTATCGGAAAGAGCTGTCATCTAACCCAAGTAGAGCAGGGCCTGGCCGGCGAGGCAAGTCGTGCGATACGGTGACGTGCAAACGCCGACGACACCTCGGCTCGCGCGCGGCTAAGCTGCTCAAGTCGTTGGACGAGGACACGACGAAGGTTCCGCACACAAAGAATTTAATTTGAATTTCGAGATCGAATTTGAAGGTCCAAAGTTCTCTTTGAGTTGGGTACACCCGTACACCTCGACCGTTCGACAGTCAAATCAGATTTATTTATTCCTTAGCGAATACCCACCTACAAATAGTCAATGTGGCGAGTACTGACTGTGGTACTGAGGAGGCCGATGCAGTGAAATTAAACTCGCTATGTAGTACGGGGGTGAAGTGCGCTGCATTTTATGGGTGCAAAATGGTTTTCCACGATTTGCAGCGAAAGTAAGCATCCGATCGGAAAATTATTTACGGCCGTTCCCAATAACCTATCTATCGCCAGTTTTGACATTAGGAAGGATAAAAACGACATCAAACGCTATGGTAACGCAATTCATAGTAGCAAAATAACAATAGGATTTGACAAAGGAACTATCTCATATTCTTTCCTCCGTGGAACTATCTCTACATCTCTACCTTTACCTTTATCTGTAGATATGTTATTGGGAACGGCCGTTACAGCTGTTTAAGTAAACGATTTTAACATTCAACCGATTCTTTTTTAAATGGCACTAGCTGTTCCGGCGAACTTCGTACCGCCATATTTTTCCCGTTCCCGCTGCACCTATTTTCTCATCCTTTAAACCTTCCCTGGACACCCACGAATATTTCAAGACTAAACTTAGCCAAATCGGTTCAGCCGTTCTTGAGTTATAAAATAACAACGAAAAGTGGCATTGATTTTTATAGGTATATTAGAAGAATTTGACTTGAGTAGTTTCGTTTGTAAATGAGGTCTCTTTTTGTTTGATAAATATAATTGATTAAAAAGCAATGGAATGTTTGAAACATGAAAGGGTAAAATGACACAAATTTTCAGAAAAAAAAAACTTTTTGTGGCAGGTAAGAACAAAAAACCAAAAAAGCCGCTATTTATAATTTTGCTTGATAACGTTTGCGTGATGATGTGAAAAACGGTTCATATAAAAATTGTAGATCTTTTTTTTTATACCACTTAGTTGGCAGACAAGCACACGGCCCACCTGGTGGGAAGCGGTCACCGTGGCCTATGGACGATCTTGTTTTACCTACAACTTTTATATTGAACTTTTTTCGATAGGCGGTTTAGTTTCGTTGTAAATCGTGAAAAACCATTTTCCACTCTGTTCAGGAACTTTCTAACAAAAACCACATAAAAATACGTGCAGTAGTTTTACGGCCATCGCAAACAAACGGACAAAATTAAAGAAATGTAAGTATATTGTCTGTGTTCAATATAATATGTAGGTACTTATAATGAAATGATTTACGAGTAACATAAACCCAAGTAGGTATTTTTTACTTATCTCTTTTAAAATTAAATGATCGCTTCTGTAGATACATTGTGTCATTTGACATGTGTACGTACATTGTACGCTGCTGCTCAAGTGCTCATTAACATGTGTACGTACATTGTACGCTGCTGCTCAAGTGCTCATTAACATGTGTACGTACATTGTACGCTGCTGCTCAAGTGCTCATTAACATCACTGTGCCTTTTGTTTAGCGTTCAGCTCGTTATCGTTACTGACTCAAGTGGTTGATTTAGTCCGAGAACTGGTACTACATGCTTGAGGCAAGCTGAAAACTCGTCACACTTACAACTCTCCTATTATACCCGAACACGAAGCTGCACCAAGTCGCATGTCTTCATGTCTTTTCATCCCTACTCCCTACTAATATTATAAATGTGAAAGTAACTCTGTCTGTCTGTCTGTCTGTCTGTCTGTCTGTCTGTCTGTCTGTCTGTCTGTCTGTCTGTCTGTCTGTCTGTCTGTCTGTCTGTCTGTCTGTCTGCCTGTCTGTCTGTCTGTCTGTCTGTCTGTCTGTCTGTCTGTCTGTCACGCCCAAACCACCGAACCGATTTTGATGAAATTTGGTATAGGGGTAGATTAGACCTCGAGAAAGGACATAGGCTATGTTTGGTCGCGATAACCGACATCCACGCGGGCGGAGCCGCGGGCAAAAGCTAGTTTTATATATTCCATAAACATTAAACTCAAACACTCAAACATTATAAAAATTGCATATTATTATTGCCTATTGCCTCATAGGTAAAGGTTCTTGGATTTTTTTGTATTTTTAAAAATTCAGGGGTTAATTTAGCCCCCGTATCCACCAGCCATGTCTGCAGCTTCGTGTTGGGGTATAACAGGAGAGTTGTGTGACAAGGCTTCAGCTTGCATCAAGCATGTACTCAAAAACTGGCGCCAGCTCTGGGATTAATTCACTACATTCTGCGGGGTCGAAGGTGCACAGTAAGACAGGTCTTGTAAACCTGGCAGTGGCACTGGGCACGAGGTGGGCACTGACCACGTGCGCGTGTCCTTGACAGGCCGGCGTGGCAGGCAAGCGCGGCTGAGCGGCGAGTTAGCCGGGTTCCGTTAAGTACTACTTATTACTTTGTTTGCGTAGACACGCGTGACTTCGGTCTTGCAACTAAAAACATATTTTTCTGAAAATTTTGCGATTACAATTACATGTTGGTGCTAAATATAATTAGCGTACGTAATCATGAGCATGGGCATGACATGCGCGCGTAATGTGAACCGCACACAACGAGACACGTACTCGGCGAACAGAGGCTCGCAGCTAGCGCCGGCCACGTGGGGCCCAGGGCGCAGTAAACATGTCTCCTAATACTCCTATCCACTTATCTCCTTTCTTTCAGTACCTTCACACGATCCACAGCAGAGACCTTCGGTCGAAAAACAATTTTCTTTTAACTTGTCCTACACACAAGACTAATTTCGTGCCATTAGGTGGCAGTCGCCTCCCGGAAAATATCAAAGTTCAGCGCTTCGCAGTTAGCCCGGAAATCCGAGGCTCAGTTTTATCGGAATTGTCTTAAGAACAATAAGGTCTCCGAAAGCAATTGCAACGCTGGACTAGTTTCATTCAAATATCAATGCGGCTGCGGATTATATTTCTGGCAAAAGATATGCATGAAAAATAATGTACTTATTAATGTCGGTGGCAAACAAAACGAATTAATAGCATCATGTGCAAGTCGCAAAATGTGCAGGCTACGCAAAACGTCCAGGTCGCAAAATGTGCAGATCTCAAAATGTGCAGGTCTCAAAATGTGCAGGTCTCAAAATGTGCAGGTCTCAAAATGTGCAGATCTCAAAATGTGCAGATCTCAAAATGTGCAGATCTCAAAATGTGCAGGTCTCAAAATGTGCAGGTCTCAAAATATGCAGATGTTTTCCATAAAACAGTTTGGCGATATCAATAAAATGATTAATATGACTTTTTAACCGACTTCAAAAAAGAAGGTTCTCAATTCGTACCCATTTTTTTTTTTTGTATGTTTGTTACGCGATTATGAAGCCAATTCTAGACGGATTTAGAACATTCTTTTTGTGTTCGTAAGTAGATTATTCCGAAGTGGTCCCATTAAAATTTCGTAAAGATCTGATGATGGGTTTCCTAGCCCAAGAGAGGCCATATTTCAATTGATTGCATCATAGTAGTTCAGACACAACAAACAAAGTTGGCTGGCACCGACTTCTAATAAATCAGTAAGTCTGTAAATTAAGTTATTTTTCGCTTTTCAGTGCCTCTTTTTCGTTTCTTGAAGTCGGTTAAACTTTTTTTGTTAAAAATGAATTTATTTTTCTCTTTTTAGTGAGTTTGTACAGTCTCACGACTGTACATCGCATGTATAGTGACCTGACTGTACATGCACTGCTGACGCTGCAATACAGATCGAACCGGTCACGCTACAAAAAAAAAATTATTAAATCATTATTCAAAAAGAATTTTTAAAATCAATGCATATACCTACACCGGAAATATAGCTGAATATTCTGATCACTTCTGCGTACCCCTTCAAAGGACTCAGGCGTGATGTTATGATGTGTAATGGCAGAAACATGGCAATAATATGCCATTGCAGCAATCGCGGCTGATTTCCTGGTACTTTTTGAAGAGTTCCTTGGTCTAATCTCGGAAACCCATCATCAGATCTTTACGAAATTTAAATGGGACCACTTCGGAATAATCTACTTACGAACACAAAAAGAATGTTCTAAATCCGTCTAGAATTGGCTTCATAATCGCGTAACAAACATACAAAAAAAAAAAAAATGGGTACGAATTGAGAACCTCCTTTTTTGAAGTCGGTTAAAAAGTCATATTAATCATTTTATTGATATCGCCAAACTGTTTTATGGAAAACATCTGCATATTTTGAGACCTGCACATTTTGAGAGCTGCACATTTTGAGATCTGCACATTTTGAGATCTGCACATTTTGAGACCTGCAAATTTTGAGACCTGCACATTTTGAGACCTGCACATTTTGAGACCTGCACATTTTGAGACCTGCACATTTTGAGATCTGCACATTTTGCGACCTGGACGTTTTGCGTAGCCTGCACATTTTGCGACTTGCACATGATGCTATTAAACGAACAAAACATGTAGGTAAAATTAAAAAAATATTAACAATAATGCAATCTATATAAATATATAAAAGAAAGTCGTGTTAGTTACACCACTTAAGCTGGGTCCACATTTGTGGCATTTCTGTGTATCGTATCTCCGTCGCGTGGCCTCAACGCGTATCATGATCGCTAGTTTGGACGCAAGATGATACACGTTAACGATACACGCCGTATCTGATACAGCCCGATCCGCACTAAACGCGTATCTTGATAAATAAATAAATATTCTACACAACGCGATACACCTCGTATCCGATACGCGTATCAAGATCGGTGGTTTGGACGTATTTTGATACTGTATCACGATACTGTATATGTGATACACCGCGAACCATCCTGTGTGGGTTTTTCAGATTTTGTTCGCGATCATTTCTCTTTTTTTTTTAAGTTTTTGGCTTGGTTGCAAAGACATTTGAGCCATGTCTTCATTTGATATTTATTTTTATCTTATTTGGATGATGATGAGGATGTTGATAATGATGATGGTGAGTTGATGATGATGATGATTCGGACTCGCCCATGAAGGGTTCCGTAGCAGCAAAGGTGAAAATTGCGGTTTATGACGGATTAAAAAAAACTGCTATCTCGTTCAAACCAATTTTCGGTGGAAGTTTGCAATGTACATCATATTTTTTTTAGATTTATAATTCTCTAAATTTAGAAATTAGAGGGTGGGGGGGGGACACATTTTTCCACTTCGGAAGTGTCTCTCGCGCAAACTAACTATTCAATTTAGAAAAAAAACCTCAATAGAATTTTTAAAGACCTATCTATAGATGTTACACGTATGGGTTTGATGAAAAAAAAATTTGAGTTTCAGTTCTAATTATGGGGACCCCCAATATTTAAGGTTTTTTTTCTATTTTTGTATGAAATTCTTAATGCGGTTCACGGAATACATGTACTTATCCAGTTTCAACAGCCTGCATAGGCCTTATAGTTTAGGAGAAAAGTGGCTGTGACATACGGACGGACAGACAGACAGACGGACAGACATGACGAATCTATAAGGGTTCCTTTTTTTGGCATTTGGCTACGGAACCCTAAAAATCCACCATTTTTACACATAAAACTCGAACTCATACTAACTTCGGAAAATAACATAATACCGCGATGCGTCTATCGCCGTGTTCGCGCCAAAACTCCGATCATTTTTCGTGTTCTACATAGGGTTGCAATTTGCGTTTACGTACGCCACGAGATACGCCTTCAAGATACGATATGAACAAAATGAGCGTCCATATATATATGATACACATTCTCGATACGATACGGCTGATCGTGATACGTCAAGGTGCTACAAATGTGGACCCAGCTTTAAGTCAAGAACGGCTGAACTGATTAGGCTGAAAATTAGTGGGGAGGTAGCTTAGAACCAGGAGAAGGACATAGGATACTTTTTTAATTTTTTTTTCACTCAAAGAAAAATTCGAAGATGGGGAAGTTCTCATTCCAAGGATTCCGATGATCCCAACCGACATGCCGTTTGAATTTAAACGACTTCAATTTCCGATCCGTCTTGCATTCGCCATGACCATAAACAAATCACAAGGACAATCCTTAGAAGTTTGTGGTCTGATTCTAGAAAATCCATGTTTTCCCATGGTCAATTATATGTGGCATGTTCACGGGTCGGGAACGGTGCAGCGGGAACGGGCTCAGAATCTAACATGGAAGTTTGTATAGAAGGTACAGCGGGAACGGGTCCGAATCCAGAAAAGCCGTGTTTTTCCCATGGTCAATTATATGTGGCATGTTCACATTGTTCACGGGTCCCCGGACGGTGCAGCGGGAACGGGATCAGAATATAACATGGAAGTTTCAATAGAAGGTACAGTGGGAACGGGTCTGAATCTAGAAAAGCCATATTTTTTCCATGGTCAAATTATATGTGGCATGTTCACATTGTTCACGGGTCCCCGGACGGTGCAGCGGGAACGGGATCAGAATATAACATGGAAGTTTCAATAGAAGGTACAGTGGGAACGGGTCTGAATCTAGAAAAGCCATATTTTTTCCATGGTCAAATTATATGTGGCATGTTCATGCACAGGTCGGGAATGGTGCAGCGGGAACGGGATTAGAATCTAACATGGAAATTTGAATAGAAGGTACAAAGGGACCTGAATACCACGCGAGCGGAAAATATAGCGGTACGAAGTTCGCCGGGTCAGCTAGTAATTTATAAAATTATACCATTGTTTGTTTAATTTTTTAACAGTATGGATTTTAAACACCCATCATTCTCTGAGCCTTTTTCCCTGAAGCGACTTCCACAGTTCCACCTGACCTCCACAACCCATTGGCGATATCAAAGTTATGTAGTGAGTCCAGTTGTTGGACTTTTAGGGCTCCGACTACCCGTAACAATAGTCATAGATGCTCGTATGGCCACCGGGATCGACGGCCTAACATACTCTCTGAGGAATGGAGGTGTTTCAATGTCTTAAGAATGGTCATCCATCCGAAAACCAACCTGGCTTGTGTTGCTTAACCTCATTATGTGTTAACCTACTAGGTTACCACTTAGTCACGAGTCCCGTCAATGATTTTTTATTGATGATGAATGCATTGTGTACTCTTGCCCGTGATACTACCATTCATACTACCAGTAGTAACACCGGTAATTAGTTTACCCGTAGTACTACTGCAGTTGAAAGTAATAACAACAGCAAAAAAAAATTACCCGTGTTACTACCGTAATAATAATAACAAAGTAACTACTTATATCTTCGTTACTTCGTCGGCACATACCTGTAGTATGGCACCTCCGAAGTCACAAGGTTGTATTTCAGGGCAAGTTGCTGATGTACAATCTTGGCCACTTGGTTATGCCTGTGCAAATACTCGCCGTTGGCAAGACGAGAACAACCAGAAGTAATGTGTCTGAGTGATTCACCGGGGCGGTGGCATGCCCGACAGATGCCCACCGTACCGTCCTTCAGAATATACTTCCGGTAGTTGTTCGTCATGATAACTTCGTCCGTAATTGCAAAGACAAAACCCTCGGTTTCTCCGAAAAGATCACCGAACCGTAGCCAAGATACGGAGGCTTTTAAGTCTATATCGGGCCCATTTAAGGCCCGATAAAACCGTCCATGTAGCTCTTTGCCCATCCATACCTCCCTGCGATCAGCAGTACCAAGTACTACAGGTTTGCGCCAGTTCTCTTTAGCCAACGCAAGAGGGGTTAAACCGTTGTACACTGCAACCACATCGTGGTGCATATCCGTGTTTGCCTGTAGACAATATTGTCTGAGGTTGTATATAAATAAAATAAATAAATAAATAAATATTCTACAACATTTTACACAACGCTATCTAGACCCATGGTAAGCTTAATTAGCTTGTGTTATGGAATCTAGAATGCGGATATACATACTTAAATACTTTTTTTTTTTGTAAATACATACATATTATACATAGAAACACCCAGACCAATGCAAATATTTATATTCATGCATACAAATATTGGCACTGAGCGGGGATCGAACCCGCGCCTCCTGCGTAGCAGCTAGTGATGTACAAGTCTCGAGGCGTCCGAGTCCCTTTGCCTAGAGCTCGGTGTCATTTACAAGGCTCGCCTCGTTTGTATGGCGCCCGACGACTCGGGAGTCTTTTTCAGAGCTCGAGCTTTTTTGAAGTCACGAGTCCTTTTTGAAGGCTCGAGCTCTTTTTGAAGGCTCGAGCTCTTTTGAAGGTTCGAGTTCTTTTGAAGACTCGAGCCTTTTTTAAAGGCACGAGCTCTTTTGAGCGCTCGGTCGATCTCGAAGCATTTCTCTTAAGCGCACTAGTCCTTTTCTGCCCAGATGTTCACTGTTGTGAATCCTGTCTCCTAAAACAGGCGGGAAGGCCTGTCTCAGGAAACAGTGAGTAGATAAAAATTATAATATTTCAGGTTATTGTTACGAAATGAACTAATGTATTATGTATATTATATTATGTAAGGCCCCGGCTACATCTCTACGGCACGGCACCGTCCGCCGTTGCCGTCGACGGCGACGGCGCCGCGCCGTAGAAATTCACGGCGCCGTGCTACGGCGCCGTGGAAAGTGTGACATAAGGGAGGGCAATTCCCCAATTAGAGTAGTCGACTTCATAGTTCGACGTCAAAAAAACTGTAACCTGAAAACGAAACTTTACGAAGCTTTACGAACGTAAAAATTCTGAAGTAAACATTTATATTTTATCCCTTTCACACTAGTCGCGAGCTTGACGGATGACGTCTCGGTTTGATTGATATGGCGATATTAATTCAGAGAAAAATTCAGTGTGGCGTAGCATATGAAAATTTTCCCTAAATAATTATTAAATTAAGTACATCTGAAATGTCTTTCACGATTAATTCTTTTTCGGATAAAATAACGCAAATGTGAGAAGAAAGTGAAGCTATACCAAAAAATAAGGATAAGAATAAAAACCAAATTGCAATTTGAACTTAAATTAGAATAAAAAACGAATTGTAACGGATTCTATTATTGTTTCTATTTTATGTAAATATTATAACAAGACGTTGACCATGGCTCCGCTTGCATGAAATAAAAGAGATCCTATTTCCGCAATCCCCAAGAATCTAATTTCGGGATACCTAAATTGTATTATTTCAAATTAAGAGGGTGTTACATACCTCCAAAGGCCACGGTAACCACTTCCCATCAGGTGGACCGTGTGCTAGTCTGCCACCTAAATCGTATAGAAAAAAGATCTATCTCCCTGCCTAGCGATTATGTCCTTTTTTTTCATTTTCATTTATTCTTTATTGTACACACAAATTTATATTATAGACTACAGAGATGGGTATCTGAGAGGATTTTCGCTCAACAAAAAGGACAGATTTATAGTTTGGATGACAATATAGGCTACATTTTATCCCTGTATAGGTTCCTCTAGATAGTTTTTATAATGACTATCGCATTGAGATTAAAAAACCCGACCGCAAGCTACTTTCGACCTTAATGACATTTCTTAAAAAATATGTTTTTTGACATCTATAGATGACGCTGATCTCGAATATGAAAAAAAAAACTGGGTATTAGTTGCTGTCGATAAGGTCGAAAATGGCTTGCGCCTATTTTTTACATTGACTATAACCCAGAGACTCCAAAAATACGTGCAAGCCATTTTCAACCTTATCGACGGCAACTAATACCCAGTTTTTTTTCATATTCGTGATCAACGTCATCTATACATGTCAAAAAACGTATTTTTTAAGAAATGTCATTAAGGTCGAAAGTAGCTTGCAGTCGGGTTTTTTAATCTTAATGCGATAGTCATTATAAAAACTATCTAGAGGAACCTATACAGGGATAAAAAATGTAGCCTATAATGTCATCCAAACTATAAGTCTGTTATTTCTTTATCGCCGTGAATTTCGACGGCGCGGCGCCGTGCCGTGGAGTTGTGGCCGGGGCCTAAACTGTTAAAATAAGAAGAATAAGAATAAGAAGAATATATAAATAAGTTTCAAGAGCAAGATAAGATAAATATAGATTGATAGATATTTTAAGACTCGAGCTTGTTTTACGACTCTTTTGAGGACTCGAGTTGTTTGAAGGCTCGAGCTCTTTTGAAAGGCTCGAGCTCTTTTGAAGTATCGAGCTCTTTTGATAGGTTCAAGCTCTTTTGAAGGCTCGAACTCTTTTGAAGCCTCGAGCCATGGCTCATAAAACTCGCGGCTTGGCTAGGCTCGGGACTCCGAGCTTACCGAGCTCACTGAGTCTTGTCATTCCGCCTCGAGGCTTCAGAAATAGGACTCGACGCCTCGAGGCTTGTACATCACTAGTAGCAGCCGCGTTCACTACCGCTACGCCACAGAGGCAGTCAACGGTATCAGTATCTCACGGTTATGGAGGTTCTTAATATTAAGAAAGCCACGACCCCCCAACTTCCGTGGGATATACAACCTCATTACGGAAGATCGTTGGTGATGCATCCGAAATGCGGTTAACAGTGTTCGAACTTTTCTATCCAGGGCATCTAGTTCAGTCTGAGTCCATGTCCATCTAAGTATGCCAAAGGAGTACATTAGGACTGGCATGACCCAACCATTGCAGGCGCGCACCTTGTTACCGCTCGATAAAAAGCTTTATTATTATCTCTTTATTAATTAAAATCACATATAAATTACGGTAGTAACACGGGTAATTTTTTTTTGCTGTTGTTATTACTTTCAACTGCAGTAGTACCACGGGTAAACTAATTACCGGTGTTACTACTGGTAGTATGAATGGTAGTATCACGGGCAAGAAAGGCAAAATAAATCTGGTGATTTTCAATAAAAGCAATGTATGAAATGTGATTCTTATTTACTTAAAATTTTTTTTTTGAGTATTTATTGGATTATCACACCCAAATCATACCATTTTGAAATCTTGGATAGTTGCGCCAATTTTTAAAAAAGGATGCCATAGTGGTGTCCATACTTTTTTTTTCACCGAGATAAGATAAAGTAAGTCGAAAGAAAAATTTTGAAATGAAAATTACTATATTTGCTTTTATTATTCTGTAATTAATTATTATTAATATTGTGTGAGAATTATTATTTAGGTAGTTTTTGAAGCATGATGAATATTGTGAATTAAAGTATTATAATTATGTTGCTACTCTGTCGCATTGGGTTCGCCTGTAATGACATTGTATGTATGAATTAAATAAATAAATAAATAAAAAAATAAAAAAAATTGACGACAAAAAAATATTTTGACTTATTTTTGTAAAATAACTACAAAATATTCTATACTTTTCATGGTGGTGATGGATAGCCATGCTTTTTAGCTTGCTAATACAGAAAAGAGTTCAAAAATATTTACAAAAATGTGTGCCTGGTTGTTGAAAATATCATTAGGGGTACGAAATTTCGAAGGATTTTAAAAAACTAAGTAATTAAAAAAAATTGAGAATTTTTTTTTTCTTATTTTTTCCAGAGCACCCATAAGTAGGGTCATCCTCTGTTGCCGGCTTATCCTTGAATTTTGGGATACCCTGTATATATATGTATGTATTGTATGTATGTATAAGTATGTCTATGGTATTTATTATGTGTATATTGTATGGTTATTTATACCTATTTATTACCTGTATTTATTATATTTAATTTATGTACATCTTTTACTTATGTCCTCTATTATTTTATTGTACTCTCAATAATGCACCTACTGAGTTTTCTCTGCACCACCTTTGGTTGACTGGTAGAGAATGCCTGTAGCATTAAGTCCGCCTATGTACTTGTGCATGAAGTTTAATAAATAAACAAATAAAAAAGACGTGTGGCACTCGGGGACTGCCGCGGTAAAGCTATTGCATAGCATTTTTTATCAACTTATGCAATTATAATAATTACTTACGTTATGCGGAGCTACTTCGGAGCAGCTCGGCTCGATTCGTGCGAGCTTTGGGGTGTTAGGTTTTTTTCGTTACGGAATTTCTGGATTCGGTCTCCACGCTCAAGGCCCGCGATGCTATGCTATGCAATAGCTTAAAAATAAAATTTGAGATGTCTAGTTATGATAATACAAATAATAATCATACCTGCTGGCTATGACTGCTATGAGCCCGCACTAACCGTACCGCCCCGCGCCCGCTCGTACCCAACTATTGAGGTTATCGTGCGTGCCCGTACGCCTCGCATGTGGTTTGCAATTCCCGGTACTGAGGAGGGATACATATTTCTTGGCACCAGACTTGCCAGTCCCGGGAGACCGCGGGACGTCCCGGGAACCGTAAATATGTAGCTGTACGGTCCCGTACTGCTACCGTAGATAGGTGGATTATGGTGATGAGATGACCAAAATATTTACGAGTTTCGATCTTTTTCCTTTATTAGTGCTATAAGACCTTGCTTCCTCCCAGCCCAGCTCATCGGGATGTACCCTAAAATCAAATTTTCAATTCAAAGCAATCAAGTAGGTATATTGCTTCTATATACTTATATGTATGTAGCAAAGTTCGCGCCTCAATTCAGTCATTCAGTTTCGTAAGGAACCCTTATTGCGCGAACCCGACTCGCACTTGACCGGATCTTTATAGATAATCACAATGATCTTAACTTAATTGAGACATTTTCATGATAAAAAACTTACTGATACCTACGTAGTAACCACAGTCGCATATGGTATGTTTTTGGGTTGATACCATTCTAGATGTCCGTATCCAACACGGACAGACAGCCTCAGTCTGTCGCGTAGCGGTAGTGAACGCGGCCGCTACGCAGGAGGCGCGCAGTGCAAATATTTGTATGCATGAATATGGTATTTGCATTGGTCTGGTCGTGCCTCGGAGTTGACGTTAAGATGAATGATCCGGTCCCGCGGTTGCGAACATCCATAGCAGTCGTTACGTCAGGGGTAGTTGGAGTTTTTGTACTAAAAAGTCTAACAACCGGTCTAGCTGCAATGCTTCAATATCACCAAATTATCGTTATTGGGTTGTGGAGGTCAGATGGTAGTCGCTTCACGAAAAATATTGTTGTTCAGCTAAATTCGCAGTTAGATGGTAAAGTGGACCCCAGACTCCGAGGTGGCAGCTTCGGGTGCGGCTGGGATCCTAGCGTTAGGATGAAGACGATCCAACACGGAACGTTCGCAGATCATCTGCGGGTCCCCTAGTTCTAGAAAGCCGTAACTTGACATGGATATGTTATACCTACACGATGGAAACGTTGTATCCAGTCGATTATATCGTCATTTTAAAGGTTTTATCTTGCCTACTTCAAACTGATAATGATATACATAGGTAAGTCTTCGTCTCAAATATCACATAGGTACCTACCTACATTGAGGAGGTACCTACCTGCCTCTTTGTTGCCACACTGACTTAAAAATAACTATGAACTAGCTAGCTTTCCGAGTTTTGCGCCAACTGAACTGGAGCTGCCTGACATTAGCCCTACACCCACATCACTCATTTAGTGTCGCCAGGAACACGATTCACTTTTTTTTATACTACTCAGGTCGCAGACAAGCACACGGCCCTCCTGCCTGATGGTAAGAGGTTACCGTGGCTTATGGGCGAGTGCAACACCAGAGAGGAGTCACACAGTGTGACTCACACTCGTGCTGCTAACCCTGTAAGAACAGAACCGTAGAGCAAAAACGATCTAAGTGCATGTAAATCAAGTCCATTACAGACTTGCCTGCCTCGGCCTGTTCGATGACCAGTTCAGTGATGATCCCTATAAGTCGATAATATAATGTACCTCGGGCAGTGACAGTAAGATAGCGTCTCAGAATACAGAACTGCAAGCGCTCTGTATCAATCTGTATTCTGAGGATAGCCGAGCACTGTGCTAACACCTCACCGTGCACCGCCGACGCCGCCGACGCGACGCGACGGTCACAAGCGTTGGTGGTAACAGGCACTTGATCTTTCAATTGAAATCGATTGAAGTGCAACACATTGTGAGTTATTATACCTACCTACTTAGTATTTACATTCTACAAACTTTAGCTGAACCAATATGCTCTTATTAAATAGGTACCTAGGTACGCGAACTTACGGCGTTGATTTTGTAGCTTGATTTTTCACAGCTATAAGTTGAAAGATTGCAGCCTTGAGTATTTGATACAGTGGGCATTTAGATTGACACAGACCGCATGGCCAGAAATCGCTACCTACTTATAACTCGAAAATAGTACTTCAGAGGGAAGCATAGATAAGGGTAGTTAGGTAAGTACTATTTTTTGTAAAAAATGTTATCTACAACCAAACCAAATTTTCTAAAATATATTTCCAATATCTCTCTCTCACCGTTTCACAGATATGCTCGTATGTACCTAGGTACGTAGAAACAAATATTTGTGACCTTGAATGAACTATTTAGCACACACGACATCGCGCTTCGGCATCGGGCACCGACGATGGACAGTGGGGGCTCTGAGTGTTCTGACTGCTCTAGTAACAGCAGTAACTAGTGGCAGTAGTGGCCGTGCCCCGTGCCGGACCACGCGGCCTCATTATATTGCAATGATCCCATCATTAACGTTCTTGCTAGGTATATTTTTTCTGCACTTAAATTAATCTCAATTTGCAGTTAATTCTCAATTCTACTCTTTTTATTCATTTGTAGTAATTTGTCAACAACAAAAACTATACACAGTAGATAGGTAATGTTGTTTGTGTAGAGGACCACCCAGCTGTCAACTCGGCAGCCTCCTGGTCTGTCAGCTATCTCGCCCGCCCGTAGCACATCTCCGCCGTTTCGCGGCGGACAGCGGAACTGCTAGTTGAGTTTCGCTGTGTTCAAGTGTAGCTGGAGCAGCGGAACATGAGCGGAACTTGACACTTGTTATCTAATATGGAGCGCGTACCCGAATCTAACTGGTCCGTGTAGAACGCATGCGCCAACTACCTGACTTCTGATTGCTCCGTTCAACATGATAACGTCTTTTTCGCATGCGCGAACTTGATACCGTGCGTCAAGAACTTTCAAAATCAACAGGGCCGAAATTGGGTAATTGGCTGTCTAGTTAAATTATTAGTTACTTTATGGTGAGTGATAGGGAAAGGAGATGTTCACTCTTTGTATGGACAATGGGGACACTAATTTGCACAAATATAATATATATAAATTAGTTTTATATTTGGTACCATTATACGCTAACATTACATTTAGATAAATATAATATTAATACAATTAAAAGTCTATTATTATAATAAAAAGCGTACCTTCCACATTTAATTCTCTCTGAATTTCTAGCCATGCTTGCAATTTTTTTCACGTTATTTTTATAATGTGGATGGCTTATTAAATAAATAACGGGTCTATTTCTGATCTCTATGAGAAGCTTTTCGGTATATTCCACGTCCATCATTTAAAAAAACGTAGTTACGCTCAGTAGCTTTACCATGAATTGGCACCAAAATTTGACAACTTCGTTACCAAATCGAACTGTGTATGCGAATCTGATTGGTCCCATGTAGAACGCATGCGCGAATTTTCTGACTTCTGATTGCTCCGTTTAAAATGACAACGTGATTTCGCATGCGCGATCCTTCGCAACCGTGTGTAGATTTCGAATCGTCGTCGCCTGTCAAAATCCAGGGCCGTATAGGGTATTTGGCTGTCAAGTCAAATTAAATACTTTTTACTAAACGTAACTGTAAGTTATAAATATGTATACAAATATAATCGATGATTAATAATTATTAATTATATTGACCAATTATTATTTATATTATGATTGGACAATTTCTATGGTTGGACAATTAAAGAGTGCTTGTCATTTTTCATAATTGGACATATAAGTCGTGCAAAGGACACATTTGACGTTATTGCTGGACTGGTCGCCGAGTGCAGACCGAGGGTTCAGATTCAGCCACCTGTCACCGCTTCACCCCGCTGGTGAAGTGGTGTGACATTCATATCCTTCCTTTTCGGAGTACAATGGGGACACCGTGCTTTTCACACCTGAGGGCTCTTAAATTATGGCCTAGAATCAGTCGGGGAGTGCGTAATAGGAGGCGTGCGGTTTTGAGTAGGTGCGATGGCCGACCGGAGTGGTATTTGAAGGGACTACCGAAAAAAAGTAGGAGCGTGATCAGAATTCGACGTGTGTGGAGCCGTGGGCAGCAGCTATGTATAATACTAGCAGTTGCCCGCGGCTCCGCCCGCGTGGAATTCGGATTCCGTTCCCACTTTTTTTTCGTGCTAAAGTTCCCTCGGATATGGTCAGGAGTGATTGTCGAACTGAACTGAACTCTGAACCACTAAAAACGCATGCCGTCGCGGGTCTTTATTTGCTAGCCTATGTTACTCCCATTATTGAAATCAGTCAACAACAAACAAAAAAAAACAAGAAAAGGACATTCCTCTTTAGAATATTAGTGTACCTAGATGTAGGTAATACCATCCTGTACAAAAAACTGTAGACGGTGAAAAAATAATCAAAGTAAAACTTTTTTACTGATCTTGATTCATTTGGAATTTAAAAGACCCCTAATGCGGCCCTGCAATTTATGTGTTACGTAAAATTGTCACGTGACAACACTGACAAAATAGCGGACGAAGCGCGGAGGTGTGAACGGCATAGGCGAAACTGCGCGGCGAAAGAGATAGAAGATAGGTAAATGTATGCATTAGAACATGCCGTTTCGCTAGAGTTTCGCTCCTCGTACAACTGACAGAACATGGCGAAACAACCGCGGTTCCGCTATACGCGGTTTCGCGGCGGAGATGTGCTACAGGCGGCCACCATCACCAAAAGGATCAATGGATGAATTAAAACGGTCAACAATTTATCAACATTCAAATCTTTTCACGGCAGGCAGGTTTTACTGCGCTGCGCTGTGCGCTGTGCGCTGTGCGCTGTGCGCTGTGCTGTGCGCTGTGCCTGCTGCTGCTGGCTGCTGGCTGCTGCTCTATGCGGTCGGCTACGAATTCCTACCGTTACACTAATTTTCTAATTGATAATTTACACACAGTACCTACAAGAAAATTCTACCAATATTTATATGGTAGGTACGTACCTTTGTGATGTAACGAATCCGCATCCGGATCCGCGGATATTCACATCTCTTTCAATATTCGCATCCATATCCGTAAACAATATGTGGGTATTTTGGGAATATGAAAATTCGAAACTCGATAGGCTTGCGTCATTTTACACATTACAGAGTTCAATTTTAAAGTTCAGAGTAGGTACAATGAAAAGTCTTAGATTAGGTACCTATTAAAAATGATAAAATATAACTATCTCTTGCTTGACATCACACAGAAAATGTAACAGTAAGCTTCACGAGGAACCCAAACCTTTGGTCATGTGTGATATGTGATATGATATTATAGATGAATCTGTACCTACATATTATGAAGAGCTTGCGAACAGAACCGGAGTAGTCCTTTATAATTTTGGGACACCCTGTATAAAAGCGAAAAACCACTCACTGAATAATCACGAAATCTCAGATACTCTAACAACACCCACAAACTTGACATTTGGCAGCAGGTTCCTTTTAGGTGTAGACACCCGCTGAGCTGTGGGGGTAAAACCATAGTATAAATAGGTAAAACGAACTCCACGCGTAGTCAAACGGCACTCGAAAGTCGCGGGCGCGGGCTTCCGCTACGTACCTAGGTATTATAATATTGGGTCCCGTGTCCCGTACGATGTACAATGTACATATATTTATGGTTGTATCGACGCTGAGCATATTCTTTCGAGCTGGGATATAACATAGGTTTTTGTAACCCAGCACATTTCGTAGGTAACACGGGTATGCACCTATCGAGGTCCGCGGCGCTGTCCGCGGCGTCCGCCTGATGAAGTGTAGATGAGTATGTACTGCGTTTGTAAATATTGTATAGGTGTACAATACATAAGTCACTTGCTGCCTTCGGTTACTCATTGGCGTTATTTATAAAACAGGCATTGACTCATAATTTATGTGTCAATGCTCATTTCATTCATCGCAGATAGCCCCCGTCGCGTCGCCGTCACTCACTCGACCGCTACACGGACGATACAACTCGAGTGCATCACACAAACCGCAGTGGTTTACATAAGCGCCATAATGTAATTGGTCAAGTAGACGGTAGGTTGGCGCTTGCCGGTCGGCGCTGGAGGGCGCAGGGCCACAGTGCTCCCACGCCTCTCCGCCTCTCCGCCTCTCCTGCTCGCGCTGGCGCTGGCCTCAAAGGTCAGTTTGCGGCATTCGTTGCACGTCATTCCCCTCTCGTAGACGAATGAAACCCAACGAGCTACCACCGAGTATCAAAACTATACACCAATTTCTATACAATAACAAGTAAAAGCACAGATTACCTGATAGAGTTAAAGCCCAGACATTAAGTACAGTAATATGCTCCCGCGTGGAGTTCTGTTACCGCACCCGTGGCCAATACTTAGGGTTTCTTTTATTGCTTTGAAGTGAAAACTTCCTCAGGCACGTAGGGCAGCAGGCTGTCGTAGAAACATATTAGTTTAGGTGTGCTGAAATCCATGGAACTCGCGTCATTGTCAGCGTCCCACTGTCCCACACCTCAACCGTGTTGAGTGTTGAGCACTTTTTTGTGAAGTAGGCAATGTAGGCATGTACCTATATACTTTTTATACAGAGGGATTCCCCTTCTGTCAGCACTACCGGAGTGCCATAATTTTATTAATTACTAGCTTTTGCCCGCGACTTCGTCCGCGTTAAGTTCGGAATAGACAAAGATATTTGAATGAAATTTAAAGCAATTAGTATGCTAACTATTCAAACCAATTATGATAGGAAACTAAACAAAATTATGATAGGTCGTATAAGAGATACGACTTAGGCAGGACTCGTAACTCGTACCCGCGACCAGTGCCTAACAGGGGAATGCTCTGATTACTTTAGTCAATTGTTTGGGCGGAGCAAGATCAATGTAACAATGTACTTAACATCATTTATTGTTTACGATAGTTCGGACGACTCGACTCGATACTCGCTCTACGAAGTACGAACTATCGGACGTGGATGGCTCCCATCGTCGCCCTAACGGTTGTAGGTAGTTGAGAATTCGGAGCACTCAAGGCGTGTCCGCTACGCAGGAGGCACGGGGTTCGATGCCCGCTCAGTGCAAATATTTGTATGCATGAATATGGGTACCGTCAACCGTGGCATCTTTACCATGTTTTTTGACATAAATGCAATTTACTCTAATATGAAGCTACTTGTGAAAGTTTTGCTTAATCTATGTGGTAAAAAAGGACAGTCTCTTTTGGATGAATTATTGAATTCTACAAAAAATCACATAGAATCGCTGTAATAATCAAAAGTATGAGGGGGGTAAAATTGACACATTTTTGGCAACTTTACCTAGCCTTTAGTTTACATAGAATGTATACCCCAGAGTGCACGCGGCTTTGAATTTCTAATAGGCCTGGCGCTAAAAAAGCAATGTATGTATTTTTGAACCAGCCATCTTCGTTTAAATAGGTAGTACCAATGCATAGGTAAAGTTGCCCCAAGAATTTCTCAAATTTTATAAAAATAAGTGAATGTCGTCAGGGTTGTCAAAAATAATAAAACTTTTTTTAATACCTAATTTATTTAAGTACTTAATCAAAATACATTATATCATCATCTTCCAAAAAAAACAAATTCAGTCTCTTTTTCGTTAAAAGCTAGCAGCTGTACTCCTTTTTCTATAGTCCGTTGGGGTATGCCAACCTGCTTCTCAGCGTCGTAAGAAGTTGTGTTTTGTTCTTAACTAAATCTACGGCTAATAACAGCATCTCTTCAGAGTATTTTTTTGTAATTTCGCGCTCCTAAACGGCTTCTATTTCTCTGTTTGATACGAAATTTTGCAGGCATCTTGAATCAGAAGGTATCTGAAATAAGTAGGTACCTTATCAGGAAAATGTAACACCTACCTAATTATATATTTGTTGCACTCTATAATCTAACATAAACAAATAGCAAAAAAAAATTATAAGTACCTTTCTATTATTAAAGTCACTGTTCTGAATAACTGAACGAAATGCGACAACCCTAGTCACAGGTAAAGTTGCCTTTGTGCCAAGTGAGGTAAGTTTACCTAACCTCAAACAACATTACCTTTTCCAGTAACTCCAGAAATAGAAGTTTTATAAGATTAAATAATTGTGATACACCATAGCAACAATATTTCCTATAATATTTAATATAATCCACTGACCTGCACTTTATTTTTCGCAAAAAAAACCAATCTTTATGCGGTGACACAGCAAACACAATTGACCACATGCAATGAAAAATCCCACTATTTTGACAGTTGACGAAGTTGCCAGCTTGAAAAACTTTCCGGGATATAACAATTTATCATAGAATCTACCAAAAAGTGTAAAGTTGTGTTAAATGCCATAGATAAAAAAATACTTAATATAAACTAGCACAGGGTATGCTTAGGTAAAGATGCTCACGGAAAGTAAAGATGCCACGGTTGACGGTACCTATTTGCATTGGTCTGGTTATGCCTCGGAGAGCACGTTATGCCATCTCAGTACCTAATAGGGCTCCGTCTTTATCCTTTGGGTATGGAACCGGCCCTTAAAAGTAGAAAATAGGCTTTCTTGAATAACCAGACCTTATAAGTTGCCACAAACTTTGAAGCATTTGTTATGCCAACTTTTCAAATCTCATTCAAACAACAATTCAAGGCAAAGGCTCATAAGGTTGTGTACATAAGTTTGTATACATATACATATGTATAAAGTGAACTGAGATGGGAAGTAAATAATGAACAGGGTCGTAAAATTTAAACGACAGCCTCTGTGTGGCGTAGCGGTAGTGAACCTGAACGCGGCCGCTACGCCTACGCAGGAGGCGCGGTTTCGATCCCGCCTAGTGCAAATATTTGTATGCATGAATATGGATATTTGCATTGATCTAGTCGTGCCCCGGAGAGCACGTTAAGACGTCGTCGGTCCCGGTTGCCATAAAAACATCTATGGCAGTCGTTACGGGTAGTAGCAACAACGCTTCGATATCGCCTAATGTCACAATTGGGTTGTGGAGGTCATATGGCAGTCGCTTCACGGAAATATCGAGGTCCTGCCAAATCCGCAGTTAAGACTGGTATAGCGGACCCCAGACTCCGAGGTGAAAGCTTCGGATGCGACTGGGAATTAACGCTAGGATGAAGAGAAGGGTCATTAAAACATACTTTGTGTGACATTTTGAGAACTCTAAAAAGCAAAATAGTAACATACAAAAAGTACATTATCGGTCTTTACTTTTATTTGTTGACTGTTGTTTTTCTAACAATGGCGAATATGGGACAACTTAATGGAACTAGTGGGATAGACTGAAACATTCAACACAGTTATTTACTAGCTATGGCCCACGACTCCGCCCGCCTGGAATTCTTTACAATTACCTAAGTACTTGCAAATGCATCCCACTGCCCCACGCCCCACCCCAACAGTGTATTTTTATATGGAAGCCTTAGTTGCCACTAAATAATACAATGTTTGTCACCCCACTCTCAATACCTACTATTATAGATTTTATAGTCGCCAAGTCAAAGTCATTGCTTATATACCTATATGATAATACCTACCTCCATATTGAGATTTTATAAAGCCTTGGATCATATCGAAGCTCACCTTGTGATAATAAAAAACATCCAATATTATACTCCTGCTTGGCATTGATATTGACCAGCACAGCACCAGGCAGAGGATTGCCTGCGACTGATTGCCAACCGTTGCCTGTAATAGTCCCCGGGAAGTGGAAGGCAGACGCGGACGGGCGCCGCGCCGGGCGCCGGGCGGGCGCGGCTGGCGCTCAATCACTTCACTATCTCCGCCATGTCGGAAATAATTTACAACACAGCACAGCTTCTAGAATGTGCCGCGCGTCGCGCGTCGTCGTCGAGCGTCGTTTGGAGAACGTGTCATTTTGACAGCCGTCCAAATCGCAATGAGCACGGAATTGAGTCATTTTTCAGTGCTTCAAAGAAATGAAATGCAAAAACAAACAACACGTAATACATCTACCTATTACTTTTGTAGGTACCGTAACCATATTATTATGTTAAAACCTTGAGAAGTCACATACGAGTGTGCGAGACCTTGGTCAAGTGATTCAGAGAGCTCTGAGCTGAGCGCGAGACTCGCGAGTTACGCTCGGCGCGAGTCCCGCACTCCCGCCGCGCGCCGGGCGGCTGCGCTGGTGTTGGCCGAAAGTTAATCTGATTAACGATTAAAAATTAATGATTAATTAATCATAATCAAAAAATGATTATGATTAATAATTAATCATAATCAAATTTGACATGATTATGATTATTAATCATAATCATTCATCGTTAATTTGATTATTTGATTAACTAGGTATTTATCAGCTACTTTATTGGAACGAAGTTCCTTATCGCGCGTTGCGAAAGGGGGCTAAACGGAAAAAATTAAGAGCAAAAGTTGTAACGACACTTTTTACATGACGTCATGTCACGTCGTATTCGTATACTTTCGTTACGTAGAATTAATAATATTAATCAAGTTAATCAATTGATGATTAATGATTAAATCAATAATCATGATTAAGATATATTTTTTAATAATGATTAAACTAATCATGATTAATTTAATCTGATTAAAATTAATCAAATTAATTAATTGATTAAAAATATAATCGATTAATGCCAACACCAGCGACTAGCGAGTCTCTCTAGAGCGTAGCGTAGGCGTAGACGTCATTTAGACGGGGAGAGTTTCTCGCAAATTTCGCACATTTTCGCAACAATCCTACGCGACTATCACTAGGTATAAAAATAATCGCCATATCATTATTGTATCAAAGTGTTTACACACAGGCAAACCCTAAATTCTCGCCTACGATTATATCACACGAGATTCACTACAAGTGACATACGGGTCTGAAGCAGATCGTCCCATTCGCAACTCGTCATACATTCTCAACTCGTCCCATTCGCAGCTTGTCCCATTCTCAATTCGTCCTGTTCGCAACTTGTCCCGTTCGCATCTTGTCCCGTTTCGCAACTCGTCCTATTCGCAACTCATCTTATTCTTTTTTACACATCGATAAAGATTACCATGATAATGATCTATTAATTTGAACGAATGTCATAACCTAGGGGGTCAATAAACCAATATAATGGCCAATTCGTATATTGGACGACTCACATAATTGCGCGGGGTGGACACCCATTTTTTTTATAACCACGCACAAGGATTCAGGATTTCATTATAGTAAGGAAAACACAAAAGGACGTTAAATCATGTTTATTTACGTAATTAAGTTGAACTCAAAATGTGAATTAAAACATATTATATTAACTAAATATTTGAAGCTATAAAATAAAATCCTTGTATGGGTGGTTATAAAAAAAATAACCACGGAGGCTAAGGCGGGAGCTCCGCTTCGCTCCACTCCCGCCTTAGCCTTCTAACCTAACCTATACATGTCGGGACGGGCGGTGTCCACCCCGCGCAATTATGTGAGTCGTCCAATATACGAATTGGCCATTATATGAATCGTTCATTATAGAATCGTCCAATATATGAATGGACATTATAGCAATTAAACTTATTTCCATGAAAATTATGTGAATGAACCATTAGTCGAGTCGTTGAAATGAACTTATATGAATCATCTTTATATGAGTCGACCTTATGCGAAATTAACTCGTAACCCGAGCCAAGAACGCTACAAGTAGTGAATGGGACGAGTTGCGAAAATAAATAGAGAATTGGACGAGTTGCGAATGGGACGAGTCGCGAACGGGACGATTTGAGAATGGGTCAAGTTGCGAATGGGACAAACAGCTATTTGGACGAGTTGCGAATGGGACGATCTGCTTCAGACCCTGACATACCTATCTGTCGCCTATGTCATAATACGATTATTGCTTGAAAATTCTGTTTAGACGGACACTATCAAATCAATATTCAATTGCGAGGCGATTCTCGCCAGGCGTGGACGAGCGAGCGGCAATGGTTTTTGTCCTTTTGATAATCGTATCTTGCAGCTGGCGAGAAACTCTTCTCGTCCAAATGAGCCTTTAACTCCATACAATACTGTAGGTAATAGTGTTTTGGAGACCGTGGCTGGCTGTTACCCACGGCCCACGGCTTCACCCGCGTAGGAGTTGGGTGCCGTCCCCGCAACCTACGGGAACCTATTCCAGGGATAAAAGTAGCCTATGTATTGTTGCAGACTATAAGTAATTAATCACTGTATTACATTACATAGCAGGCGCGGTCTGAAGGGGGGGGGGGGGGGTGTCGCAGGAGACATGACCCCCCCGCAAAACCATGCACGTCATATATTGAAAAGTACGAGGGGAGGGGGGGTTAAATTTCTTAAGGAATTTCCGAAGTGACCCCCCCAAAAGTTTTATTTCCAACGTGGTCACCGTGCTAGCCGGCTCAGCAGTGGGGATAAGCCGCGGCGATACAAGCTCAAGCACTTGCGAATGGCCATTGCCAAGCAAGCAATGCTGTTTCGGTGTGTACGATTTTTTGAGTCATTCACCATCTCGCGATCGTCAATTCGCGAGCGAGCGCGAGTTGGCAATTTTTGATTTCGAATTATTTTTTCGTCGTCATCTCGCGCGCATGCTAAAGTACAGTCAGATAAAAAAGGATCAAAGAAAACATGAAAAAGAAAACTAGTATACTCGCGTCTTTACCTGCATTGGTTGATGCGCTGCGAATGTTTTTTAAGCTATTGCATAGCTTGTTTATCGCGGGCCTTGAGCGTGGAGACCGAATCCAGAAATTCCGTAAAGAAAAAAACCTAACACCCCGAAGCTCGCACGAATCGAGCCGAGCTGCTCCGAAGTAGCTCCGCTTAACGTAAGTAATTATAATTGCATAAGTTGATAAAAAATGCTATGCAATAGCTTTACCGCGGCAGTCCCCGAGTGCCACACGTCTTTTTTATTTTCATCTTAGATTTCGATATAGACTTGCGAAGTGAGACTACGCCACTAGGCACTAGGGGGACACGGTCGATATTATGATATCTGTTATGAGTAGCTATGTCATCTTAATATGCGTCGTATGAAATTAGATTTTTTTTTTGGCTTATGTTTTACTTTAGGCTGTATTTAAGATAAATTTCTTAATGTTTCACATATTAGGTACACTAGTTAAAATATTTACAAGAATAAAAAAAAGTGTTTATTGTAATTTTTATTTATTTACATATATATTTTTTATGATATTTGTAATTCATTTTAAATTAGTATAGTGTTTTAATGTATATATTTATTGTAAAAATATTAAATAAAGCTATTATTTTTATTGGAATAAAAAATGGATAAATAGTTGGGGTAAGTAGTTCGGGTATCGAATAATTCCTCCTCCTCGCCATCGGATGGTAAGGTTTTTTTTATGCCAAACTAATTTCGTATCTTTTTCAAGGGTCGTATATTTTCCACAACCTTTTTTTTCTTAGACAGTTATTATTATTTAAAATATATTTCAAGAATAAAATATACCTAATCGATTACTATAAAAACGATTATTTATTTCCCACGCTTCCCCAAAAGCGATTTCAGGAGTATTTTTACTGTGCATCCCTTAAAGTAGGTATATTATTTATATGTTACGGGCAACTTGAGAAATCTGGTCCCTATGAATAGTGACCGGCCTGTATACATAATGCCAGGCAGGGCAAGGCAATTTGATAAAATTTCATTTCTTATCACTTTTCCCCGTCAGTATGAATCCTTATTCACCTTATACCTAATTATATTATACATTATACCTTATACTTTATTCACCTTATATCCTTGTAAATACGTTTTGGGCAAGATGAAAAAAAAATGAATTGAAGCGTTTTTGCTTATTAACGTTAAAAAAATACCTAACCTAACCTGGGGTGTGGGATATACACCAATACAGTGCAGTAAAATTTTATGCATTTAAGTTAAGATTGCCGTTTAGTAAAAATGTGGCAGCCTTTTGTGTTTTTTATGTATTGTGAAGGTAAGTTTTACATTTAGCTTAGGTATAAAAGCTATACAAATAAAGAAAATTGAGTGTCTGTAACTTTAAAATAACAAGCTCTAGAGCAATATAATATACTCTAAGGTGGCATCTAAGTCTTGCACGTGTTGTTGTCCTATATAGGAAAGGAGAGGGTGGAAGAGCTCATCAAAACATTCACCATGATAGAGACGGTAAAATAACGTCAAAGATGCCACATCTCTACGCAACTGTAAAGGCTCGAGGGTGTTGGTGACCTCAGGATTCCCAATAATGCGGACCGCACGTCGCGTCGCTGCATAATTTTACTAGTAACAAAACAGTAAAACCCAATCTGTGATTTTAATAGTTGCTAAGAATGTGATTAATGTTATTGGTACCTACCTAATATAAGTAATAAAATCAAAAAAGGTATTTTATGATTGTTTACTATTTTGATTATATTTGGGCAGCATCTCGTCAGTAAGCTTGACCGAATTCTGAACCACATTTCTCAATGGGGCTCTGAAAACCTGGTCGAGTTCAATACCAAGAAGTCGCAGGTATGTGCGTTTACAGCAAAGGCTCTCCTTTCCTTCTCCTTTTGCTAATTCCCCTTACATTATTGATGACTACGTTGTTGATTTGATTTTTGTTTTATTTACTTAGCTTTCGACAATACACATAATAAGTAACAGACGAAATTCTTGAGTCATTGTAATATTGTTGATTCGCTGAATATTGTTAGTTATTATTAGAAAAATAAGCATTTTGCCGTGTTGTTTTAAATTATACACCTATATCTCTTTCAAAAACTGTGTCTTCTTTTACTTCAAGTCGTATAAATGTATATTGAGATGGCCAAATTTTATTACGCATTTTCAAATATTTAATGTACGTGAACGCATGCATAGGTTTTCTATTTTTCTATACATTTCTTTATAACATAATGACAAAATAATAGCTTCTTCCACGTTCATTTTCTAAGCTCTATCGAAACAAACTGACAAACTCTTGCAAAACGCGGTAGCGCTTATACCTCGGGATCGGGACCCGTATCTTAGACCTGAATCACGAGACTAACGAGGTCCTAGCTCCCGCCGTAGCACCCCATGCTATCCTCAAAAGACACATTTTAGGTGCAAGATATAATGTCCCGAGTAACCACTGACCTCCGTTAACGCGCGTTACATGTGAAGCTAGCCTAAAATATCTTGTACATTTAAAATAGGTACCTAATTTAATCTATTACAACGTTTTTGTAGCTGACTGTACACAAATACGTCATATTTACACTAACGCGCGAGTTGATGACACAAAATTATTTCAGAATCGAAAATTGCCAACTCGCGCGCGCTCGCGAATTAGACGATCGCGAGATGGTGAATGACTCGATTTTTTTCGTAGGAATGATAAGTCCATCTTCTTTACCCTAGCGTTAATTCCCAGTCGCATCCGAAGCTTTCACAAGTCTGTGGTCCGCTTTACCAGTCTAAACTGCGGATTTGGCTGGACCTCGATATGATAAAATAATTATAATATATCCTTGGTCATGGTCAGAGGTATTTGTAATAGGTACTTACTTCAAATACATTTTAGAATGGTACCTCAAATGGTACCTTTTTTGAAGTGTTACATTTTCTAAAAAAAACTTAGTAGGTAGTTAGCTTTGGTTTTCATTCTAAAAATGCAAACTGTGGTGTAGATGATTTTTGGCTATTTGGTAAACCTTCTAGAACAACTTTGGAGTTGAAGCAATATCCTGCGTCCTGCCGTGGTCCACACCACACTGTAATGGCCTTTCTCTTTTTCTGATTGTATGAAACACTTACTTAGGTACTCTGAAAACAGCTCTCTGTTTAGTAACATAATATTTTCTTTTGTATACTTACCTACACTGTGCCAGAGGTGGATTTCAGTTTTACATTTATTTATATGCCTTCGGATCATAAGGGTGAACCTCCATCCCCACGGAGTGTGGCACATAGCATAGCGGATGAGGCACAACGTTATCTGAGATGTGTCGTGTTGCAGGTGGCGGGCGAGGACGAGCTGCGCCTGGACGAGGAGATGGAGCGCGTGGTGTGGGGCGACGCGCCCGCGCCCGCGCGCCTGCCCGCCGCCGCCGCGCCGCGCCGCGACGACGCCGCGCCGCCGCCCTACTCGCCGGCGACAGGTACCACGCCCACCACGCACTTGGCCCATGGACGACGTGTCAGACGTGTGGCCTTCACCTCGGAGTCCGAGGTCCGCTTTGGCCAGTCTAACTGCGAAGTGGATGAACTTCGATTATTTTCCATCAAGCGACTACCGTTGTCGAAATTTTTAAGGCTGCGACTACCAGTAAGGCGTGCTATAAATGTTCGAAGTGTGACTCATCACATTCATGTGATGAGTCTGATGACACTCGCCAGCTCATTGTGGCGCGAGCGGCGAGACAGGCTTCACCGCGAATGACTATTGCATCACGTCGGTCGTCGGTGATAGGAGAAGACGACTTTCGTGATACAAAAGATGTACCCGATACTTGACAATACAACACATTGCTTAGATACCTACCTACACATTAGACATTTTGCACGCCAGCTTGTAAATATTATGTAAATACAAACAATATAATCAACCTGGGCCCAATTCCGTAACGCCAATTTTTCAATACGCGTTCCACCTGATTGAAAGTGGTTACCAATGATATTTCATAACCCTCTTATCACCTTTATACTTAATATCATTGGTGGTTAGGGTTACAGTTTACAGTGGCCTATGGACGTATGCAACACCAGGGGACGGGGGCGTCACACTCGTGCTGCCGACCAAAATACCATTACAACGATTCCAAATTGGATTCGATTTAAAAAAATGTTTGTGAGGTTATTAAACGTGCAAAATGTCTCTGCCTCATACATGCCTCATAACATAAATAAGCTAACAAGTAGGCTGTGAAGTAGGTACATCTGAGGTAGGTATATCAATTCTATACCCAACGAGCGCGCATCTATAATAAGCGTGGCTACTGATAATCCGAGAGCTGGTACTTTTTTTGAGTACATGCTTGAGGCAAGCTGAAGACTTGTGACACAACTCTCCTGTTATACACCAACACGAAGCTGCAGACCTGGCTGGTGGCTGGTGGGTACGGGGGCTAAATCAATCCTTAAATTGTTGAAAATATTTAAAAAGATCCAAAAGACATGTTACGGGCAATATGCAATGTTTGTTATGTGTGAGTGTAATGTTTAAGAAATATATAAAAAAGACAGGCGAATTGGCGGCGGCTTTAAGTACCATTGCCAGGTGGGTTCAAAGATATTTTCCAAACAAAGTTATTTTTAAAAATTTGGGGGATGCTTTAGCCCCCGGCCCCCGTACCACACTTTCATAATGTGGTAGAGTTTTTCGGTAAAGTGGACCACAAAATGCTCAGGTTGTGGGATAGTTTGATTGATTATTATTAATTTATCGTTACTATTCATTTGCAATAGTGCACTCCTGCCACCCGCTTCAGTCCACCGCTGATCTCACCAGTGACAGACACAGAAATCAATCAATAATTATATTTAACGTTATCCCGTTTTACTCAATGACTTGGGTTGAGCAAAGTGGAACCCAGTTTAGTTGCGTAGCAGTTATTGTCACTGGTGGGGCCGCGTGGGGGGGGGGGGGGGGCGGTGGGCACTGTGGCAGGTGGCAGGTGAGTGCAGCTCGTGCTCTGTGTGCAGAGGCAGGCGGCGGCGCGTCGGGCAGCTCGGCGGCGTCGCCGGCCAGCGCGACCGCCTCGGCGCCACAGGTGAGCGCGAGCGGTCGATAGCAGCTCTTATCAAGGACGGCGCCACGGAGCGCGGCCCGTGCCAGGTGCCAGTAGTGCCAGTACGGCACCAGAGCACCAGCGGGTAGCATGGCGCGCCTCGCCGTCGAGTTCCGTTTTGTGAACATTACATACCTGGACTATCTACCGACTGGAGGCCCTTCCACGCTCTAATAGCGCAGGGTGTTCTCTCAATATACTCGTATGAAGATGGCAGCTGCCGAAGCAGTAGAAGTAAGAAAATGTGCACATTATATAATGGTGGTGCGTGTTGATGACGGTGTCGGTCGCTGTGCAGGTGGCGAGCGCAGCCAGCGCGGCCAGCGTGCGCGACGACCCGCGGCACGTGCAGTTCGACGGCGACGGCGAGCCGCTCGACGACGCCGAGGACGAGAGGAGGAGCCAGCGCCACGCGTGAGTACCGCCGGCCTCGCCAGGCGCCTCCCACGGGAGCTGCGCCCGGTAGCCGCTTTTTCAGGCAAAATATTACAAACCAGTTATCGGGTAAAACGGGGTGAATAGAGATCAATGGGTGAATAGAAATAAAATGGTCAGCTAAATTCTGTAGTTATTTTTTTTTTCAAGTGAAACTATGGACTTGTTCAATGTAATAATAAACAGAATCCTGAAATATCTGGTTAAACTCTTAAAATTTTGTAAAAGAAATTATTTAAAAAATGTAACGACCATTTTATTTCTATTCACCCATTGATCTCTATTCACCCCGTTTTACGTTACGGAGCAGCGCAGCGTCGGCCGCCGTATGGCCGCGTGACGGCACGTGGCTGCATCAGTGCTGGTACTATCTCTTGAGTACATTCTTGAGGCAAGCTGGAAACTTATCAGACAACTCTCCTATTATACCTCAACACGAAGGTGACACACAAACCTGACTGGTGAGAACGGGGGCTAAATCAACCCCCAAATTTTTAAACTTATTAAAAAAAAAATTGCAATTTTTATAATGTTGTAGAGTTGTAGTTTAATGTTTAAGTAATACATAAAAAAAGACAGGCGATTTGGTGGGGGCTTTACCATTGCCAGGCAAGTTATAAGTATAGAATGAAATAATTTTTTGTGGAGAAATCTTGATGAGTACAAAGTTTGATACTTGGATACTTATAATATTATAGCCGCGACTGCCGCGTGTAACAGCTAGTATATACATATGTATGTTAAAGTCTAGCCTAGCATTAATAAAGTTGTGATCAACGAACATCACAAACTATAAACCCGCATCTCATTCCGCCTCGCATCCGTCCTCATTCGTCGTTCGAAGTTCACAAATTGACATCTACGCAACACATAATAAGTAATACTTAACTCTCAGACTAAAAGAATACTAGTCTGAGAACTTAACTATAAAAAGGAATCTCTCAGTCAGTAGTCAGTACCCATAGACTTCAGAGCTTAGAACATCGGCGAAGAGTTACAGTACGATTAAAATCAGTTGAACATTCGGTCAACCTCGGTAATTATCGTGAATACCTCGTCTTTCACATAGAGTTATCAATTTACAGATATGACCTTTCATTATATTACCCGTTGTCTTATTGAATACAATACAAGCACGATATGAGCAACAAAACCTCCTTTGTAGCTCAAAACTAATACAAAAATATTGAAATAAGAAAAATAATTGATTATTTTGACGTACATATATGATACATTTATGTTTATGAATGAACGCTAATTTCGTTCGTGAAAATATTCGATTCTATCAAATTTTATCAAAAATAACTTACAGTGTAGGTAGTTATGTCTCATGGCTTCAACAAATTTAAAGAGTGGTAAAATAATTGTTGCTCAATCTCGTGAAATTGTAAATAATGTATGTAACTATTTTAAAAATGAATATAATTTATTTAAAAAAGAAGAAAATTTACTTTCTTCTCTTTTATTGATAAATTTATCAACAAAAATCGGTAGAATTCGGTTTCTGAAATTTTTAATTTCGTGATTATTATCAATTATTATTAATCCGATGTAATATCGTACTGTTACTTATGTACATCAAACAGTAAAATATTGACTTATATCTATGTATTTTTTTAATTAATGTATACAAGTAGGTATAGCTTCAATAAATAATGAATTTTCAAATTCATGTCGCTTCTGCATACATTTTCTTAGGTCTACGGTTAGTAATGTCATTTTGGCAGATGCTATACATTGCGTTTATGATACTTCCATTTAAATGCTACTTACAAGAAATCGCGGTAATGTATGTCGTGTCATTTTCGTCTCCGGATTTAGGCGATGATACCCGAAAAAAGCCGAATGTTCAACTGATTTTAATAGTACTGTACATATCTGTCGATATTTTATCGGATGCATCTCAGCGAGTGTGCGCTGGAGTGTTGCGCAACCTAATTCCACCAAGCCCACTATTCACTATTCCCCCGATATTCCACTTATACGCATACCTACGTATGTACTTATAATGCCCTGCCCGAACCTGTGTTGCCGTATAGTTTCCTACAGCTTGAATGTCTTCAAGACTAGAGTGAATAGGTTACCGTGATCCACCGTCGACCACATCGTCACTTACCAATCAAACCGAGCCTATCAAAGCGTCACTTACAAGTCGAGGCGCCCGCTCCTGGGCCGCTGCAAGACCTTGAACTTCCCAAGGACGAAGTATCAAAACGTAACAAGTGATCGACCGCGATGAGTTGTTGACACGCTACGAGCCACGACGCAACCCGCCACCGCCGCCACCGCGTCGCTAATACAAACGCAAAACAGAATTTACTTACCGACCGACTATCTAAAGTACCAACCTATTATATCATTTTCTGTGGCTTTACAGAGGTACTTTTTATATAGCTTTCTTCCTCGCAGCTCCCAAGATTCCCTGTTCATGTGCCAGTTGTACCTACATATTAATATTAGGTTCAGAGACGCTGTAATTGTTGACGAGTCAGTCGCTGTTGTTAAAGTGACTAATGAATGGTCACTTTAAAATAAGCATCTTACCTTTGTGAGATGGAGTAAACATCACGTTGTGTTCGTTCATATACCTACACAACAAGCATGTGGCACACTTACGCGCTGAGGGTGACCGTGAGGTGAGCCAGTGACGGTCGCGCGGACCTGGCACTTGCTCGCGATTTTTTTATCTTTACACACTGTAGGTACATTTTGCAAGTCGTAGGCGGTAGTAATTTTAAACATAGAGTACTGCAGCTGGACACCGGATGACCCAAAACGCGAGGACGACACTCGTACCGTACGTCAGCAAGCAGGGGCTCGTGGCGTCCCAACCCTCGGTTGCAGGTGTGAGATGTGCTGAGGGAGAGCGCGGGTGGGGCGGCGCCGGCGCGGCTGGCGGAAGGCGGCGCGCGGCGCGGTCGGCAACCGAAATAGCGCGCCGTGTGACATTGGCATTGTGCAGAGAGCGCCGCGGCCGCGCGGACCGCTGCCGCTGCCATGCCCGTCACCTACACGCGCGCCTCGCAGCTGGCGCACGAGCGGTGAGCACAGCACAGCACGCACGCCCCTCGCATGCCTCAGTCACACCCCACGCGCACTGTGCACTACCATGTGTGGAACCCCATGCCCCCATCCCATCGCGTGTCAGTGTCCACTAGAAACGCACGAGTAGCGCAGATAATTGAAGTCTGGGTATTTAAGGTGTGGGTTCGATCCCCACATGCGAAGAACAATACCCTACATACGAAGTTATTTCTGGGTTGTGTTGAACTTTGTGCACCAAAGGCATGCTTCACTATAGAGCATGTCCCTCTTGTAGTCCCCGAGTCACGTTTAAGTTTGGTCAATGACTTCCTCCCGGGCGATACTTCGTACAATGGTTAAGGAAGTTGAATTATGAAGTTTCGTGGTCGTTAGCTGCGACTGCGACTTTGTTGGTGGGTTCAGTGCTCAAACATGTAAAAAATCGTCAGTCATTTCGGCGTCGAATTTGAACCGTCAAGCCGGGGAAAAACTTCCTTAATCATTATACGAAGTATCATCTGGGTGGCGATTGGTCATCATGAGAACCTGGCGCTGGCTTGCGGACCATTGTAAGGTAAGAAGTTGAACGCGAGTGCTGTCGAATACTGTCGATACGTTGTGGAGTTCTTAGGATTAAGCCACAACGCCCACAACCAAAGCTTATTTCCACCTCCATCGCCACTACATCGTTTGCCTTGTGTCTGTCGTGCACTCATCTGATTTGGAATGTGTGCTCGGGATCGGGTCGTCAGAGAAGTAGGCCGGCGCTGGGCTGAGGCACGAGGCGCCACGAGGCGAGCTGGCGACGAGTGCGAGGTGCAAGCGTTATCTGGTGACAGATGGCTTGTGTCCGGCGCGCGTTATCTGTCGCGTGTGATAGTTCCGACCGAAGCAGGGATTACAAGATCTGCCAACACAACGGCCGCTGTTTGTGTAGCGATTGTGTCTGTCGGTAGTGTGTGCCCCGCACCGCACAGGCACACTCACGTCACACGTGTGTTGTAGTGTTGTGTCGCGCGGCACTCGTCCGTGGCCGACACTCCTCAGCCAGGCGGTGGGGAACCAAACATGAACGTTCCATTCGATTCCTTACAATATTAGCTAGTGTAGGATAGGAATGCTTAAATTACTACGTTTATGTACTGAAACGACCCGAACTTGTCTATTAATTAGAACATTGACCAATAAAATAACTGAAACAGATGCAGGCTGCACAAGGCCACATGTACTGACGTATCGCGCATGTGATTTATTTATCATAATATTTATATTAATCATCTAGGTACCAGGTAGGTCACGGTATGAATTTCAACACTACGTTGGTATTGGATGTGTCAGAGCATTATTTACTAGTCCGAGAGCTGGTACGATTTTTTGAGTACATTCTTGAGGCAAGCTGAAAACTTGTCACACACAACTCTCCTGTTATACACCAATACGAAGCTGCATATCTGGCTGGTGTGTACGAAGACTAAATCAACCCCTGAATTTTTTAAAATAAAAAAGTTTAATTCCAAAACAGATGTTTGAGGCAATATGCAATTTTTATAATGTAATGTAACTAGCTGTTGCCCGCGGCTCCGCCCGCGTGGAATTCGGATTTCGTTTCAACTTTTCTTAAGTACTGAAGTTCCCTCGGATACCACCCCCCCCCGCCCCGTCGGCCATCAGGAGTGGTTATGTCAGACTCGGACCGACTAAAACCATGCCGTCTCGGGTCTTCAGATGTCAGGGGTGTAAGATTGCCTTGGGCATATTCCCGTGACTTCCCCGTAGCTCTACCCAATGGCACTACTTGTAGTTCCACGATCCTTGACTCCCCACGCCTGCGCTCGGTGACCAGCCCGCCCCAGGTCTGGTCTCCACTGTGCCCTCTGGTTGTCAGAGGGACATGTGGGAAGTCTTTAATCATCCCTCTACAGGGCCGCTTCCGTTGCGGCCGGTATTTGCCGTAGGTGGCAGCGCCGCCTCCGTTGCCCAGGGTGCATTGCATGGAGGTTCCGGACCAAGCATTCAGATCCCATTCCCGTTGCATCTTCTGTTCTGACCCCCTCGTCTTCGCTCGTGACATACTTAGAACCCTCGATGCACCCCTTTAACCCATACCCACATAAATAGTTCTCAAATAATGTGTAGGAATCTACTGGATTTATTAACATTTAAAATTTCGTAATATCTTTTGAATAGAACGTCCGATTTCAATAATTCAAAAAGTAATCAACAGTTATTGAAACAATTTCGAATACGAAATAATTTATTTAGATAAGAATTAATACAAAGGTATAGATTCCGTGGTCTGACTTTGATCGGCATTTCTGAATGAATTTATTACATCGTCAATTTTTTTCAAATTGTTCAACATTTCAAATTGTTGAACAAAAATCTCCCCGACTTTTTTTAAAAAGCTTATAGGTATATTTTGTCACGAGAATTTTCGATTGAAAATTAGGGTGCTTTTTCGATATTAAGTCAAAATAAGGTGAAAAAATAAATATTTCAAATCAAAATATTGCATAGCTTCTATCGCGGGCCTTGAGCGTGGAGACCGAATCCAGAAATTCCGTAACGAAAAAAACCTAACACTCCCCACCCCGAGCTCGCACGAATCGAGCCGAGCTGCTCCGAAATCGGAACGATAATTGCATAAGTTGATAAAAAATGCTATGCAATAGCTTTACCGCGGCAGTCCCCGAGTGCCACACGTCTTTTTTTTTTTAATTTATGAAAAACTCAGACTCGGAACAGTCGGAACCTCCTTGGTGTACCTACTTCTTTTTAAAAAAATTGCTTTGCGCGCATTATTTTCTTTTCACGTCATATTGTTGAACATTGTTGTTGATTTTTTATTGTTTGCATTTCATTAATACACATTATACAGTGTCCGTGGTGTAGCGGTAGTGAACGCGGCCGCTACGCAGGAGGCGCGGGTTTGATCCCCACTCAGTGCAAATATTTGTATGCATGAATGTGGGTATTTGCGTTGGTCTGGTCGTGCCTCTGAGAGCACGTTAAGCCGTCGGTCTCGGTTGCCATACGAACATCTATTATAGCAGTCGTTACGGGCAATTGGAGCCCTAAAGAGTTCAACAATAACGGTCTAGCGTCTAGCTGCAATGCTTCGATATCGCCTAATGTCACCATTGGGTTGTGGAGGTCAGATGGCAGTCGCTTCATGGAAAATATCGAGGTCCAGCTAAATCCGCAGTTAAGACTGGTAAAGCGGACCCCGAGCTCCAAGGTGAAAGCTTTCGATGCGACTGTTAATTAACGCTAGGATGAAGAAGAAGCATTTCATTATTTCCTCGCTGAGGTGGGATGAAAAGTTATGTGTTGCACACGAGTGCAAAGATTTTTCACCTTGTGCTCTTTTGATTCCCTCGCTAACGCTCAAGTTTCTAATTTATGAATCACTCGCTGCGCTCGTGATTCAAATTTAGAATCTTTCGCTTGCTCGGTCATCAAAACTGAGCACGCGGTTAAAAAGCAACTTTGCACTCTTGTATAACAAATAACTATTTGCATAAGTTAGAAATAGAAAACCAAAAACTTGATTATTTCAATTTTTCACATAAATTTTGAGGTTATGTGAAAAAAGTGTAATACAAAAGTTGTAGGTCTCTTTATTACCTACAACTTTGTCATTTAATTTTTTCCATAGGACTTGTAGTTTTGCCGGAAATCGAGATAAACCGTTTTTTACCTTTAAAAACTCACTCCCTTCCACTTCCCGACCTCAGATCGCCCGTAAATTATTTTTCCGTAAATGTTTTGTTATTTTCTCTTCCTTTTATAACGGGTTTCATCCTACTATAATTTTTTTTGGTATCAAAAATTATCGACTCTAGTCTATTAGGTACCTCAATTTAACCCATAAATGCGCATACATAATATATATACGTGAGAACGTTGCAAACATCTGGGGGTGGGTTATAGGTGCAGGCACGGTTGAGAGTCCGCGCGGTAGTGTTCACCCCGCTGCTGCCGCGCTGCCGCACCGCCTGCCACTGACACGAGGCAACGGAACATTACAAAGAAGCGTTTCGTTTGGAGTTGCCGATGTTTTTCTTTTGTTTTTGTGAAAAACACAACGTATCACCTCGTTGACAGAAGGCCGCGTGACCTGAGCGCGGGGGTGAGAGGGGCGCGGGGGACGGTGGTGAAACTTGGCTTCGCGCTATGCAGCTGTGCGGCTCGACACATCTTACCAACCGGACCGGACGTTTTCACCGATTTATTGGATCATCATAAATCCATTTGATGAAACGGATGTGGAGAATGTGATATTACAAGAAGAGCTACTCGAGCTTAGCTCTAATGAGGAGCTGAAGGTGACATTCAAAAGAGGGCATCAAAAATTTTGGCCGCAGGAAGTTATGAAGGGGAATTTGTGCAAAAGTCTCTGATAGCGTTTCCCTCCTCATATCCCATCGAAAAAAGTTTACGACTGTTGGGTCGGCAGTGCGAGTGTGACGCCCCTGGTGTTGCATACGTCCATAGGCCGCGGTGACCGCTTCCCATCAGGTGGGTGGGTGAGCACACGGCTTGTCTGCCAACTAAGTGGTATAAAAAATCTTCTTCTTCCTCTTAGCGTTAATTCCCAGGATCCAATAGAAAATAATATATTTTGGTTTATTTTCTATTGGTTTGGAGCATATGTCACATTCAATATTTTTTGGCTTCATCTTCTTCGACATCATTAATTAGCCACCACAAAAAAAAATCTCCTTTTCTTTTTGAGAAGGTAAATCATAAGGTCAGTTACGCTGTCCTTTAATATTCTCTTCTTCTATTCTAGTACTCTTCTTCTTTTATCTACATCTACTAGTTTTGTTTTATTTGACTGGTTTATGTTTTATATTCTATTTTCCAGATTTTTCTTTCTCTCTGTATCTATTCTTCCAGGAAGTCTATCTTGTAAAGTGGTGCTGGGAATTTCGTATTGTCGAAATGCTACTCTTCTTCTACTTCATCCTATAATTAATTCCCAGTCGCAACTGAAGCTTACACCTCGGATTCTGGAGTCCGCATTGCCAGTCTTAACTGCGGATTTGGCTAGACCTCGATATTTTCCGCGAAGCGACTTTCATCTATACTCCACAACCCCAATGGTAACATTAGACAATATCGAAGCATTGCATTACTGCCTGCTTCTTTGAACGGCATTTACTCCATCTCTTATTCTACTACGATCATAGAAACTATAGGGGTCATAGAACCTATAGGGGTCATAGAACCTGTAGGGGTCATAGAACCTATAGGGGTCAAAGAACCTATAGGGGTCATAGAACCTGTAGGGGTCATAGAACCTATAGGGGTCATAGAACCTATAGGGGTCATAGAACCTATAGGGGTCATAGAACCTATAGGGGTCATAGAACCTATAGGGGTCATAGATCCTATGGTCATATAACCATCATAGGCTTGAAACGTTTCTCTTTTTGTTGGGACGACATGATTATATTATTGATTAAATTAAAATACATAAGTATTTGTTCATTTTGCACCACGTTCCTGTTTATTGTAAATTTCGAAGGTTGTAGGAAAGTAAGTACCCTATACAAACTAAGGTGGCCGTTATTACGCATCGACTTTCTAGATATCGGCCGTAGCTGCCAAAAAAAGTTTTTAGGCGGCCGATGTTAGGATCTGGTGCTCAAACAGAGCTGCTATTTCATTTTTAACCTTATTAATGTTACTGCTAACATATAAAATAGCTAAACATACAGTTTAGTGTTTTCATGCATTTCCCCAATATCGACCAGGTGGCCGATATTGAGATTTATCCAAAATAAAGATCCCTAATCTCGACCCCGCGATTATTTCATAAAAAGTAAAAATAAATTTAAAAACACACTACCTAAACGGTACTTCGACTGTTTTTCTTTAATAAAAGTAATATAAAATACCATAAGGTATATTTAATTCCTTTCAAATACTTTCCCACTCAGTGCGTCGACTCCGGGATTTGACTCGGTATTGCCACCAAATCACACCCGTCGATACCTGCGCGTGCTCTATTGCCACCTGAACGTTCAAATGTGGAGGTACCCGCACCAAAATATGGGACGTTATTCGTACGGATATAGAGTCGCTTTTTGCATAAAAACTATTATAATTTTATGGTTATTTTCATAGTTATGTTTCATTTTCTCGAAAAGGCCGATGTTAGGACGTGGCCGATACTAGGAGACTTCACCCTACTCATTAGACAAAATATTTATTTGGAAAAAAAAACATTACAAATTGATTATTTTAAAAACATGTTAGTTGGCCAACAGACAGTTGGTGATAGATTATTGAGAAAGCTGCTCATTCCGACATGGATAGATTAGGTTAGAAGGCTAATGCGGGAAGCCTTCGTGGTTATTTTTTTTTTATAATCATGCAGAACTTTATTTAGTCAAATGAACATTTTTATAATAAAATTTTAGCAATCGAAATGTTTTCTAAGTAATACATTTGCGAAACGTGTATTACTATGTCAAATGATTATTTTTAGAGTATTTATGTTTGCGAAATGAAAGTTTGTCAAATGATTAGTTTTTCAAACGTTGTTTGTCAAATGATGTTTTGTCATACGTTTTTTGCCAAACAAGGGTGAACCGTTAGTAAACAATACGTTAGTCGTACAGTTGTACTCCAGCGAGTAGATGCCACGTTTGAGCATTGAACACACAACACGCACAACGCACACACAAGCGATAGGGTGGTGGCACCAATTATCAGCCATGTCAACATTTTTTGACCTTTGATTGATTGTAATTTTATGGTTTATAGCATTTGCTTTCTTGCAATGCCTTTTTTGGGTAGAGGGATAATGAAACTCCATTACTACATTCGCATAATTACCAATTCTTTGTTATTTTTGAAAATATAGATGTTTTTTTCCGAGTATGTCGATTTCCCTTAATATCGGCCTCTAACACCCTAATTTCTGCCGCCTGTGACCCTAATATCGTCATACCTTTTCCAACGTGAATTTAGGTCAATAAAACTAAGTAAAGTAAAAAATTATTACGTTTTATATTCCAATTCAGGTTCAAATAATTTATTTAACGCATATCTATCATTAATTTGTCTTTTCTTTATATCTCAGCCTTAAAAATTACAGTAATTGCTGTTATTATAAACTAATGATCACAATGATTAAAAAAAATGTCTATCTTGTAAAGTGGTGCTGGGAATTTCGTATTGTCAAAATGCTACTCTTCTTCTACTTCATCCTATCATTAATTCCCAGTCGCAACCGAAGCTTACACGTCGGATTCTGGAGTCCGCATTGCCAGTCTTAACTGCGGATTTGGCTAGACCTCGATATTTTCCGCGAAGCGACTTCCATCTATACTCCACAACCCCAATGGTAACATTAGACAATATCGAGGCATTGCATTACTGCCTGCTTCTTTGAACGGCATTTACTCCATCTCTTATTCTACTACGGTCATAGGAACTATAGGGGTCATAGAACCTATAGGGGTCATAGAACCTATAGGGGTCAAAGAACCTATAGGGGTCATAGAACCTGTAGGGGTCATAAAACCTATAGGGGTCATAGAACCTATAGGGGTTATAGAACCTATGGTCATATTATAACCATAGGTTTGAAACTTTTCTCTTTTTGTCATATAATCATGTCGTCCCACGACATGATTATATTATTGATTAAATTAAAATACAGAAGTATTTGTTCATTTAGCACCACGTTCCTGTTTATTGTAAAGTTTGAAGGTTGTAGGAAAGCAAGTACCCTATACAAACTAAGGTGGCCGTTATTACGCATCGACTTTCTAGATATCGGCCGTAGCTGGCAAAAAAAGTTTTTAGGCGGCCGATGTTAGGATCTGGTGCTCAAACAGAGCTGCTATTTCATTTTTAACCTTATTAATGTTACTGCTAACATATAAAATAGCTAAACATACAGTTTAGTGTTTTCATGCATTTCCCCAATATCGACCAGGTGGCCGATATTGAGATTTATCCAAAATAAAGATCCCTAATCTCGACCCCGCGATTATTTAATAAAAAGTACAAATAAATTTAAAAACACACTACCTAAACGGTACTTCGACTGTTTTTCTTTAATAAAAAATAATATAAAATACCATAGGCATATTTAATTCCTTTCAAATACTTTCCCACTCAGTGCGTCAACTCCGGGATTTGACTCGGTATTGCCACAAAATCACACCCATCGATAACTGCACGTGCTCTATTGCCACCTGAACGTTCAAATGTGGAGGTACCCGCACCAAAATATGGGATGTTATTCGTACGGATATAGAGTCGCTTTTTGCATAAAAACTATCATAATTTCAGGGTTATTTTCATAGTTATGTTTCATTTTCTCGAAAAGGCCGATATTAGGACGTGGCCGATACTAGGAGACTTCACCCTACATTATTTTGGCCTGGTGAGTCTGGTGACTTTAAAGAGAAATTGTAAAATATGGCGGAGACAATGCCACTAGCCACTAAGTAGTACTAGTAATAGCCCGGCGCAAGGTCGCGCCGCGAGTTGGCTTGCGGAACTGCGCCCACGGCGCGCGGCGCGGCGGCGCGCGCGGCGGGCGGCGGGTGCCGTCCCTAGAGTTGGCATTGACACCTGTGACGCCACGCCACGTACACTCGACACGAAATCTTCATCAGTTGTAAGAGATTTCCATTTAAAAATAGAAGATCGCCATGTCACGGAGGACATGGAGGTTGCGACAGAGTTTGAAATTTTTTTTACAAACATTCCCTTATTGACAACCAAAACTCTCCAATCATCTTCCACTTCCGCCGAGTCATTGCTTATGGAATCAATAAAAAAATGTGAGGACACTTTCGTATTCTTAGTGGTTAATAGCAAGGACATCACTAAAGCGTTTAAATCTATTGATATTAAAAAGACCGCGGATCTACGGGGATTATCAGTCAAAACTGTGTCAAGTATTATTGATGCACCCCATCTAGCAACTGTGTTTAATGACTGTGTCAGCAACGGTATATTTCCTGATTTAATGTGGGTGCTAGTACCTCTGCCTACGGGTCCCCCCCCCCCCCTTCGGGGATATAGGCGTGAGTTTATGTTATGTTTATGTTTAATGAAACATAGCAAAGTCATACTTTTGTTCAAGGCTGGCAGCACCACAGATCCTTCTAATTTCCGACCCGTTTCTGTGTTGCCGACCTTGAGTAAGGTATTTGAGAAACTAATTCTAGGACAGATGCTAACCCATTTTAGTGAAAACAAGCTGTTTCATGATAAACAGTTTGGGTTTACTAAAGGACGTTCGACCACCGATGCTGGTGTAGAATTGTTTAATTGTATTCACGAAGCCTGGGAAGATAAGCATGATGCATTGGGTGTCTTCTGTGATCTATCCAAGGCTTTCGATTGCGTCCACCATGACACATTAATCAGGAAATTAGAACATTACGGAATAAGGAACAAGGCTCTCGATCTTCTGACTTCATATTTGAACAATAAAATTCAGAGGGTCGATGTTAACGGTACACGCTCAGTAGGATCTGTGGTTTCGATAGGCGTTCCACAGGGTTCGATACTAGGATCATTTTTATTCTTAATTTATATAAACGACCTCCCTTACTACGCCTTACGTATTATTTTATTTGCTGACGATACTTCGTTAATATTTAAAATTAAGAGGCAACTAAACAATTATGACGAAGTGAATAGTGCAATAACAAGAGTGGTCCATTGGTTTTGTACAAATAATCTTTGCCTTAATGGGAATGAAACTAAATGTATTAAATTTACCCTACCTAATGTTGAACAGGTGGAAACCAATGTACATTGTACAACTCAATGGTCAGGTGTTAAAAAAACCTTGTGGAATCGACAGTGTTCTTAGGTTTAAGTATTGATGCCAAACTGCAGTGGGAATCACATATTGAAAAAATAGCCAGTAGATTAAGTTCAGCTTCCTACGCTGTAAAAAAGATTAGGACTCTGACAGATGTGGATACGGCTAGAATAGTTTATTTCAGTTATTTTCATAGTATTTTGAGCTACGGAATTCTCCTTTGGGGTAATTCCGCGGATTTGAATACAATATTTATAAAATGGCGTACCATAATATACGACTGGTCACCGGCCTTACTTAAATTTTACCTAAATGCATTCCAGTTGACCCTCCCCGACCAAAGCAATCTAGTCAGGTGGGGAAAAGCCACAGATAAAACATGTAACTCATGTGGTGAAGCAACTGGTACGGCTAGGCACCTGCAGAGTGGATTGTAGGACGTTATGACCGGGGTCATTAATCGCGCCGACATGATAAGGTATTAGAAATCATACGTGAGGCTGTAAGTTTGGCGGTAGCTAGAGCGAAAAAAGGATTAACTACAAACCAAAGAAATTACATTAGGTATGTTTGTAAAGGAAGGCTGCTCAAAGAAATCATCTCAAAAGCCATATTCAATTTTAATAACTGCCGTTGACTGGAGAATACTCGTAGACACGTATGAGAAGCACTATAAAATACCGGAGGATATCTGTGCCTCATCATCCAGACCCGATATATTACTTTTTTCACGATCGCATAGGCGTGCAGTCCTTGTAGAACTCACAGTACCGTGGGAAACTAATATACCTATCTAAAGACCATGCTATGACTTAAACTCTACGCCGTAGAAGTAGGAGCAAGGGGAATTCCAGCTAAATCCCTGTACAACTTACTTAAAGACCTCGGATTGCCAAGAGCTTCAGTAAGCTCTATATTAAATCGAATATCAAAAGCGGCATTGATAGGATCTTACCAAATTTGGATAGGTGGGGGGGGGGGGAACACTACTGACGGTGGAGGTGAGCGCTGATGCATCACAAGGTGGCCACCCTAAACCTACATCTGGGTCGCAAGTCCCAGTCGCCGTCACGTTGTTCCTCTCTGTATCACGCTATGGACCCGGCGACCGCACGGTGAATCCATGGAGTGCTGAGAATCGGTTCTCTACAAAAGCGGGCTGTGCGAGCTATTTATAATTTGGGCCCAAGAGTCTCCCTCAGAGAAAAGTTTAAAGAAATTGACATTCTGACCGTAGTGTCACAATACATTTTCGTGAACCTAATGTATGTAAGGAAAAATATTTCCAAATTTCCAAAAATTTGTGACAGGCATAAAACATAAGTACGAGACATAAAAACAATCTTGTAGTCTGTGATACCAGACTCCAAAAAATTTGTAATTCTTTCCAGGGTAACTGTATACGCTTTTTTAACAAGCTCCCTAATGAAATTAGGGATTTACCTATAAATAAATTTAAAAATGTAGATAAGAGGAAATTGTGCCAAAAATACTAATTACTGTGTAAAATGGCCACATTGAGCCATTCCGCTAAAACCGACTAACTTTATGAATTTCCAGTAATCTAAATAATTCCTATAAAATTTGTAAAATGGCCACTCATATCATGTGAGCAGATTATCAGCAATTCATTTACCAAGCAGAATCTAACATTGCACAATATTTTTGCCTGGGGTGCCAGTGGCCCTACTCAAAAATCGTACCAGCTCTAAGTTTACCTGTGTGGCGTAGGCACAGCGTAGGTCGCGCACGCAGCGCTCGACCATCGACTGTGTGTGTCGTCGTCGTCGACGTCACAGTAGCCGGGGCAGCGCGGCGCGTGGCCGGTGGCCGGTGGCCGGCGGCCGCGTCGATGGCACATGGCACACAATAAATCTCTGCGACAAGTATTGAAGGCAAGGCACGGCTCATCGCTTCGCGCTCATTATCGGCGAGACGAAGGTAATGGGTCGCGCGAAGCGTGACTCCGCGGCGCGTGTGGCACACGGAGAGCGAGTCGTCAGTTTTACTATTACTGTATTATTATTATAATTATTATACTAGCTGTTGCCCGCGGCTCCGCCCGCGTGGAATTCTGATTCCGTTCATCGCTGATATATGTATAGCCTATGTGTTATTCTGATGTATAAGCTATTGGAAAGTTTCATTAAAATCCATGTAGTATATAGCACCTTGTAGTGGTTGCTCGTGGTTACTCCAAAAGTAGATTGCACAAAGATTAGGTATCAGATGCTTGGTGCCTTGGTGCACTAACTTTCTGTACCGACTGTACCGAGGCCCACGCAGGCGTGTGGCGTGTGGCGTGTGGCGCGCCAGCCGGAGCCGACTTTGCAATACATACACTGACCAAATTTGTAACCCTATAGAAAAAAAGGACAGGTTGCAAGCACTCTAGGGTAGAAGAAAGTGGCGGCCTGTTCTCTGCGTGCCTACGCTGGAGGGAAATAGGCGTGGGCATAAATATATGTATTATGTATACACAACACACATACAGACAAATTATCACGCATTTATCGCCATCATTAACACCAGCCATGCATCTGAGGCTGAGTCTGGGCTGCTAGTGGCGACTGGCGAGGCTTGTTCTGTAAAGACTTCCCATAGATGTCTATGACTCACAAATGGTCAGAGCCTTCTGGAACGAATGTGATGAAGGACTTATGAGTTTAAGGTATTTATTTGTATGTAAAACTGTAACGCTAGTCGCTTGCGGCGATGTGTTCAGACTTATTTTTGTTAGGTATGGTAATTTTTCGTTCTTGTAATTGGTTACGTTTACGTTGTTTACGCAACTGTTTTCGTCAATATGAGAACATTACCGAGTGTGCGAGCTGCGAGCCGCCTCGTGTCACGCGCCCGATGGTGATGGTGCGACGATGCCGCGATGTGTCTGATGGTCGTGGTGTTGCAGGCGGCACATGCACCCGCACAAGTCGCGCAAGTACTCGCTGCCGGAGGCGCGGCGCGTGTCGGTGGCGCCGGGCGACGAGCCGCTGCGCGAGGCCGACGCCGCCGACGCCGAGCAGGCCGCGCACCGCAGCGACGACCCGCGCGCGCTGCGCCGCCACAAGATCCAGCCGCGGGTATGCCTTCCGCCACTCACCCCCGCACACACACACACTCACACTAGTGCCTCATGCAGACCCCGACGAGGAGAAGGCGCCGCCCCGCGCCCAATGTGCCGCACCGCGCCGCTTGTAAAATTAAAACAACACAAGACAAAATACATATTAGTACCTACATAGGAAGACCTGAAGAAACTGAAATATTGCGCTCCACTACATTAACTTTGTGTACCAACTAACTATACTATGTATTGTATCCTATAATTTCTCTCATATAAGGTACAAATATTGATGACACGAAGAGTAGTAATAGGTATTTACATGAATGAAATATGACCGCTCACACTGACAAGCATGTGGTCCTGTGACAGGGCTCCACCGTGCACGTGGGGCGCAAGGACGGCGGCGACAAGGTGCAGAACATTCTGTCGGACACCACCTATAAGAAGATGTACGACCACAGCCCGCACTCGGTGAGTACTCGAACCGTCCCGCTCTCGGGCGAGAGCCAGCCAGCCAGCCAGCCAGCGCGGACTCACGCTTGTCGTCCGCAGGTGTTCGTGCAACTGGACGAGCTTCTGATGACCGACGAGGGCGAGTCGGAGTGGAAGGAGACGGCGCGCTGGATCAAGTACGAGGAGGACGTGGAGGAGGGCTCGGCGCGCTGGGGCAAGCCTCACGTGGCGTCGCTGTCCTTCCACTCGCTGCTGAACCTGCGCCGCTGCCTGGAGACCGGCGTCGTGCTGCTCGACCTGGACGAGAAGGACCTGCCCGGCGTCGCTTACAGGTTACTCGCCCATTAATCTCATGCAATGTTCAGCTCACAATGATATTGAAGTAGATTTAGGTTAAACCCGTGTATTGTGTATGTGAACTCTGCGCCTATAAAAGTGTGCTGCAGTGCTCTAACAGCTCTGCTGCGCGTTGCAGGGTGGTGGAGAGCATGGTGACGGACGGGCTGATCGAGGACGACGACAAGCCGGTGGTGATGCGCTCGCTGCTGCTGCGCCACCGCCACGTGCACGACGACCGCTTCCGCTTCAGCATCAGCGCGCGCAAGCACTCCTCCTACACTAGTCTGCAGGTACTTTCACCTATTCGTATTCGCTCGGCTCTCTACTCGTTACTTGGGAACATTGGTGTGTCATTGTCGTGTACCTACCGCACGACTGCGTAAAATGTGCTTCATTGTTAGATGTATTTTAGATAGGTATTTGTTGTCAAACAACGGAGCAGACTTTATCCAAGTATTAAGTAACAACATAAGTAATATAATGTAACATATGAAATGATAAAGGAAGGAGATAATCAGAGCCGTGGACTCAGATACGAGCTCGTTTATCTGGCGATATAATAATCTGACATTTAGCATGTGTCGGAATGTGCCGATGTTTGGTAACACGTTCAAGGCTAAACCGATACGAAGGACCGATGTCGCATGTCGCCCCCCTTTCACGTGTTACGGCCATGACTCAACGTTTGTTTGTCACGCTGGGCAGGCGCGCCTACCCGAGCAGTAGTTCTGACGTGGTGTTGTGCGCAGTCGCTGTGGCAGGACGAGGGCGGGCTGGCGTCGGCGCGCGCTCGCTGCTCCGTGTGCAGCACCACGGCCGCCTGCCGCCGCCACAGCGCTCACCTCATCGTACGAACCGAGCCCGCCATGCGAGTGTGTCCCCTCCTCTCCTCTCCCCTCACTCACCTCACCTCACCTCACCTCACCCATCGCACTAGTCCGCACCGCACCCTGCTCCGCCGCGGCCCGTAGATGCCAATAGAGCGTGCTGGCGTGCCGCGGTTCGCCCTTGGAAGCTTCATCCCTCACGATACTAGAGTAGCTCATCGACCGTGCTAAACTACATGCCACCACACGTCAAAATGCACGTTGTAGTCGTTGTATTGTACCTAAGTCAGTAGCTAGCGTCATCGCCAGTGTCTAGTTGGTCTAGTTCCAGCGCTCATCGTGGCTAGTCAGTACTCCGCAGCAGGCAGCCTGCGACCGACGTCGCGCGTCGGACGCTTTTTGTGCCCAGTGGTCACTACATTTTGTAATGCTATACGGTACGGACACACACTTGCCGCTCTCACTCAGTCACACAGTTACCGGCACATATCTTGACCCCAATCACATCACAACATGTACATACGTAGGGGAAGGTGGGGTATGACGGGGAAGCGAGGTAAGATGGGGACCATACAAAAATATATTATGCAATGTCGCCAGAAAATTTGTTTTAACGCCATCTAATGGTATTTAGCAAGAGTTTTTAGTGTCACAAACAGTTTGGTCGATAGCGTGCACTATATAATTTCGTAAGTACTTTTTTAATTGTGAGTGGTTTTATCTAATTTTTGAGGTTTACTAAGTGCGTGACTGTTCATAATGTATGGTATACAAGATGTGTGTTATATTTTTTTATTGATAGTTGCCTATTTTACTACTCAAAACTCTTAAAATCGTTCCGTCTTTGTTGTTTTTATTACCTCAAAAATTTTACGCATCTTGAGAGACTACTTTGGGAAAGATGGGGTACCGATCTGAGGGCAAGACGGGGTGGTACCCCATCTTACCCGCTCATGGGTCACTTCTTTTATTTCGATATAATTAAATATGAGCGTCACTAGTTAGGTTAATTTGATTTTAACAGCATGGTTTAGGTCAAATTCTAGGAAAGTAGAGATCCAATTTCAAGTAGCTGAACTCTTCGGGCAAGCATTCATACGAGCAGCATCAATGACAACTGCAATCAATGCATTTAAAACATGTGGGATTTCGCCTTACAACATTTTTACTGAAGATGATTTTATTGCTGCAGAGGCCACATATATCATATTGGACGCTGAAATAGAACCTGTGGCTGATATATATCTTCAATCTGCAACATCGATAGCAGCAACATCACAACCAACACTGACAATCACACCATCAGTAACATGATAACCAAACTACCACCTGCATCACCTCAAATTCTACAACGAACACAGCAGCACCTCAACCAACTCCTCAATCCTCATCTTTCAGCAAGCAATAGTAAATGACGCTCTGGATAATGCAGTATTTTATTTGGTTAGCCCAAATCAGTTCATAACCTTATCCACGAATAGAAAACAGGACAAGACAAGTTAGAAAAAGAGGAAAAGCGGTCATTATCACTGCTTCACCTTATAAAGCCAAGTTAGAAGAAAGAAAATACAATAAAGAACAGAAACTAAACAAAAAGAAATTGAAAAAACAAATAAAAGAACCAAGCCTGACGAAGCTGACGAAGAACCTCAGACATCAGATGATGAAGATACTACAGAATGTCTGTATTGTCACGGCCTATATTTCGAGTCTATTGAAGGTTAGATCACATGCCAGACTTGCGGTGAGTGGGCGCATTGTTGCTGTGCAGGAGTGGGAGATGACGACGATGAAGTCATCCATATCTGCCCTGTTTGTGAAGATGAAGACGATTAAATATGTCATACCCCATCTTACCCCAGGGGCTACCCTATCTTGCCCTATAGGTGGGGCAAGACGGGGAAATTTTAATATTTTTTTTAAGTTGATATTTCTATGAGAAGACTTTAATATTTTTGTTTTTACTGATTTTAATTTAAAAAAGAAATACTGATTGTTTACGTAATAAAAGTTCCTGGTTTGTACAATAAAAAATAGAGGGTTTTATTGATGAATTACCTTAAGGTCACCGTCTTACCCCACCTTCCCCTACTCTTTATGAGCAGTAGGTACGTGTTTTTTGGATATTTCTTGAGGATAGCTCGGGGTGCTACGGCGGTGGAGGAGCTCAAAACCACCAATCATATATTATATCAAACCAATCCGCGTGCGCCAAGACCATCCAGGACTTCGTGGTCAAGTTATATGCCGGTAACTAAACACACGATGTCAGGGCGCCTGACAACTGCTGCACCTGGCTCAGGCGCAACTGCTGTTTCCATTTGAAACAGACGTAACGTGAATACATAAAATATACAAAGAGTCACTAACGTAGGTACTGCGATTGAAGTCTCGGACGCGAAGTCAGCGGCGCCGCGCCGCCTGAGCACAGGGCTGAGCGTCACCGGCGGAGTCTGCGCGGGGCACGATCGCGCATGCGCACCGACTCGACTGGTAGAGAAACGGATTATATTTAACTATTAGCTGTTGTCCGCGGCTCCGCCCGCGTGGAATTCTGATGCTGTTGCACCTTCTATTCAGCTGAACCTCTCCGGCTTTCCTCGTAACATACTTCGAACCCCCGTTGCACCCCTTTAACTGACAATAATAAATTTTGCCCGTAATTTAATAGTTTTCAAGTACAAATGCACCTATGGAAATGTATCCGACTAATGGACGTTTTATAATTTCGTATTTAGGTAATATTTGGTCTGGAATGTCCGAATGTCCGATTACAAGAATTCAAAAAATAAATCGATACAGTCTTGAATACGAAATTATTTATTTGGCTAAGTAAAGGTAGGTATAGGTTAGCCTCTATGGCGCGTGGCGTGGCGGTAGTGAAACCAAATGCCATGCAAGAGGTGCGGGTTCGATTCCTGCTCAGTTCAATTGGTTGTGGATTGTGGAGCAGTCGCTTCACGTCGTAGTAACTAAATATCGAAGTTCAGCCAATGGGATAAGCTCGGCAAATGACGAGCCGTGGTCGCACTGTTCGCATGCCACTCACTCTAACTGCGGGGCCACACTAACGGGAAACGACAATGCCTATCATCGCGATAAATATCGCGTTAATTTTTAACGTGATAAGGATAATTTGAGTGGTTACACTTGAACGATCAACGTGAATGCCCATTCTTGGCTATAAAATTGACCGTCCGTCTTAGTGGAAACTTTTTTTGACTTTAATTAAGACTTTTTAATTTCTTTTTTAAATATGTTCTATAATAACCCATTAGGCTTTCCTTCTTCTTTTTTATTTCTACAATAGTAGCTTTAAAGGGTAATAATTCCATTATTCGTCGCCAAGCGTCATTTTGCGATGCACGATTCTTGAAACTTTTGAATCTGGGATCCCACAAACATGGCTCTATTTGTAAAATCTACAGAAAAGCAATTACTTTTACGTTACTCCAGTCCATAGCCATAGTACGTACCTATTTAACGCAGAACGCAGAAATACGTTCGATCTCGTTGCGTTCATGGTGCGCACTGACACACCGTACCGTAGTGTGGCCGCTTCAACGTATTAATTCTCGCGTTAATCTCTTTGATGTACCGCCACTTGAGCTATCGCCTAACGTCAAACGGCAATGTGAATGCCGTTCTCAAATTATCGCGTTAAGTCGTGGCTACACCTACGTTAAACGTCCATCATCACGATAATTAATGGCATTTCTCCTTAGTGTGGCCCCAGCATATCATAACAATGCATTCTAGGGAAGATTGGCATACGACCACGGCTATGCTTGATATTTTTTAATAATTAATACTTTTAGAGCGTTCTGATAAGTAGTTGAGAAGGTATGAGGGAACACATGAACATACATACATATTATGCATACTTACAATAAGACTATTGAATACGGAAATTATCAAATGGATTGTCACACTAAAGAATAGGGTGCTGAGGGTTTGACAACACATTCAGTACCTAAGCGTTTCGATATTATAATTTTAGTGATTACTGATTAGGCAAGTAATTGAATGAATGTTTCCCATATTGCGGGGAACTATTCAATAGCGAGTCAGAGTCAGGACTCACACTGGTGAATACGTGAGCACACTATCATTCACATAGCATCGCACACGCCTGTGTCACAAGTTGTTCAGTTGCTGACGAATTATATCGTCGAATGTTGCGACACCTCCACACTCCGCAATATCAAAGCATTTATAGCAAAGTCTAGAGATCTCATAGGGCTACGTGTTGTTCAAATAGTACCTACTATTCGAAGTAATGTCACCCGTCCGCTTTACTTGTCTGTATTAGGTAGATAGGTATATAGAAATTGCCACAAATCCTCTGCCACTCGGTCCCGAGGCACATGAGAGCGTCCCGCACGATGCGCCCTGCCCCTGGGCCACTTGCGCCTTCATCGCCCGCCACCGAGCCCTGTACCTTGTACCCTGCACCTTGTGCCCTATACCGTGTACCACGTACCGGGCCATATCTGTGTGAATACATATAAACTTAAACTACCTCTTTCCTGTTAGTCGACGCAATAACCTTTATTCTCCCATATAATTGATTTGCTTTGTTATTTGTTTGTTTGGCATGCAGCTTACCAACTTTTTGTGGTTTTCAGTTTTTTAAGCCCACTTACATAATTATAAGCTCGCTTTAAACTTTGTTGAGAATTTACCACCTCGTAATGAGGATTCCTTTTTTACCATAGTCTCTATAACATGCATGTAGATGGAAAGGCTTAGAACAGTCCACTGTACCTTCAACGAGTAGATACGAGCATCAGCACAAGTAGGTAGTACAATATGTGTATGTTTTTGCACTGATGTTTACTTTGCCATCTAGTATAATGTTTTTATAATAGTATAACTAATATAAAAACTACTTATTTGTTGCTCAAATAAATGAATAGAGACGAAGGCTTGGACTTGTAACCACCTACAAATGGATAATTGCTAAAAAAAGTCCTGTTCAATGTGAACGTTCGATATGCCGGCGCCACCACGTAGCACAAATATTTGAATTCTTATTTGAATGGTTTATTCCCCACGGCCGCGAGTGCCACGAGCCACGACTAAACCGACCGCCTCTGACGCAAACACTGGTATTTGGATATTTGTTCTAACTTTGATTAGTGATTACACATATTTTGCACTTTACGAAACCGAACATTCAACAAAATGTTCGTGTAGCCTGCCAACTTGAAGGCACGCCGCATGACGCCGCGCACCGGTCGCTCGTCCCATCTCAATCTGCTCGAAGTAAAAAGATAAAATGTATATGTATCTAAAAAGGTATTCAAATATTTAAGCAGTGTCTCAAAGTCTTTGTTCAAATATTAGTGTCAGTGTGGAGCCCGCTTTAGACACTACGATATCTGCACATTGGACGCACGTCGCGCGTCCGTCAGAGCGCCGCGCCGGACGCCTATTCACTCCATCTCTTGACTAAAATATTTTTTCTGATGCATAGAAACTACCTACTAAGTTTTTATGCGTATTTGTGTAGGTACTTAAAAACTACTAATGTTTTTTTACTTGGTTCGAAATAAGTATGATGCAACAAATAAAGCAGCGGCCACAACTACGTGGCCGGCGCTAATGCCTGTGTGACGTGTGCAGAGCCTGGAGGGCCGGCGGCGCCGCAGCTCGCACGCGCTGCCGGCGGACCGCGCGGAGGCGCGCAAGCAGTCGTCGGCGGGCCTGGACATGCGCGAGGTGGAGTACCTCGCCAGCGCCACGGCCGAGGCGGCGGGCTCGCAGGACGACATGCGGCGGGGCCACAACGACTCCATCATGAAGCGCATCCCCGGCGACGCCGAGGCCACCACCGTGCTCGTCGGTGCCGTCGGCTTCCTGGAGCAGCCCACTATCGCATTCGTGAGACTCGCGCAGGGTATTCTGATGCCGTCCATCACGGAGGTGCCGGTGCCGGTGCGTTTCATGTTCATCCTGCTGGGCCCCACTGGTGCCGACTTGGATTACCACGAGGTGGGTCGCTCGATCTCTACACTGATGTCGAATCCTGCGTTCCACGGTATCGCGTACAAGGCGGACGACCGCCGCGAATTACTTTCTGCCATCAACGAGTTCCTGGATGACTCCATCGTATTGCCACCCGGAGATTGGGAGCGACAGGCGTTACTGCCATTCGAGGAGCTGCGTGCTAAGAGCGAAATGATCAGGCGACGGAAGCGCGACGCGCTGGAGCGCAAGCGCGCAGCGGGCGAGATCGCCGCGCCGCAGTACGACGAGAAGAAAGCCCTGCTGGAGGCGGAGACAGGAGGCATTCCCTACAAGGAGCCCGACAACCCTCTCGTCAGGACAGGCAGGCTCTTCGGTGGTGAGTAATCTTACAACATCTGCTAACTGTAAGTAGTGTGTTAGAATATTTCAGTTGCGTTGAGTGAGGTGCAACATTGCGTATTGCAGGCGTGGTGCGCGACATGAAGCGGCGGTACCCGCACTACGTGTCAGACTTCACGGACGCTCTCAACGGCCAGTGCGTGGCCGCCACTATCTTCATGTACTTCGCCGCGCTGTCGTCGGCTATCACCTTCGGCGGCCTGCTCGCCGAGAAGACAAATGGCGCCATTGGCATCTCTGAGACTCTGGTATGATGTCGAGCTGTCGATTGCATACAAACTATCATCTGCTTCTAATTTGAGAAACGACCTCCGCCTTTGTATGTACCTAATGGATTTCACCGCACTAGATTGACTAATAGTCCGGTCAATTTAAACTAAATTATAGGAGTGAGGGAATAATATCATCATAAATATGAATCTAAAAAGAATATCGTGTACAAAATCCCCATGGAATCCCCAGGCCGGAACCGGCGGGGGAGGTTATTGAACCGCCTAAACGCACGCCGTCTGTGGGTTGTACTCGTAGGTCGCCGGAGGTGAGATTGGCTGAGACATATATCTGTCGCACCCCTTTTTTTTTATCGTGCGAAAAATCTAATCCCCACGGATGCCTCCCCCGCCGGAGCCGGAGGAGGAGGTTATGTCGGACTCGAACCGACTAAAACGCACGCCGTCTGTGGGCCGTCAGTTGCCGGAGGTGAGATTGTCGTAGCCATATCCCTCGCACCCCGGCCGACCCAGGGCCATATCTCTCGATCTGGCCCTCTTCCAGTGTGGGGACCACGGAGTCCCCAACTCGCCCCCGGGTATGGGGAGGCACGCAATGCGCGCCGCCGTCTTCTGCTAGGGTGACAGGCGGCTCTACCCGTCACCCCCAGGCTCGCGCTCATGGGGGAAGGAGGTCATTCTGCGACCTCCGACGCCCGAGTTGCCGCCACTCGTTGTGGGATGCGCGGTTAGCGATTCTCCCGCGCTCCTCGCGGGCCGCAAGGTCTGCGATTCACCTTCGCTCCCGCTCCGCCGCCCACTTCCCGAGCATTATTTGCTCACAGAAGGAGGCGCCGGCGGCGGCCCACGCATCCGCGCAGCGAACCATCGCTGCGAGCAAAGTGGCGAGCGTGAGAACTCTCACTACTTAGTACTTGTTCTATGAGATCTTGATTCTTCCTAAATTTCATGATTGTAGCTCATCGGGAAGTATCCTAAAATCAAACTTCTAATTCAGTGCAATCCTATGTTCTACATAAATAGCAATATACTTGCATTGCCGTTATGTAGACGCCACGCCACAAGTACACGCCACAATTCAGAGCCCGACACCCATTTGACCGATTATACTATAATTGCATGATCTTTAACATTGTCTAAGACATGTTTATGATAAAACTTCCCGATTTACTGACCTTTGACTCCGAATAAAAATTGAATAATCCTAGCAACTTTCCGCTAGCTGCGAATTACCTATTATAGCTTCAGATTTGTAAATTGGCCAGATTATGAGTAATTATTGTATTACTTAAGAAGCAGAACAGAAGATGTCCTCTGCTATCTAATGGAAATATAGAACATTCTTTATTTTGCCAGTAGGTACAGTTAAATAGGGTGTGTTCGGATAGTTCGCTAGCTTCGGTCACACATAGCGAATACTCGCTGCGAAAAATAGTCGCAGCGACCTTTCGCTGCTTGCCTGTCACACACAGCAAATTCTATATGAGAATTCCGACAGGCTGTTGGTGCGCAAATTATTCGCAGCGAATATTCGCTATGTGTGACCGAAACTTTAAGCGCACACGAACGGCTTTGGCCCCTGCGCCCATAGTGCCTATCTATAATATAAAAATGAATCCCTAAATGTGTTGCTGAGCGCAATCTCGAGAACGGCTGAACCGATTTCGCTAATTCTTTTTTTAGAATATTCCTTGAAGTACGAGGATGGTTCTTACGGAGAGAAAAATTAAAAAAAAAAGAATTGACTGTCAGGCGGTACGAAGTTCGCGGGGTCAGCTAGTTATATTATATAGTATAGTACACTGTACAAGCGCGCTCCGACTCCGGCAGGTGTTCACGTGCGCGGGCGGCGTGCTGTTCGCGCTGATCGCGGGCCAGCCCATGATGATCACGGGCGCCACGGGCCCGCTGCTGCTGCTGGACGAGTCACTCGCCAACTTCTGCGTGTCGTACGGGTTCGACTTCCTGGCCGCGCGCATGTACTGCGGCTTCTGGATGATTGTCATAGCGCTGTGTGTCGCGTCCGTCGAGGGCAGTGTGGCCGTCAAGCGGATCACCAGGTGGGTTTCCGTCAGACGCACATTTGGTCATGTGCTTGTAGAGTTTATGAAACTGTTGCATAATAAGGGTTCTTAAGACCAAATTTTACCTATATAATCTCATTAATATACTTTGCGTAAAATGACAGAAAACGTTGAACGCCAAAATACATTTGTGAAGTGTGCGCGCGCGCTGCGCCACGTCCACAGATTATGTAGAAACAAAATTGAAACCTCCTTGTGTACTAATGAATTTGTATGGTAATGGAAAATAGTTACTTTTTTAATGTGTACAGTATGAGATTAGATTAGAACTACGAGTACTATTAATCTATTCTGTACTATTAGGTACTTATATGGTAAAGTGGTTCGACGTACATTTAGACCGGGGCCGAAACGTTTGAAAATGGAAAAAAATGAAAAAAAAAAAATAGTAGGATGTAACCCGTTATAAAAGGACGAGAACATAACAAAAATGGAAGGAAAAATAATTTACGGGCGATCTGAGGTCGGGAGGTGGAAGGGGGTGGGTTTTTAAGGGTAAAAACGGTTTATCTCGATTTCCGTCAGTTACCTAATCTGTTTGTTCGCGATAACCGTAAAATGTATGTACTGAACTGATGGAGGGAAGGGGGCAAGACGGCCCGAGGTCCGGTGTCCCTGGAGGACCTGAAGGCCAACAAGAGCCGGATGCCCCGCGCTCCGCAGCGCGTGGTGACCGCCGCGAGGGTACCGCACGGTACCGTCCCCTCTTGTTGGAACCCTACCGTGGGACCTGCAAGCCAGAGCCCTGTCGCGGCTCAGTATCAGTGGCGAAAGGCAGCGCCAGAGCAGTGAAATTATGGTGGTGTGAAGGAAATGATTTACGGATGGTAGCGGCGTTAGACCCATCATGGAGAGTCCTCCGTGATGGGTCTAACCGCCGCGCACCGCTCTTCTGGCCGCTCCCGGCCACACCCGGTAATCCAACCAACTGAAATCCGAAAACAATAACATCCAACCAAGTATACCTCGAGACACTTATCTTGGACCTAAATCGGGAGACCTGCGTACATCATGCAATTACCCAATAACGTTACATTCTAAATCGGAATCAAAGTTCAGTCATTTACTTAGTATCTAAGTACTCATTTTAATAAATAAATGGCGTCAAAGATAACTTTATTGTTGACTAGCTTTTGCCCGCAGCTCCGCCCGCGTGGATGTCGGTTATCGCGACCAAACATAGCCTTTCTCAAGGTCTAATCTACCTCTATACCAAATATTATCAAAATCGGTTCAGTGATTTGGGCGTGAAAGCTTTACAGACAGACAGACAGAGTTACTTTTGCATTTATAATATTAATAGGGAAGTAGGGATAAGGTATGGCTCCTTCAGCAAAAGTACTGTGTGTTTTATTAATGGAATTTATAAGTTAAGATGTTATGGCCTTCCTTTCATATAATTTACCATGTTTATTAGAGAGATTTGATCCTCATAATTGATACTATCGATTGATGCTATAAAATACAGGATGTTATTTTTCGGATTTTAGTCGGATCGATTACCGGGCATGGCAAGTGAATTTTCAAAAATCTATGAATGCTGTTTTTTTTTTCTTTTTAAAAATAAAGGAATGTTTCCTTTGAGTGAAATTCGCTATCTAAATACTGGATTTAAAGTTATTTTCCTCCAGATAAAGTTAAAATCTTCCACCCTGTATATAGCCTATGACACTCACAAATAATATGGCTTCCTATTGGTAAAATAACTTTAAAAATCGGCTCAGTAAATCCAGAGGTTACCCCCTACAACGTCACAATCACAAACTTTTCGTCTTTAAAATAATAGTATACATAGATAATAAATAGATGAATTATATTATTTAGATAATAATAAAAATAAATAATCGTGACCTACGCTCGTAGGTCACGATTATTTATTCGCAATGGGCAGTCTCTTCAGTCGCGGAACGTACTAACGCTCCGCGGCTGATGAGCGTAACATAATCCGGCGCAGGTTCACGGAGGACATCTTCGCATTCCTGATCTCTCTGATCTTCATCGGGGAGCCGGTGACGAGCCTGATCAACGTGTTCCGCGCGCACCCGCTCGGCTTCGACTACGGCGCGCCGCGCGAGCCCGGCCCGGCCGCGCCGCTCAACGCGACCGCTGCAGGTACCTTACCGATACCGGCGCACCGCGCACTGCTTCGCCGCACCACGGCTCCACCAATGAGGCACTAAAACACGCTTAGATAACAACAAAACACGCAGGCTGAGTCTATTGTCACGAACTTTGACAATTTAAGCATACCTGGGTGAACAAAATCTGTATCCTCACCTCACATTAATAATACGGTTCGATACTACCTATTAGCATAACTAAAAAAAATGGCTGTGTAAATGGCGTTTCGTTTGTCAGCCAACGCGACACTGGTGGCGCCGCCGCACGCGCCCATGCCGCCGCAGCCGAACACCGCGCTGTGGTGCACCATGCTGACGCTGACCACCTTCATCATCGCCTACTACCTGCGCATCTTCCGCAACGGCAAGTTCCTAGGACGCAGCGTGAGTACCTTACCGAACGAGGGTTACTGTCGCGTCTCACCAGGCAAGTACTCCAGCACTCTGTCCCCCCACACGTGACTTGCATGTTGCAGGCTCGTCGTGCACTCGGTGACTTCGGTGTGCCCATTGCGATTGTACTGATGGTGGGCATATCCTGCGCCGTGCCGGTGTGGACGGAGACGCTGCGCGTGCCGGCCGGCCTGAACCCCACCACGGCGCGCAGCTGGTTCGTGCCGCTCAACCCCGGCCTGGACACCATCCCGGCCTGGGCCATCCTAGCTATGGCGCTACCCGCGCTTATGGTCTACATCATCGTGTTCATGGAGACTCACATCGCCGAGTAAGACACGTTCCTAGCGGCTCATAAACATGTCAAAAGTCGGAGACTCGTCAAGTTATTTTTCGTAAACCTTTGCCCTTGTTTGTTGCTGTGTCATATTCATATCCTAACGTTGTAACGCTGTGCTTAATGTTGCCCGCCGCGGAGCGAATGTGCGCGCATAGTATAGTGCTAGAAGTGCGCGCGGTCGCACTTGCGAGCATCGCTCTCTTCTAGTCCCATAGACAGTAACTGTGGTCGACAGGTTGATCATCGACAAGCCGGAGCGCAAGTTAAAGAAAGGCAGTGGCTTCCATATGGACATCGTGATCATGTCGACGGTGAACGCGATGTGCGGGCTGTTCGGCGCGCCGTGGCAGTGCGTGGCCACCGTGCGCTCCGTCAGCCACGTGTCGGCGCTCACCATAATGTCCACCACGCATGCGCCCGGTGACAAACCACATATCGTCGAAGTAAAGGGTATGCAGTAACGTGACCTCAATCACACTCACAAGCCGGTGACCGGTACTCAATGGCTCCATCGAACATGTTATGTCACGTATGACGCTCTGCGGTTACAGAGCAGCGGCTGACGGGGCTGCTGGTGGCGGTGCTGGTGGGCGTGTCGGTGCTGGCCTCCAGGTACCTGCGCCTGGTGCCCATGGCCGTGCTGTTCGGCGTGTTCCTCTACATGGGCATCTCCGCGCTCGGCGGCATCCAGTTCTGGGACCGCTGCATCCTGCTGTTCAAGCCCGTGAAGCATCACCCGCAAGTGCCTTACGTGAGAAGGGTGAGCGTGCAGAGTAGTGCGGAGTAGTCCCTTCGGCGCCAGTGCCTTGGTCGCGTTGCTGACGGCCGTCTTGTCGCAGGTGCCGACGCTGAAGATGCACCTGTACACGCTGGTTCAGGTGGCGGGGCTGAGCGTGCTGTACGCCGTCAAGTCGTCGCGCTTCTCGCTGGCCATGCCCTTCTTCCTAGTGATGATGGTGCCGCTGCGCATGTCACTCGTCTACCTCTTCACGCCGCTGCAGCTGCGAGCGGTAATTATAATGAATGCTTACGTCTTTTTGTATACTTGTGATATTTCGGGCGACGGGAATTTATTTTTAACCACTTGTTGAATCCGGGTGCGGCTCGTGACGTAGGTTCGCGGAATCAACTAGCAACCGTCGCTGTAATACTCCAAATTGGGCTCGTTTCATTTTCATTTACCGTTATTGCAAAATATTGTGGATCAAATTAATGTTTAATGAGTAATGAATGACATAAGCATATTAATTTGATCCGAAATATTTTATCGAAATAAGTAAAACAGTACATTAATTCAATTAAAAATAAAAAACCCGACTGATACCTAAAAATAATCGAAACAAGATGCAAGTTTGATAGCAGGCGGTACCCATTTGCAAATTATAAACCGAATAAAAATGAATGGGTACCGCCTGCTATATAATATTTGCAATCGTCTTTTAATTTCCTTCATTTTGATACCCTACTCGATAAGTTTGAGTGATTATTTTTATATTCATTCGTTTTTTCTCACTGAGCGAAAATCGAACCCGCGCCTCCTGTCCTGCGTAGCGGCCGCGTTCACTACCGCCATGCCACGCCACAGAGTCTATCAGTATTAATTCTACGTTAAATTAGTAATATTATCCCAATGCGTTATCTGTGAACCCGCCTGGCAATGGTAAACAGCCCCACCAAATCGCCTGTCTTTTTTAGGGTTCCGTAGTTTTATGTAATGTATGCCTTAAACATTAAGCTACAACATTAAAAAAATTGCATCTTAATTATTTTTTTAATAATTTATTTATTTCAAAAAAGATAACACAGCTGTACAACAAAGTGAACATACCATATTAAGAATTCAGTTTTTAAGTAATGAGTTTAGGACTTCAAAATACAACAAAAGCTATGTCCAGGAAGTTGGGAACCCTGCCTCTTAAACTAGGGAAAACCCTTTATCTTAAGAGACAGTATCATCCCGACAATTATTTTGGAAACGATTACTAAGTATATTGCCCCAAACATGTAAGTATTTTTGGAAAAAATATTCAATATGTTTAAAAATTTGGGGGTTGATTTAGCCCCCGTTCCTACCAGCCAGGTCTGCACCTTCGTGTTCAAGTATAACAGGAGGATTGTCTGACAAGTTTCCAGCTTGCCTCAAGAACTTACTCCAAAAATCGTACCAGCTCTCGGATTATTAGCATCGTGCACTGGGGCCAGCTACCGTTGGCTAGGAGAGGAGAGCTTTCCAATATAGGACAACACGTGCAGGACTAAGATGCCACCCGCATACGGTGCAGAATATTCCATCAAGAACCAAGCGGTTCGGCGACTCCTTCTTCTGCCGCACCATTAAGACTTGGAATTCCTTACCAGTTCACGTGTTTCCCTCCTCCTACATTCCCGGGTCCTTTAAGCGGAGCGTGAAAAAGCATCTGATGAGGCCGTCAAGCTGAGTGCCACGCCACCATTGTAACATGGTACGTGTCAGTAATGGTGACCCTCTTTTCAGAGGCGAAGTCAAGTTGACGTGTCGTACTCGTACATAAAAAAAAACTAGTTCGCATCAAACCCTGGAGCCAGCTGTCCAACGAGAGCCCCTTAAGATTTATCTTTTGATTTGCTATGATTGATTCTGTGGTATCTAAAACTAAACCTATTCCTAGATATCCTTCTCCACTCATGCAATATTATGGTGGGCGATGATTACATACTTACCTATGTACTTAGATTACATTTTATACTTTTAATTAAAGTTTCCTTTACAAACATAGGACTCTGACCGCTCGTGTACTTATGCTATGGAAGTGACCCGCTGTTCTGTGTGCGCAGCTGGATGGCGCCCAGAAGGACATCGACAAGGACGACGAGCCCGACTTCTACGAGGAGGCGCCGCTGCCGGGCTAGGCGCTAGTGTCGCGCTCGCGGTCATTCACCTTCTCTCTGGAGCCACAGAGCCACTCCGGAGCGCGCGGCTCGGCCGAGTCGCGCGTCGACACCCGTGCCGTGTTCATCTAGTGTCATTTTAGTACGAATATTAGTTAAAATAATAGTACTTAATAAGTACCTATACGTATCTACAAGTGCAATAATAGAACCTAGGCTAAAGTAAGTGTAACGAGAACCATTATAGGCAACTAATGCATCAGGAATGGTTAGAAAAGTTATTTTTATACTAAGTCAATAAATATACCTACTATGTACTAACCTATCGGGAAAACTCAGTGAACCCTTGTTAACAATATATATACATACCTACGTAGGTCAGGATTTAAATACTTGTTTGAATTGTAGGAAATAGAATTGGGACAGATTGGGATGGCAATGGCACCTTAGCCTCGTGTTAACCCACGTGTGGTACGTGGGGATCCCAAGATTATACATATTATGTATTGTTGTTATTATCGTTAAAGTTTAAGTAATAAGTTCCTCCACTCTGAGCACCTACCATACTATACGTACTTGGAGTGGAGAAGCGCGTGGAGAAGAGTGGGGCGTAGACCAACGCAAGCGTCCGCAAATAAGTGCAAAGCTGCAAAGCAAATGTTCACACGTAGACGAGTGTTTGTAGAGTCGCTCACACGTTGGCCGAGCACAGACGAGCGCCTTTGATTTGTGCACAAAAACCGTCAACAAATTACCCCAAATGAGCTCTACACGCGTTGGCGCCTGGCTTCACTTAGTGAGCGACACCGAGCGATTCGACCGAAGAAGTCCACACGTTGGCGTTGGCCATTGCTCGGCATAGTTAGCTTAAAGGCCTCTTCTCCATCTCCATTCGCCATAATACCTACCGAAGTAAGTAGGTAACTACTAAATACTTACAAAATTTATATACCTAATTCAAAACTTAATAAAAAGTAGAATAAGAATTGTATTTGTATTTTAATATAGGTGTGCATAATGATGGTGTAGCAAGGTTAAGGTTAGGTAGGTATAATGATGAGACAAAAGAGCTAAAACGCGTCTCACTTTTTACCTGCTCGTATTAATTACTTGATGTTATGTGAAATTAATTTATTTTATTATATCACTGACAAAGTGCAAAAGCTCATTATGTCGTTATGTAGGTAGGTAGGTACTTATAGTAGATATTGCTCAAAATGAGTAGACACGCTGTGTGGCGATAACCGCGATAACGGCGTGACTTTAATCATTTCCTTACTTACGGGGAAAGATAGGTAGGTAGGTACTCTCCTGATATAATTACAGGGAAGTTAGCAGATAGTCACATATTATATACCTACTAATAATGTTTTAGATATAGATTGTATAATTATTTGACCGGCAATATTTATAATGCAGACATTCTATACAATGCCTAGGCAATGTAAGCTATTATATAAAATGCCTGCAGCTGTTCCACCGGCAATGTGTGAAATATTATATACTAGCTGTTGCCCGCGGCTCCGCCCGCGTGGAATTCTGATCCCGTTCATCGCTGATATATAGCCTATATGTTAATCCAGGGTATAACCTATATACATACCAAATCGGTCCAGCCGTTTATGCGTGAAAGAGTAACAAACATCCACACTTCCATTCTCACAAACTTTCACATTTATAATATTAGTAGGATCGATGTGTGAAATAAAAAGATCATGGTCTATGTTAGCATGGTCTATGGTTATAAAAAAATAAATATTAAAAATTAAAAACCCGACTGAAAAGATTGAAACAAGTTTGATAGCAGGCGGCAATCATACAATCATACCATACCAAATCATGACAGTCGGGTTTTTATTTTTAATAATTAATTATATTTTATACGTTTTAGTTATTTATGACATATTGTATAACTATATTTTTTTTGTAATCGCCTTCTAATTTCCTCCATTTTGATACCCTACCTACTTGATAGGTTTGAGTGAAAATATGTACTTACCAATTTTTTTGAGAACATACATTTTGGCGCCAAAAATCCAACATAATATAGCTTTTTTCAGTTTTTTCACATTTATAATGTACCCGAAGAACACTTGGGCAATAAATATATTTCATTTGAGACATCAATCATTGAAATCCGTGCGGTGTTTCAGAATATATGAATAGAATATTACAAACATAATACAAGATACGTGCGAAAAACATAACCCTTCTTGAAAGTTGGGTAAAAAATAACCACGAAGACTAGCAGGCTAGGCGCTAGGCTAGCATGAGCTTCACTCCGCATTAGCCTTCAACTCTATTCAAGTCATTTGAATTGTGGACTTTGACAGTGTGGACACTGCGCCCACCTGGTTAGAATGCTAAAGGCGCAAGCCGAGCTCCGAACTCCCGCATGAGTCTTCGTGGTTGTTTTTTTTATAACCACAATTTATGTTTCTCGATAACATTTCGTACATTGCCGGCTGCGCACTCGGTATTGTATAGAATACCGGATTATACACTTTGACGGTAACATATACATATACATAAAACGGTGCTAAAGATGGATTGGAGATGGATAGCATCTTGGTGAACAAATGTGATAAAGCCAGTAACCAAAGCACGTCCGGGGCACGGCGGGCACAGAATAAAATAAATATAAGTACACGGGGCACAGTGCTGTGCTCCCGGTGGTGTGCAGCGAGATCACAGGACCCCACTCCACCGCACAGAACATTGTGCGTGGCGCAAGGCGTCTTCCAGTGACTATTTTACACTGTGACACTGTGAAGATACAGTGCTTCAGTGTAAAAGATTAGGTTCAGTGTAACCTATAGGTACCGCAATCTAGGCAGCGTCCTCATAAGGGCAAAGTTGCTGTTTATCCGCGTGCTCAATTTTTATTACCAAGCAAGCGAAGGGTTCGTTGAATCAAATGCCCGGAAAGAAAATCAAAAGAGTACGAGGTCAAAAATCTTTGCACTCGAGTGCAACACATTACTTTCATCCCACCACAGCGAGGAAATGAGTATAAAGGCGCTCTTATAGCAAATTAAAAGAAATAATACACCAAGGAGGTTCTGAGTTGAGTTACGACAAACGACTTTTGTTCTCAGATATCGAAGTGTAAAAATACTCATTCCGAGATGGGGGGATGAAAAATATCTTATTTATTGTCTTGTACCTACTAATTTTATTGAAATTGACCTGTAGGTACCTAACTAATACATAAATACTTTTTTTATCATTGTCTTTACTAAGTAATAGATGTGGCAGGTAATAACCTAAATGGTATTTAAGCGTATTATTTTTTGTGGCTCGCGAGCCTGCTGTGCCATGGCGTGGCGCCATGAGTTGGAGAAGGCGCACCGATAGGGCTCTTGTGAACGCCGGCGACAACGTTCCGTTGAGCGCGCATCCGTTGAGTCAGAGACGTCAGAGTATAATTCCTTATTTATACTATGGTTGAGTTTTGTGGCAAGCGTGGCTACGAATTACCTGGTACATGCCCGTAACAGCAACAACCACCCACACTGACCCTTCGAAAGCTGCACGTACGTCAGTACGTGTCGCCGCGTCGCGTCGTCAACAATCGGAACGCTACCCGTCATTGTAACAAGAGCCCGAGACTTACAGTTAAGTAGGTAATCGGCAAACTTCGTGAACAAAAGTAGGTGAAAATTGCCGCATGTGCACTAACTGGCCAACCAGAATACTAATTAAAAGACTCCCCTATTCCATTTAGTTCAACTCAAATTTCAACTCGTTGAACTAATTGAATTTTTTTTTTCATTTAGTTCAATTTTTTACAAATTTTATTTAAGTTGAACTAATTGGAATATTTTTCCAATTAGTTCTACTAGTAAAATGCTGTATAACTTTATAACTAAAATTTAATAGACACACACTTCAAACTTGTAGGGCGTCGCCGCCGTCGCGCCCCTAGTCCCTACACGTTATCACCAAGTTTGCCGATCACTCGCGCCGCGTAAGTAGGTCCAGGGTGCACAGCTGCACACCTGCAAACGTTGAGTCATTATTTATTACGTAAGTAGTCGATAACAAGTTGATTGTAAGATGGCGTAGTATTTAAATATTTCTGTTTGTGATTTCCGCGTGGGGTACCTACTGCGATATATTTGTAAGTTCAAATAGATATTTATTATTATTTAAATGTTATTTTGTTGTTGTTAAAAACTATTATTAAAATAAATAAACATGTTAAAAACATATTTGTTTTATAATTTGACCAACTCTACACATCATGCACAGCACAGTTTGTTTAAGTTTAATTATTGGGACTGTTTAACCAGACCACCTGTCCATACTAGTGGCTGCTAGTGGAGATAAGTGATTTTTTTTTCACTCTTTCCAAGTTTTCCTACCACAGAGTGAAATTTCATTCCCACCTATCTGACTTTACGTAAGTTTACCTGTACCAAAACCCAAAACCCTCTCTCTTATTAATAAAAATCACGTAATCCATACTTAATCTGAAGTTACACTTGGACTAGTTAATCTCAGAGTAACGTCGTATTAAGCACGAATTAATATTGTTATTAATAAACGTGGAGTAACCTCGAAGTAACTATACATTCCTTACACTGGGATTAAGGCGTGTTTTATGGCAACCCAGTTATTTTAAAAGTAAAAAATTGTGTCTGTGAATGAACTAAGAACGAATGTAATGCTTAATGTTGACATAAGTGTTCTGTGGTTGACATTATGGACACTTGACAGTGCTGTTGACGCGCGGTTTTTGAAAAGATAGAAAACTCCAAAAAAAACCACCAAAATTATTGAATTGAATTAATAAAAAACTCATAGTACCTATAAAATGAGCCAAAAACGGAATAGATCTATCAACTGGGATGAAGAAGAAAAGGTAAGTCACGTCGAAATATATTTCGTGATGATAAATTTTATTAAAATTAGTTTGGTGATTTTGTATTGCATTATAATAAGTAGGTACTTGTATTTTATTGTTTCAGCAATTACTTCGATACATTTTAAAAGAGTATGCGGCTATAATTGAAAATAAATCATTAGACAACAACACAAATAAAAAAAAATGCAAAGCATGGGAGAAAGTACACAAAAAGTAAGATAACTACTTGATACTACTGTTTACCTCTCTCACTCTCATCCTAGCGTTAATTCCCAGTCGCATCCGAAGCTTTTCAGCTCGGAGTCTGGGGTCCGCTTTGCCAGTCTTCACTACAGATTTGGCTAATCTCGCTATTTTTTCGTGAAGCGATTGCCATCTGACCTCCACAGCCCAATGATAACATTAGGCGATATCGAAGCTTTGCAGCTAGACCGTTGTTTTTTGGATTTTTTAGGGCTCCAACTACACGTAACGACTGCTATAGATGTTCTTATGGCAACCGGGACCGACGGCTTAACGTGCTCTCCGAGGCACGACCAGACCAATGCAAATACCCATATTCCATGGACACAAATATTGGCACTGAGCGGGGATCGAACCCGCGCCTTCTGCGTAGCGGCCACGTTCACTACCGCTACACCACGGAGGCTGTCTACTGTTTACCTATTAAACTAATATTAATTAACCACTTATTCAATCTTTTTTTTGTGTTAGGTTTAATGAGTTAAATGTACGGCCTAGACAGCTCGATAACCTAAAAATTCAATGGAAAACAATGAAAATAAATGCAAGAAAGACATACAACACCTTCAAGAATGAAACCAATAAAACAGGTGGCGGAGTTAGACCCACAACTCCTACTGATGTAATTATAGAAATTAAAGACTTATTGAATCCTGCCGAGTTGTTGAGGGACTATAATATATTTGATTCCGATGGCATTGTAGTAAGTATTTGGGATTAAATCATTATGGATTTATGATGTGACTAGCTGACCCGGCGAACTTCGTATCGCCATATTTTCTGATCCCGTTCCCGCTACATATCTCTAAATTTATCAGTGTTTCTCTACAATATTATACATATAAATGTTCCTCTTGAATCACTATCTATTAAAAAAAACCGCTTCGAAATCCGTTGCGTAGTTTTGAAGATTTAAGCATACATAGGGACGGACAGACAGCGACAGCGACTTTGTTTTATAATATGTAGTGATAGTGATAGTGATGATGATGATGATGATAGTGATAGTGATGAGATGCTTTCATTCAATTATGTGACAAAGATGTCATAAGAACATAGTTACAGATTCATTTCTGATAAACATTTCATCGACAGTCTCCGTGATGTGGTAGTGAACAGAACAGCAACGCAGGAGGTGCAGGTTTGATTCCTGCTCAGTGCAAACATTTATATGCATGAATATGGCTATAGGCATTGGTCTGGGTATTTCTGTGTCTCCGAGAGCATGTTAAGCCATCAGTCTCGCTTGTCATACAATACAAACATTTATGACAGTAGTTACCTCAGACTAAGGTGAAAGCTTCGGATGCCACTGGGATTCTTAATGCAAGGACTTGATCCTTGCGTTAAGATGCGTTTCATTGTCTTTTTTTTACTAGCTGTTTCAATATTTTGTCTGGTGTAAAGAGTAGGTACTTTATGGAGTAATTTGACCTTGACATGTTTACATTAATTTTTCATATATATTCAATTTCTTGGGCATAACAATTGTCAAAAACGCTTATATAGTTTGATTTGATAAACAATGTTGCATGCGGTAATTTCTGTGAGACATGCTGTGCACCATTATACAATAAATGAATTTACTTACTTACTTACTTACTTACTAAGATTGTAGGTTCATCTCCTGCTCAGAGCAAATATTTGCAATAAATATCTACTAATTTTAAATAGGTACATACTAAATTAATAATCTTAAATCTTTTGCATTTCAAGGGAACAGATAATGTGGTAATACCAATATCATTAGAAAATGATATTGTGCAGGAAAATGAGAATATAGCTGTAAGTATCTATAAAGATTGTTAAGGTATCTAATTATTTGAAATAATGGATTAAATAAACATATTTTTTGTATTTATAGGAACCTAGTATACCTTTAAACACCAATGAACAAGAAGATTTTCAAAAACTATTGACAGAATCCATGGTGAGCTTAATGTTAAATAACAATATATCTAATGTAGGTACCTATACAAATTACAAAATATCTATGAAATCTTCAACAAGTTTATACTTTTATATTTTACAGATAGCTCAAGATACTCGTATCAGTGTTATGGTTACACCAAAATATATGGACCCAATTTCAGAACAAAGTCAACAAAAAAGAAAAATACCATCAAAAAGATTGATCAAAGAACATGATTCTAAGTCCAGAAAGGTAATTATTACCTATTGCTATTTATGTAACACTTTTTAAATTTTTGAGTCTATCAATTATAACAATCTGTTTTTTTAAACTAACTTTTAAACTCGCGCTTAAACTTTTAAACTAACCTATAGGTAAGTACCATGATCGCGTTAATTCCCGTTAACATTATTGTAAATCTGTTTTTTGTTTTCAGGATAATGACTATGTAGATGGCATGATCGCCCATAGTAAAATACTGAAGACGGAGGAACACATGCGACGCATGGAAATGGCCGAGGAAGAACACGAGATAAAAATGGCAATCCATAAAGAGAAATTAAAGAGTGCCATCCTTGAGCGCGAAATTTTAGAGTTGAAAAAAAAGTGTGAGGAGAAAAATTGTAGTAAATAAATACCTCATGAATTTGAAGAATTGTTTAATTGAAATAAAGAATACCTTATATATGCATTGTATGTAATAAATACATAGATTAAATTTAAATACTGATAAGATTTATTTTTGAAAATAGGTCAATAAATACTGCGTGTATTTGGCTACAAAGTAATAAAAACAAAAAAAATCTTAATAGGTATATTATGTACATTGTATATAAAATTATAGTTTAAAAATTATCATTTATAAATGCGGTTCGTGCTGCATTGCCCCGAAGAGAGTTATTAATTGCGAGTGTTGTTGGCACATTACTGCTTTCTACTGCTACTTCCTCAAGATGATCTTGCCTGTGTATTGCAATGTTGTGCAGTATTGCTAATGCAATAATATACAACTTTGTGTTTTCCAATTTTGTAGTGAAGCCTCTTAATAGACATCTATATCTTTGCTTCCAAACTCCAAAACACCGTTCTACAGTGTTACGGGTCCGTATGTGAGCTCGGTTGTATAGCTCCTCTTTTTCGGAAGCCGGGTGCAAGATGGGTGTGAATAGGTAAGGAGTACATGCATAACCAGAGTCTCCTAAAAGTCTGCCTTTGAACTCTGATTGCTCAAATCGTTGCTTTAAGCGACACTCATTGAATATTCTAGAATCATGTGTGCTGCCTCGCCAGTGTGCCACTATGTCCATAATCTCCAAATCAGCATTTGACACAACCTGGAACACAGTTCATATATTATGATTTTATTTCATGATAGGTATATAGATTTGAAAAAGAAAAATGTCTGCCAAAGATGAGTTGGATAAACATAATATAATATGTAGTTAATGAAAAACATACTTGTACATTTATTGAACTGTATCCTTTTCGGTTTATATAATATTGTGCAACATCTCCTGCTTGTTTGGGAATGCGTATGTGAGTGCAATCGATAGCTCCTATGACTTGTCTAAAGCCACATATAGCATAGAAACCAGCAATCACATTATTTTGCTCTATTTCTGTTTGTGGCATTTTTATCCATTGAGCCCTATGTGAAACAAGTGCTAAAGCAACTTGCTTGCAAGCAAGTGATATTGTTGGCTGGCTCATTCCGCTGAGGTCTCCTGCATCGTCTTGAATCTACCAAAATAAATAAATACTATATATATAACTAGATAGGTAGGTAGGTAAGTACCTACATAGTACCTACGGGCTAAAATATCTTATTAATAAGTCCCTATCTGTTCGCGCGATACTTCAATGGACACTATACCTACTTACTATAACTCGTAAATAAACAATGATGTGTTTAAAACTGTTTTTATTATAAGTAAATGACCAACAATATTCACGCGATCCTTCAGTGGACTGTAATCTAACTACTATAATATAACCCGCGCCACGTATCTTGGACCTAAAATGTGCTCAAAATGTGCCCTATACGCGCAGTACACATTTCTTGGGTGTCTTTTGAGGATAGCACGGGATGCTACTGCGGTAGACAAACTTAAATTCACCAAGTATAGACTATTACCACAGCTATTACAAAGCAATCCGCGGGCGCCAAAGCCTCGTAAGTCTTACGATTTAGGTCCAAGATACGTGGCGCGGGTTTATACTAATGCTAAGACTGATTTTATTCGCGAATCACGAGCACAACGCTTGTCCCGCCGCGGCCTCGCGCTCTCTCTCTCTCTTCTCTTTCTTGCGCTGGCAAACTCGCGTTCAAGCTCAAAAAGTGCATCGTTTTGCTCATTGCTGGCCCGCGGCCCATACCTCTTCACCTACTCATGTAGGTACTGTTTACCACATTGATTGTCGTGAACACTATCTCATTAATATTGTAATAGGTAGTTTTTGATATATATGTATTATTCACTTACCTCTCCGCGGGCCCATGTTCTTATGGCAGCCAACACTTTCAGATGGGGTGGTATAAAACCACCTCTTGCATCACCAGATAAATCATTTTTCAACATGTCAATAATGAAACAGGCAGTTGCCCGCGAAAATCTATACTTATATTTAAACATATCTTCCTGAAGGTCTTCGAGTGGATTGTTTCGTATCTTGTACAATTTTATACGTCTCGCTAATGTTGTATTCTGGTTTTCAATTTCAATAACTTCATTTATTAACCTTAGATCATCTATAAAGTAATCCCTCTCCATTTCAAATAAACCTACGACAAGAATAAATTTTACAATTTAGGATAGATCTGAATCTAATCTACGGTTACTCCGTCGTTAAACCACATGGCGCCTGGGAATAACTTTAAACCGAGGAGTAGGCTCGGATTAGCTTACTCCCTTCTTATTCCATGTTTATTAATATGACATTTCACTAATCCAAACGTAAGTCGTAGACTAAAATTAATCTAGCTCTAATCCACGTTTATTAATAAGAGTGTGTAAGTCTATCTATACATCTACCAGTAGGTAGGTACTATAAGTCCACCAGAATCGATTTAAAAAAAAGCTTAAGATTTTTTAAGACAATAGTTACTGTCATCCATCATGTCAAATTTGACCAGTACAACAGCTAGAGTGAGAGCCAGTAACACTAACTCGAGTCTAATCAGATTCCTCGATGATCATGTGATGTGCATATCGTCTTTAATTGGAAAACACGAAATGGCTATGCTGCAAGGATAAAACCACCAGGTTTGGTATCACCACCAGGTCAAGGTGATACCTACCAAAAATCAATTTTGAAAAAGCTAAAAGAAATCAGTAGGATTAGTACCTATACCAGGGCGTCCCACGGCAATGCCACATGGAGGTAAAGTATGTTAAATCCTTAAGTAGGCTCATTTTACTTATAGGAGACATTCCTTTATTTTTAAAAAGAAACAAAAGTGGATTTTAGGTTTTTTTTATTCGCTTGCCACACCCGGTAATCGAACCGACTAAAATCCGAAAAAAATTATAACAACGTCCTGTATTTTTAAGGCATATCGATAGCACATCGATAGTGTCAATCAGGATCAAATCTCAAGCTGCATGCACTATACGAGACCGCTAGATGGCGCTGATCAGTAAAAACGACTTTCGTTATTGCTCCTCGAATATTTACTTTTAAAAATATTTATATCGATCTACGGAAAGTGTATAGTAGTTGAAAGTGATAGTTTTTATTAATAATCTATTTAATTAATTCGCTATGTTGTAAAAGCATAATGCGTACACTGCTACAGCGTTGTCCTCCATACGTTTACGTCCGTCTCCGTTGCAGGGCGAATACTGTATTGCGATACACGATGAGCAATGCGAGCGGCAGTATGTAAACGCGGGGTAAGAAACATAGTAAATTAAATGAAAGGAAATCCTTGAACCCTAAGCTTATAAATTCAATTTGGCAAAATAAAGCACTTTAACTCAAAGTTCCAACCCATCCATCTGAGATCCGATTCTCAGCGGTCCATGGATTCACCGTGCGGTCGCCGGGTCCATAGTGTGAAGCGTGATACAGAAAGGAATACCGTGACGGCGACTGGGACTTGCGACCCAGATGTAGGTTTAGGGTGGCCACCTTGTAATGCATCAGCGCTCAACTCCACCGTCCGAGGTCTTTAAGTAAGTTGTACACTTTGTACAGGGATTTAGCTGGAATTCCCCTTGCTCCTACTTCTACGGCGGCGTAGAGTTTAACCACGAAGCCGTTTTTGGTTAACTCGTTAGTCAAGTCAAAGTATTTGTTTGTCTTTATAACGTGCTCTTTAGGTAATTAGTTTCCCACGGTACTGTGAGTTCTACAAGCACTGCACGCCTATGCGATCGTGAAATCATATCAACAACTAGCTGTTGCCCGCGGCTCTGCCCGCATGGAATTCGGATTCCGCCCCAACTTTTCTTACGTACTGAAGTTCCCTCGGATAGCTACCACCCCCGTCGGCCATCGGGAGAAGTTATGTCGGACTCGGACTGACTAAAACCATGCCGTCTCGGGTCTTCAGATGTCAGGGGTGTAAGATTGCCTTGGGCATATTCCCGTGACTTCCCCGTAGCTCTACCCAATGGCACTACTTGTAGTTCCACGATCCTTGACTCCCCACGCCTGCGCTCGGTGACCAGCCCGCCCCAGGTCTGGTCTCCACTGTGCCCTCTGGTTGTCAGAGGGACATGTGGGAAGTCTTTAATCATCCCTCTACAGGGCCGCTCCCGTTGAGGCCGGTATTTGCCGTAGGTAGCAGCGCCGCCTCCGTTGCCCAGGGTGCATTGCATGGAGGTGCCGGACCAAGCATTCAGATCCCATTCCCGTTGCATCTTCTGTTCTGACCCCCTCGTCTTCGCTCGTGACATACTTAGAACCCCCGATGCACCCCTTTAACCCATACCCACATAAATAGTTCTCAAATAATGTGTAGGAATCTACTGGATTTATTAAATTAACATTTAAAAGGGGGTTGGGTAATGTTGGCGTCGTGTCGGAATTGAGCGGCCATCAATGAAATTGGTATAATATGAAAGTACAGTATAAAGTGATCAAAAGTTACTATGGACAAACTTCTCTAAACTATATCGGGACTTAGCTATACAGGGTGGTATTTTTCAACTTTACTTAGATGGAAGTACTCTAAATACTGAAAATAGCGAATTCCACTGAAAAGAAACATTCCCTTATTTTAAAAAAGAATCAAAACTGCATTCATAGTTTTCTGAAAATGCCACACCCGGTAGTCGAACCGACTAAAATCTTCCTATAACCTTCTATTTCATCCTTTTACTTAATTTACCAAGTTTGTTAGAGAGATTTGAACCTTATGATCGACCCTATAGATTGATGTAATAAAAATACAGGGTGTTATTTTTTCGAATTGTAGTCGGTTCGATTATAAGGCGTGGTAAACGAGTTTTCAGCATTCCTTAAATGCAGTTCTGTTTCTTTTTTAAAAACATACTAAACTGTATGCAAAGTTTTCTGAAAATGCCACACCCGGTAGTCGAACCGACTAAAATCTTCCTAAATCTTCGTAAATCTTCTATTTCATGGATTTCCTTTTATTTAATTTACCAAGTTTGTTAAAGAGATTTGATCCTTATGATCGACCCTATCGATTGATGCAATAAAAATATAGGGTGTTATTTTTTCAAATTGTAGTCGGTTCGATTATGAGGCGTGGCAAATGATTTTTCAGCATTCCTTCAATGCAGGGCTGTTTCTTTTTCAAAAACACACTAAACTGTATTCAAAGTTTTCTGAAAATGCCACACCTAGTAGTCGAACCGAATAAAATCTTTCTAAATCTTCTATTTCATGGATTTCCTTTCATTTAATTTACCAAGTTTGTTAGAGAGATTAGATCCTTTATGATCAACCCTATCGATTGATGCAATAAAAATATAGGGTGTTATTTTTTAGAATTTTAGTCGGTTCGATTACAGGGCGTGGCAAGCGATCTTTCGAAATTCTTTAAATGCAGCTTTGTATTCTTTTTTAAATAAGAGAGTGTTTCCTTTGAATGAAATTAACTATCTCCGGTAGTAAGAGTAGGTACTCGTACCCGGTTCGACTACCGTGTGTGGCATTTTCAGAAAACTTTGAATACAGTTTAGTGTGTTTTTAAAAAAGAAACAGCACTGCATTTAAGGAATGCTGAAAAATTATTTGCCACGCCTTATAATCGAACCGACTACATTTCGAAAAAATAACATCCTGTATTTTTATTACATCAATCGATAGGGTCGATCATAGGGATCAAATCTCTCTAACAAACTTGGTAAATTAAATAAAAGGAAGTCCATGAAAAAGAAGGTTTTGTAAAATATTAGTCGGTTCGACTACCGGGTGTGGCATTTTCAAAAGTCTTAGAATGCAGTTTTGTTTCTTTTAAAAAATAAGGTAAAGTTTCCTTTAAGTAAAATTCGCTATCTTTAGTATGAGGGTACTTTCCTTCAAGGTAAAGTCGAAATGTTCCACCCTGTATATCGCAGCTCCGATATTACTTACAATGAAAATAATGACATTTGTACGTGTGTTTAACACAGTACAATGAAGTGGTATCAAAATTAATTATGGCCGCTGAAAAAATTAAGAACGCCACTGTCCATACTAGATTACCCAATCCCCTTTCTTAATATCTTTCGAATAGAACGTCCGATTTCAATAATTCAAAAAGTAATCAACAGGTATTGAAACAATCTCGAATACGAAATACAAGAAATTAATACAAAGTTATAAATTCCGTGGTCTGACTTCGATCGGCATTTCTGCATGAATTTATTTCGTTGTCAATTTTTTTCAAATTGCGATAACTATGAAGTTCTTCATTATAATCATATTATAGTTTGAATGGCAATTTGGATCTACATTAAATACTCAATATATCTAACTTATTTAATTGTTTAAGGAATAATACTGTATTGTTAAAAATTGCTTCGAAAATGACACAATCATAATTTTTTTGCAATTTGTAAAAGATAAAAAATGGTTGTTTCGTTAGGAGATAGACATATGCTATCGCGGACTTTTATGTAGACCTTTTCAAATTCTATATTTCCGCAGTACTTAGTATTTTGTTCTATCATCAATAGTTTTCGCAGCGCACGCGATGTAAGAAATATTTAATGTATTTTTTTACACCTTGGATTACATTATTGAAGTTTTTCAGTGATAATGCAGCTTTCTAATAGTGAAAGAATTTTTGAAATCGGTTCAATAGTTTTTGCGTTTAGTCGAATACAAACGTACAAATATTTCCTCTTCAATATGTTAGTACAGATGTATGAAAATCTGCCGGATTTGTTGACATTTATGATCACTGCTCCGCTCCCTTTTGTGGTAGCGTGATGTTATATAGCCTATAACCTTCGTCAATAAATGGACTATTCAACAGAAAAAGAATTTTTCAATTCGAATGGGTAGTTCTCGAGATTAGCGCGTTCAAACAAACAAACTCTTCAGCTTTATTATTAGCATAGATAGTATATAATAAAATTCCTTATTTATATAAATTACTTTTCTTTTTTTTCGTGCGGAGACCGCTGCTGGTCAGCAGTAGTTTTTAGGTATGTCGAACTCAAACCGACTAAAGTCGCGCGCCGTCTCAATTAACAGGTTGATCCAATAGGGCAATTCTCTCGCCATTTTCGTCGCCCAGGGTACACGTACACCGCGTGCAGGTTTCTGATCAAGCACCCAAAATTACTACCTAGTACAGTAGTACCTACCCTACCTACATACCTATAATAATAATGCAGTTACCTAATAAAGTTACTTACATTCTAAACAGGTAACAAAGTTCATTCATTTATTACTCCTTAACCTCCGACAAAAAAGAGGGGTGTTATAAGTTTGGGGGGGCGAGTTAGAAAACCTCCGCGCGGTGCACCCTGGGCAACGGAAGTGGCAACTCCTTCCTAAAAACTTTGGGGAGGAGTTGCGGCTTCTGGCCGATATTCTGCCGAGGTCGAAATGACCTGAGAGAAGGAAAACTCGAGATAAACCCTTTGCCAAACCGTCTGGCCAGCGAGCGTGGCAATAGTAGGCTAAGTACTTTCCCAACAACATGCACAGACGCCAAATTAAAAGGCCCTCAGTTCCCGCTATTCCCAGCCATGGTAGCGGTTCGGGTAACGGCGGGGCGGGGGGTGCTAAGAATCACCGGGCTACGAGAGGCTACCGAGAACAAAAACTACTGCTGGCAGCCTACAACTGCAATACACTGCGGCTGAAAGAACACCTCACCGAACTCGAGGTGGAACTAGGTCGCATAAACTGGCACATATTGGGACTGTCAGAGGTCCGAAGAGAGGGTGAGGACACGACAACCCTTGAGTCAGGCGACCTGTTCTACTACAGAGAAGGTGTTGTGCGCTCCCAGGGAGGCGTCGGCTTTCTTGTAAAAAAGGACCTCATCAGCAGGACCTGTGGAGGCCGGCAGTGTGTCGAACCGGGTAGCGTACCTAAAATCAAAATCACGAACAGTCGTTCGCTGAAAGTTATACAGGTATATGCGCCGACCTCGTCCCACCCCGACGAAACCGCCGAGGCCGTATATGAGGACATTGCCAAGGCAATGAATCATACCGCCAAGGCCACCTACAACGTCGTTATGGGGGACTTCAATGCCAAAGTGGGAGTACAAGAACGCGGCGAGACGAAAATCGAACCTTATGGAGTGGGGTGCAGAAATCGCAGGTGGCAAATGCTAGTCAACTTCCTCGAGTCACAGCACTGGCGTAGCTATGGGTGGGCAAGGTGGTGCGGTGCACCAGGGCCCCCAGGCTCAGGGGGCCCCCAAGCGCAGGTACCCCTCGAGCCTGAACTAGCAAATTTCATATTGAACTACCAAAAAAGTCTTACTTTTGTAATGCGAAAATGGGTAGTAAGTAACACAACACTAATCAGTGCAACTAATTAGTTGGTCATTTTATGCAGTATTGTCTCGTGAAAGATTCGCCAATAGCCATCACATTTGCAGCTAGCTTGGGGGCTCCCTGAGCCCTCAGGAGGCCTCCAAGCTTAATGTCTAGAGAATTATTCTAGCAGTCTTAATACAATATTTTACTTATAGTCAATTGATTGTAGGTAATAATATTATAATAGTAATACGAGTTCCAGAACAGTACCTACTTTTTTTTTGTTAGAGAATCGCTGGTCTTCTACTGAAGACCATTTCTGATATGGGTTTGCTTCAGCTACCCCACCTATCGAATCGAACTTTGTCAGTACTAGAATAGTGAACTCTCCCGTACCACAGAAGGACGGTGGAGATCACGGAACGATCTCCTTCGAATAACCATCTTTCTAGCAGAAGCAGACCTAGTAAGGTCGCGCGTGAGGTGCTTGGACGAAATTTGAGACGCGGTGCACCCTGGGTAACGGAGACAGCAGCGCCTGTCTCAAGATGGCGTAGACGCTGCGGCCTAAGGCCAACTATGAACTTTTCACCGTCCACGTGTAACTCTGATTAGCAACTGTCGCAGTAGCAAGTAAGGGGATGGGATGGTTCTGGGCAAGATGGATATATCGTGGTTCCCATATTTGAGAGGGCCCATCTTATAGTCGTATATGTCCCAGGGTCTGTCGAGGTGCCATGGAATTTTGTTAATGGTCCTGCTTACAGCCCGGCGATTGAGACCCGAGACTGCATGCAGTTTAAGTTGGTTCGATTCACCTAAACACCTTCACCGGATGTTTATGTCGCATTTTCCTGATTGCATCCATGGCCAAGATGACCTCGTAGCTCAGGGTCCGCCTTCCGGCTCTTCCTCCTCCACTTCGCGCGATCTTGGGCGTCCAAGGTAGTGAGACAATGGGCACGCATGTCACCCTCCACGACGTCAAGCGAGGACTTCTTGGGCCTACCCCTTTTACCTGGACCCGGCGGGGGCGCCATTGCCATGCATTTGTTACCCATGTAGCCTGCATGCGGTTTCCGCAAGACGTGGCCGCACCAGTGAAGGCGGCTCTCTTGCATTTTATCCACCATGTCACGGACATAAAGACTGAAGCGGATGCGAGAGTTCGTCACGCGATCTTTACGCGTGACGACGCATATCCACCACAGCATTTTCATCTCTGTGACACGAAGCTCTTGCTTGTGTCGCTCTAGCAGCGGCCACGCCTCACAACCATGTTAGAGGACAGGCCTAATGAGTAATGACCTGCCCCTTCAACCTGACTGGCATTTTAGAATCACACGTGACGCCAGTCATTTCTCGCCACTTGGTCCACATGGCAGCAATTTACATACATCTACATAAAGGAGGATTGCTGTACATTCACATGTCCCTCTGACAAGCAAAGGGCACAATGGAGAGCAGGCGAGGAGCGGACCGGTTACCGAGCGCAGGTGTGGGGTTTCATGTGCGGCCGCCTGTCACCCTTTCACTCCCACTGGTGCCGCGTTTCGATGTTCGTTTTCAGAGTCCTATGGGTACACCGTGCTTCTCACACCCAAGGAGGCCATTTTAAAACCGTAGATGGCCCAGAATCAGCCGGGGTGCCAGTGATTTGCTCTTGGTAACCTTACACTCCGGCAGCTTTTGTATCTGAGGATCCGAGATGGCTTGTGGTTTTAATCGGCCCGAGTCCGACATAACCATCCCCGATGGCCGACGACGGGGGTGGTATCTGAGGTAAAAAGAGGGAGAGAGGAGGGATTTCATCCCCAACAGCACGTTAGCGGTAGGGGATATGCCCACCTCAGCGTTTACTTCGGTGAGGCGACGTACCACGCCCGAGGGAATTTTCGGAAACAAAAAAAAAATAGGGGGGCCCCTGTTTCTTTTTGCACCAGGGCCCTTGATCATCTAGCTACGCCACTGAGTCACAGGGGCTCTTCTTAAGAAAAAGCCCCACATGAAGTGGACTTGGCAACGCCGAGTCTCTGCGATAAGGAACGAGATTCACTTTTTCATAACGGACAGTAAGCACATATAGAGTTGTCTCTGTGATCAACAAGTTTAAAACTGGAAGCGATCACCGACTTATCCGAGGCTCTCTAAATATCAACATCCAGGCTGAAAGATTCCGAATGAAAATTCTTTTTCTGTTCGTAAGTAGATTATTCCGAAGTGGTCCCATTTAAATTTCGTAAAGATCTGATGATGGGTTTCCGAGATAAGACCAAGGAACTCTTCAAAAAGTACCAGGAAATCAGCCGCGATTGCTGCAATCGCATATTATTGCAATGTTTCTGCCATTACACATCATAACATCACGCCTGAGTCCTTTGAAGGGGAACGCAGAAGTGTTTAGAATATTCAGCTATATTTCCGGTGTATATGCATTGATTATAAAAATTCTTTTTGTATTCGCTTTGGTGTACTTTTGAGATAGTCCTATATTAATTTCAGTCGCCGGTACGGTCTGTAGTGCAGCGTCAGCAGCGCATGTACAGTCAGGTCACTATACATGCGATATACAGTCGTGAGACTGTACAAACTCACTAAAAAGAGAAAAATAAATTAATTTTAGCAAAAAAGTTTAACCGACTTCAAGAAACGAAAAAGAGGCACTGAAAAGCGAAAAATTGTACGGTTTCCGGACACGGTTTCCGTCCACGGTTTCCTGATTTGGAATTCCGTGTGCCGACCGCACACGTTCGGTTTTTTGCATTAGGTTTTTTTATTATTAGTTCGAAGCGAGCAGTGTTGCCAGTGCCAAATTGTCAAATGTAACACAAGCTGGCTTAAAAGTTGCATTTTCGGGGGAAAAGTTACGTATTCTTGTTTTTTATATAGTAGAGACAAATCCTCTCGGTTTATCTCGGGTATCCGCCCAATTTAGGAGCCGGCCTTCCGAGATGCTCCTTGAAATCCCACCGGCCATTGAGTACGAGCCCCAGCTATTTCATCTGGGACTTAATGCAGCTGAGAGCGTCTACCACTATGGGGCTGGGTCGTAAGAGAGTCAAAAGTTACGCAATATGTAACAAAAGTTACAATACAATCTGGCAACCCCGGAAGCGAGACACAATCAGTGTTGCCAATTACTGATGATCTGAATTCCCCACAAACCCAACAGAAAGGCCCCAATATTAGACATTAATAACTATATTACTTCTCTTGCAGTTTCCCGCTATATTCACCACTTGCGATGTTTATTGCGGCTCGTGTACATATATTATTATTATTCCTCTTTATTAGTTGTAAAATCTTATAAATTATATTTTTAAATACATATACATACAAAAACATATATTTAAAAATATAAAAAATAGTGCCCCACCGGTATCGGGTACAGGGGCCAAGCTACCGGTGGTTAGGGCTCCAGAGAGAGGAACCTCCTCACAATACGAGCCGTGTCGAGGAGTACCGCCTTCTGCATCAAGCCCTTGATCCAGCTGCCTAACGAGAGCCTCTTAAGGTGTTGGTCGAGGCTCTTAGCAATCAGCCCATGGGCCGATATGACTATCGGTACAATGATTGCCGTATCAACATTCCACATGTCAACAACCTCATGAGCCAGATCCAAATATTTTATTTGTTTGTCTTTTTCGGCTTTCATGAGGTTTTCGTCATGAGGAACGGTGATATCAACAATCATTGCAAGGCGCTCTAATCGATCTATCACCACTATATCAGGCTTATTGGCGACAATAGTCCTGTCAGTGATAATAGATCGATCCCAATATAATGTGACACGACCATTCTCGAGAACTGGGTCGGGCACATACCTGTAGTATGGCACCTCCGAAGTCACAAGGTTGTATTTCAGGGCAAGTTGCTGATGTACAATCTTGGCCACTTGGTTATGCCTGTGCAAATACTCGCCGTTGGCAAGACGAGAACAACCAGAGATAATGTGTCTGAGTGATTCACCGGGGCGGTGGCATGCCCGACAGATGTCCACCGTACCGTCCTTCAGAATATACTTCCGGTAGTTGTTCGTCATGATAACTTCGTCCGTAATTGCAAAGACAAAACCCTCGGTTTCTCCAAAGAGATCACCGAACCGTAGCCAAGATACGGACGCTTTTAAGTCTATATCGGGCCCATTTAAGGCCCGATAAAACCGTCCATGTAGCTCTTTGCCCATCCATACCTCCCTGCGATCAGCAGTACCAAGTACTACAGGTTTGCGCCAGTTCTCTTTAGCCAACGCAAGAGGGGTTAAACCGTTGTCCACTGCAACCACATCACGGTGCATATCCGTGTTTGCCTGTAGACAATATTGTCTGAGGTTGTATATCTCACGGTTATGGAGGTTCTTAATATTAAGAAAGCCACGACCCCCCAACTTCCGCGGGATATACAACCTCATTACGGAAGATCGTGGGTGATGCATCCGAAATGTGGTTAACAGTGTACGAACTTTTCTATCCAGGGCGTCTAGTTCAGTCTGAGTCCATCTAAGTATGCCAAAGGAGTACATTAGGACTGGCATGACCCAACCATTGCAGGCGCGCACCTTGTTACCGCCCGATAAAAAGCTTTTTAAGACTTTTTTCAGGCGGCCAAAGAAACGCTCCCGCAATGCCTGTTTCACGCCAGCTTCAGGAATTCCTAATGCCTGTGACATACCCAGATATTTGTAGGTTTCGGTTGAAGAAAGAGATTTAAGTTTAATGGAATCCGAAAGTATTAAGCCTTCGGATTCCACTATTCCACCCCTTTCCACATGCATGACCGCACACTTGTCCAAACCAAATTCCATCTTGATAGAGCTACTAAAGCTTTCAGTCATCTTTAGTAGTTCTATCAATTGGGTATTATTTGGAGCAAATAATTTGATGTCATCCATGTAGAGAAGGTGGGATATAACTCGACCCTCTCTCCGCAACCGATAGCCTAGCCCTGAATTCTCCAGTATTGTACTAAGAGGATTCAGTGCTAGACAGAACCACAGGGGACTCAGACTGTCACCCTGGAATATACCCCTCTCGATTCTTATGGGTGCATCGTTTGTCTGACAACATCCTGGATAGCGAAGAACCGTCTTCCATTGCCCCATACATGACCTCAAGAAGGTAGCCAGAGTTGTATCAATTTTATACAACTCTAGCACCCTCAGAAGCCATGTATGAGGTACAGAGTCATAAGCCTTCTTATAATCTATCCAGGACGTTGCCAGATTCCTACGTTTACGACGCACCTGTTGACTGATGGCCATGTCAACTAAAAGGAGCTCTTTAGTGCCGCGGGCCCCCCTTCTACATCCATTCTGAAAGATAGAGATGACCGAATTTTTTTCTAAATGAGAATTAATTTTGACTCTCAGAATGGAAGTAAGAAGCTTATAGACCGTCGGTAAACAAGTAATTGGTCTATAATTTTTGGGGTCCGTAACACTACCGGACTTATGAAGTAAGTGGGTTATGCCAGTTGTTACGAAATTAGGAAGTGAACCCGAGTCTAAAGCCGATTGGAATTGAGTTGCTAAACAAGCATGTGAGTTACGGAGCCACTTCAGCCAAAAGTTGTGCAATCCGTCCGGCCCTGGCGATTTCCAATTCGGTAACGAACGGACTGCACTTGCAACATCATCAGGTGTTATGGTTACTGGCTCCATAATCTGTATATTCTCACATGCTTGTTCAACCTCCCCTATCCAATCACCTTCTGTGTGGACGACAGGTGTCGACCAGATGCTACACCAGAATGTATTCGTAGCATCAGCATCCGGTCGAGCAATGTCATCCACACCTGACTCGGGTTGTTCCCATTTCCGATAAACCCACCTCTCATCCTTCTGGAAAATGCGATTCTGATTATACCTATCCACGCGCTTTTTATAGCGACGGATTCGATTTGCCCATGCATAAACTTTCTGCTTCAGAAAGTCGATGCGCTCTGTGACACATGACGCGTACAGTTGAGGACTAACGTTAGTGCCTGAAAATGCCTGTGTCACAAAGCGCATCACCCTCGGGCGCGTATTGCCCGATCTGAAGCAGATTAGCTTGCCAATAAGTGCCCTAGCCTCGGCAATACGACACTCAATCCTATACTGCCAGGCCGGCACAGCATGCTTAGGTCGAGTAGCAGGTTTAGTGACAATAAATTTGACACCTGCCACTCGGCACGCTGCAACGGCCGCACAATACAAAATTGAATGTGTATCACCGAGGTCTTCGCTATTTTCTAAATAATTAGGTAATATCGAATCTAGGGCACATACCAGCGCTATATTGCGTTTATGCATAGGCAAATGAGGCAAGCGAGGTCGACTGCTTGGTATCATGGATCGGTATTCCAGAATCGCATCTTCCAAAGTGCTCCTTAATAGTTCATTATACTGGGTACTTACGGATATAGTCTCACTTTCCTCCACTTCATCAGCGTAACCGAGCTGTGGTGAGCTTACACGCGTAGGCGCACTGGTTTCCACCGGAGGCACAGCTTGCGATGAAGTGGGAATAGCAAGACTATTCTGTACGTCAGAGAATAGCCTCTCAAGTACGGCACCATCCAGCAAGTTACAACGCTGAATAGCCCGAACCTGGTCCGATAGTCTTTGTGCAGATACGTTGACAGCCGGTTCAAGTTCCTGAAACAGAGACAGTAAACGACCACGATACGCAGTGAGGTTGGTTCCCAACTCTGTAGCCACATAATATGCCCGCATGACGTTTTCATTTATTGCTGGTGTCCATGCCATGCGGCGCACATTGCCACCGGTAGCGAGAGCCCTATTCGAGGCCGGTAGGCCTCGGGGCCCCAAGCTGGCCGGTGGTCGGCCTCTCCCCGGCCGACGCACAGGTGTTGGCGTCGTCGGCGGAGAGAAATACTCGTCGGAGCTCGACGCCTCAGCAGTAGCTAGTCTCGGAGATATGGTGTCCGGAGGCTGCGAGGCGGAGCTGCACGACGAGTCCGTAGGTGTATTTTGTGCATTCTGTACTATCTCTCTGGCTTTTGCTCGGGTCAACATAATATTTCTTCATTGGTTCGGTCGGATTTTGACATCTCCTGTCTGTCACAAGTTTTTGGGATTATTTTTATATTTCGTTCTATTTATTGTCCACTTCATTGTAGCTATTATTTTTATTGCTTGGAAATTATGAACTGGGGAAATTATAGAAAGCACAGTGGTATTTATATTGGTATTCGAAGAAAAAAACAAAAATAATGGATGAGAAAAATATATGCGACCGTTAGCAACCAGTGTTGCCAGATTATTATTATTATTATTATTATTATTGGGGAACAGGCCAGCAGTTGAAACAACTGATGTCAGCCTGCATCTCGTTGTTCACTACACTGTTTTCACTAACTACTCAATGTTTTTGTTGATTTATGTGTTTATCCAGTCTATTTTTAAATTGATTAATATTTTCTGCTGTCACAATACTTTCAGGCAGCCTATTCCATGCATTGACCGCTCTGTTGCTCAAGAAGTTCTTGTGTGGATTTGTATTCCAACTAGATTTTTGCAGTCTAAGATTGTGTCCTCTACGATTTCGGTCTGGTGCGCGTTTGAACATGTTGCTGAATCCTTGCAAGTCGTAGTGATCAATTATTATCTTGAAGGTCTCAATTAGGTCTCCACGTTCTCTGCGCTCCTTCAAGGTGGTCAGGTTCAGTTTATCTAGTCGTTCTTCGTATGGCAAACGTTTCAGCTGTCTGGGGACTTTCGTGAATCTACGCTGCACTCTTTCCAACAGGTCTATGTCTTTTATGAAATAGGGGCTCCATACTTGAAAGGCATATTCTAGTATTGGTCTTACATACGTTTTGTGGATTCTAAGAGCCATTTCAGGTGTCAATGTTCCAAAGGCCTTCCGTATGAGGTATACCATGGTATTAGCTTTTTTGACAATATTCGTGATATGGTCTTCCCATTTCAGGTACTCCGAGATCTTAACTCCCAGATCCATCTGTGTTTTGACTTCGGCTAGCTGAGTGTCGCCAAGTTTGTAAGTTAGCCTGGGGTTTAGATTTCCGATGTGCAATACCGTACATTTCGTGTGATTCAAATTTATGAGCCAGTCTTTGGACCACTTCATGATTTTGTCTAAGTCTGCTTGGAGACGATCATAGTCTAAAAGGGGGTTTGCAAAGACCTTTGTGTCGTCGGCAAACATACTGACCTTGCAATCAAGACATTGACACAGATCGAAGGTGAAGATAATATAAAGCACCGGGCCTAGGACGGAGCCTTGCGGCACACCACTATGGATATCTCGTTGTTCGGAAAGCGTGTCACCCACTCTCACACGGAAGGTTCTTTTGCGAAGGAAAGCTTCTATCCAGTCGAGCAATTTGCCACGTATGCCAATAAATTCGAGCTTTTGCAACAGTCTGCTTATGGGGACTTTATCAAAAGCTTTTTCGTAGTCCAGGTAAACTACGTCGACCGGGGCTCGTTCATCAAAGCTCTTGGTCCAGGTAGCCAGGCACGACAGCAGGTTTGACACAGTGGAGCGGCGTGGACAGAAGCCATGTTGACAGTCGCTTATTATTTGATGTAAACGCAGATGTTCTCTTATGTGTTTGACTACAACTTTTTCCATGGCCTTACATATAACGCTGGTCAAACTGATCGGTCTGTAGTTGACTGGTGCTAGTCTGTCTCCTTTTTTGAAGATAGGGGTCACAGTAGCTGTTTTCCAAACGTCTGGTAATTTTCCAGTGTTGTACGAGGTTTTCATTATATCAGCCAGTACATTCGCAACATTACATTTTTGAAGGAGTACTACTGGAATTTCGTCGGGGCCAGGAGAAGAGTCTGATTTCATTTCCTTTAGGGCTTGCTGTACCTTGCCACTGGTAAACTCCAGGTCTGGAATAGATTCCTCAACTCTCAGGCTTGGTTCTATAACAGGAAGAGGACCAGGAGGTTCTTGTCGGTAGACGCTGACAAACTGGTCAGCAAACGCTTCTGCTATTTCTTTGGAGCTCGTCACAGTCTGTCCTTGTTGGTTTCGTAGCACAGTTGGTATGCTTACCTTCGATGTGATTTGCTGTCGGATATAAGAATAGAATCTCTTTGGTCCAGCTTGAAGAAGAGTCATCTCGTAGGAAGTTCTTTGAGAGCGTCTTAGGATTGTTAGTTTGTTGTTCACCTTTCTGTATTTGTCATGGATACTTTCTAAGCCAGTCAGAATGTACCTGTTCCAAAGCACATGCTTTTCTTTGATCATTTTGAGCATATCCTTGTTTATCCATGGTTTGTTGGTAGCATTTTGTTGCACCTTGGTCAGGGGCACATGCTGGCCTATTGCATTTCTTAATACACTTAAAAAGTTATTTGTTTGTACATTCACATCCATTGATTGTAGTGTTGGGCCAGGTAAGGTGTCCAGTAGCATATCATTAATTTTCTCAAAGTCAGCTCTGTGATAATTTCTCCTCAGAATGGGTTTAGTCTGTGTATTGTTTGTTTTCTCAAACTGTATAGTGATGGTTAAGCAGGTATGGTCGCTTTTCCCAATCGGGGCAGAGTGTTCGAGCTGTGCCACAAGTGAGTCATCATTGGTTAATATCAGGTCGAGCAATGATGGCTGGTTTCCTTTTCTGTACCTGGTGTGTTTGTCTACTAGCTGTTGGAGATTGCTATCTACATACCACTGGACAAAATTATCTTCTTTGGGTGTCAAATAGCCACAGTCTGTCAAAGGCCATTTTACTCCACTGAAGTTGAAGTCACCCATTACTACACATGCGTGGGAGTCGGTAGCTGTTTTTATTTGTTCCAGTAGTACATCGTCGTGTTGTATGGTAGAGCCTTGTCCCCTGTATAGTCCACAGAGCAAAAACTTACTGCTTCCAACCTGTATGTCCAACCATAGACATTCAGATGATTCATGTTTCTTGTTGAAGGGACTTAGTTTTGTTTGTATTCCAGCATTGTTTGCAGTATAAATGGCCACTCCACCACTTCGCTTGTCCAATCGGTCATCTCTGTATACGTCATAACCCGGAATTTTAATCAGTGTGTCAGGTATATCTGGCTTGAGCCATGTTTCAGTTACAACTATTATTGTTGGTTTCTGGGCATTAATTTTTGCAGTGAGGAGATCAATTTTGGATGTGAGTGACTGAATGTTTGTGTACAGTATAGTCAGTATGTATAGCGGGGTTCGTTTGTTCGTTTGTTCATTTGTTGGGGGTTCGTTTAGTTTTTTGTGGGGTTAGATTTTACGATCTTAGGATGACCCTGAACATATCGTATGGTAATGTCCCTCTCTCCACCATCAATACGGGTTTGGAGCTCTTCACGAAGGTAAGTCATATACTCTCGCTGCAACGGTGTTTGATCACCAGTGATGGACGATGGTTTCTCCAGCCTATGTTTATTTTTGAGCACTTCCAACGCATCTCTCCTGCTTTTCATTACTACCTTTAGCGGACGTGGTTTGTTATTTCCACCAGTTTTGGGGGCTCCCAGGCGAAACAGCCGAAGTCCATCACAATTAACCGCTTTGGTGACGGATTTAATAACAGCCGAACACGCTTCCCTATCATACTCAATTCTTCGCTCTGGCTCCTTGCAAGTCGATTCCGGTACGTCGTAGATAATGAGATTATTGGCTCTGTTGGTCCTCTCTGTCATCTCTTGGATAGCGGACTCAGTTGCGAGCATGTTTTGGCGCAATCGCAGTTGCTTAACCTCTTCAGTGAGATCCTTCAATTGTTTCATTAATATATAAATATATTATAAAATATATTGCCAATAAAGAGTTAAATAGTACCTTAAAGTCGGATATTTTGCTTTAATAATTTATCAATATGTATAATACTTGCCACTTATTACTTCTGAGTTTAGGTCTAGTGTGAATGTCTAAATGCCCCACATAAGCACAATCCCCACAAATTCGCTAATCGGCTTGAAAGTCCCCACTCTCTTGGGAATTGACAATATGATGAAACGCTTAATTCTTTTCGCGTCACTGTCTGTAATTTAAAATAATATTATATTTAAAATAATTTTATATAAAAAAAATGTCAAAACATTTATGTAAAGTAGGTAAAGCCCGACCAGGAAAATAAAATACCTCGCCATATTGCGGTAAACTATTGGAACTAATTTCTTCATATGGTAACAATCTATACAATGTCATTATGGTCATCTGTCAGTGTGGTGTCAATTGTGCGTGTTGTTGAGTTTGAGAGCGCTACAAAACTACAAAACTATAGTAATATGCCGAAAACTATTAAAAGCCAGTTAAGAAAAGTAATTTATAATATAACAAAGTATTTGTCGGATGAAAAGTAGGAAGGATTGAACTCTGTTCCTCTAAATAACAACACAGACCTTGTTGTCAATATGACGGGTAGGTCCATCATAGAGTACGTGCAATGAAATTGGCCTAAACTACTGATTTTACTGTGACTAATTATTATTCACATTTTTAGGTATATCCCGATCTTCTGTAATAAAAATACGAAGAGAAGGTCAAACGTCAAATGTATTTTCTACGCCTAAGAAAAATAAGCCTAACGCAAAAAAGAAAATCATGCTCGATTATTTTGATCTCTGTGCTGTTAGGCATAAAATACAAGAATTTTATGCAGTCCGAAAACCAATATCGCGTGGTCCCTGTTCTATACATAGTGTAATGTAACTGTATGTCTAACTTGTATTTACCATTCCAAGCAGTAAACTATTAGACGGATACTACTGTGTTTTGATTTGTGCCCAGTCCTTGTAACCAGTATAACACGCCGCGTCTATTTTTCTATTTTAACCAGAAAACTTAACAGAGAAAAACTTAACTTTTTAACAGAGAAAAACAACTTTCACTAAAATACATTTTAGTGAAAGTTTTGTATATTAAACACGTACTACAAGTTGAAATTATCTTTTAAAATACGAAGCTGCATGAAATGAGCAAGCAATAGGTATATTAATTCGTTTGTAATATTGGACACGATCTTTATTGTATCGAAACTTTTTTAAGTCAACGTCAAAGTCTTTATTTCTCAAAATAGTGCAACACTGTTACAGCTTTTTGACGTCAAAAACTCCTTAAAACTAAGTACCGCTTCCTAAGCGCTAATGGAGAAGAAACGGCGCAACAAACTCCATTTTAAGGACGTCAGTTTACAAAAAATAAAAGGGTTTCTTAATACTAAATATGAACGTATGTACATTTGTCTCGCGTCAAGTAGGTATATAAAAAATAAAAATAAAACCTTATATAAGAACAAAGCAACTTAATCAATGAAATTAAAAAAAAGAAGTCTATAACTCACTTTTGTGAATAATAGCAATGATAAACATGACAGCCTCCGTGGCGTAGCGGTAGTGAACGCGGCCGCTACGCAGGAGGCGCGGGTTCGATCCCCGCTCAGTGCAAATATTTGTGTGCATTAAATATGGGTATTTGCATTGGTCTGGTCGTGCCTCGGACAGCACGTTAAGCCATCGGTCCCGGTTGCCATAAGAACATCTATGGCAGTCGTTACGGGTAGTTGGTGCCCTAAAAAGTCCAAAAACAACGGTCTAGCTGCAAAGCTTCGATATCGCCTAATGTTAACATTGGGTCGTGGAGGTCAGGTGGCAATCGCTTCACGGAAAATATCGAGGTCTAGCCAAATCTGTAGCTATGACTGGTAAAAGCGGACCCCAGACTCCAAGCTGAAAGCGAAGGATGCGACTGGGAATAACGCTAGGAGGAAGAAGAAGCAATGAAAAAGTCACAGCTTTATATTAGGTATCATTCCGTGCTTAATTGCGGGAAAATAAAAGCCTGTTCATAAGCAAGTGTGTTGAAAAAATATTGGCATTTTACATGTGTATCACTATACTTGGTGTTGTCATATCATAGATGTTTTTGGCGCCCCCAGTACGGGTTTTTTATTTTATTGGTCGGACTTTAAATCATTACAAAACCCTATCCCTATTATCCCTATTATTATCCCTACTAGTCCCTACTATCCCTACTAGTCCCTACTAATATTATAAATGCGAAAGTAACTCTGTCTGTCTGTCTGTCTGTCTGTCTGTCTGTCTGTCTGTCTCACTTTTACGACTAAACCGCTGAACCGATTTTTATGAAATTTGGTATAGAGGTAGATTAGACCTTGGGAAAGGACATAGGCTATGTTTGGTCGCGATAACCGACATCCACGCGGGTGGAGCCGCGGGCAAAAGCTAGTATTATATATAGTAATTTGTCTTTGAACAGAGGAAAACAGTGATATTATATTCTGTGGTCGTTTTCATGCTGCCATCTCGGGTGAAATATAGATACTAAAAAATCGACGTCAAACAAACATGTCAGTCACACATAATGGCGGTGGATGTATTATTTTTGTGAATGGCTAATTCTGGTTATGAGTATTTAAGAAGGTATTAAAGTAGTCATACAATATGCGCATAGCTTATTTATAAAAAAATAATTACGTGGACGAGATACGCCAAAGTGAAGTGATATCGTGTAGGAATATGGCGCTCGTGTACGTCGCGTCGGCGGTGTTATTGAAATAAAGCGTGCGGTGGTGGTCGGGTAGTGGGGCCGCCGCAGCAGACCGCCAGCGCCCACCATGGGGGCGCAGCAGGCGAAAGAACGCGGCACGGCCAGCGGCGCGTCCATGCGCTCGGTGCGAAGCAAGCCGCGGGTGCCGAAGGACCCCCGCATGCTCGGCTCCAATATATTCACTGAACACAGCGGTGAGTCCACTTTACAAGTCCCTATCGTTTGGCGCAATATCTTCATGTCCAACTGGAAAATAAGGCAATTACGAGCGAGTGCATGGTACTTGCTGAAGCATAGTTTTGTACCAACTCTGTGAGCTTGGTGTCCCTTATTCTTTAGAAATGAAGCACTGAGTCTCCTGACTTACCCATATTGAGCAAATAGTTCAATATGGGTAAGTCAGGAGACCCAGTGCTTCATTCAAATTCATTGAATGGTTTGTTCAACAGCCAATAACACATTAAATATGTGTACATACCTGCTGTTGCGAATGTTGCACTTGCACTAACAATGTGTATGAAGTATTTGAGTGTAAACCAAATTGTTATTTTTGTAAAGTCAGGTGTTGTATTATACTTACATACTTACATATAATATTATAAATTAAATTCTATATTATAATATGTACTGATGTTTACCCATTGGGCAAATTATTATTGTAACTTGGATGAGTTAAATTAAAAAAACTAAACTAAATTCAATAACACTCGTACTTATCAACTAAACAACAGACAAGACAATCCATTGATAAATAGAGGAGAAACATTTCTCAAGTCTTGGCTTAGCGTATGAAGTTAATCACATATTGGATATGAGTTCACCACACTGACACAATCAGCTAGGCGCCTCAAGGTAGGTAAACTGTTAGCGTCAACTCTATACATCCCTCTTGAAATGTTAACCTTGCTACCAGCTGACCACATTTATTTATAAAACAACTACATTTATATTTTCTTTAAATTTCATGGAAGTCTTAATTCAGACAAAGTGTATTGAAATATTGAATATGTGTGATAATATTGACTGAGCATGTTTGCATCATGCTGTGCGATGTATACTGCACTGAGCGACTCCCTACATAGATACAAACATGCAGGCATGGTCTCTATGTAATACAGAAATACCTTAATGATATATGTATATGTCCATGTGTTTTCTTTTATTGCTTAACCCCTTTCATTTTTGTTGTTACATTACATTTGGTGAAGTACATGCCTCTCCCTCACACTTATTTTCTGCCTCACCATAATTCATGGCATAATCATAATAAATAATTTGTCTCCCAAAATATAGGCTTCAGAAGATTATATGCCATAATCATCATATTCCCGAATTTCATTTACCCGAATTTCATTTACCCGAATTTCATTTGCCTGAATGTTTTGTTTGCCCTAAAAGACATATGACATACTTTTAATTGCCCAGAACTTAGTTACCATAAAGGTGCTTCTAAATGGGCAATGTTTTACTGCAATTAGTGGCTGCAACACTGTGGCCCGGCAACATTGCAACTATTGCAAGCAATACCCGCCAGTATTGCATTAATGTCCCGGCCATATAGCAAACATGTTATGTGTTGCCACATATGGCCGATGTTACCCCGATGGGATGCCGGACAATCGCTATGCGGTCGATTTTACTGCAATATTGCTCGGCCAGTTCTATTGTTGTTTCAGTCGCTCTCTTTGTTATAGCACAGTCTATCCTTTTCTATGCGAATTGTTAAATAATTTACTATCAAGGCTTATTTCTAGTCTTAAATTATCTAAAGTTTCACGCCTATTTAAGTAAGGTCGAATCCACAGTATCTTATTTTTCTGTTTATTTTTAATAAAACAATATAAGCTGCTGCAACAAGTTTGATTTCGTCAGCCATTATTGCCGGTTTGTGTAGCCCGTTTATGAATCTGCATCAAGAGCTATACAATTGCAGACATATTTGCAACACATTGCCCAGCCATTGATTGTTCGGCCATCAGTTGCAATGAAATATTTTTAAGATTGCCGGGCAATCAGTTGCCAATAGTGCAGCCACATATTGCAGAAAAACATGGCCCGTTTAGAAGGGCACTAAGATACGAATGCCATTCGTATTGTTTTTCATATTTTTATTTACAGTAATAATTATTAGACATAATATTTAAACGCCATAAGGATTATTAGACATAATATTTACTTCTGGGTGGTGTATAAAAAAATAACCACGAAGGGGATAGCTGGGTATATTCGCTCGCTTCGCTCGCTCAAACGACCCTGCCATCCTCTTCTAACCTAACCTATCCGAGTTGGGGTGCCTTAAAGTCCTTATTGCATCCAATTTCTCCTGATATAACAACCGTTACACACCCAATGTCGATGGCAGATGATGTTATGGCATGTGATAATTATGACATGTTGTGATAAATATGGCATGTGATAATTAGGGCTTACAATGATTATGACAAATGATGTTATGGTAAGTGACTTTATGGGAAACAATGCTTGTAGCATGTGACTAATATGCAAATAAGAGTATGGCAAATGAATATTACGTCTTATAATAATATTATGGCTATTGAGTATTATGGTAAATAAAATTCTGGCAAAACGGCGGTATACCATTTCTGAGATTTCATGATTAAATTAGTATGTAAGTGGTATTTGGTTTTTATACAGGTTGTCTCAAAAGTCAAGGATAAGCTGGCAACACAGGGTGGCTCTGCTTATGGCTACTTAAGAAAAAATATTCGGGTCTTTTTTAAAATTCTTAGATATTCGGTATATGGCTTTTGATATTTTCAACTACCATGCCCAATTTTTTTTTTAAATATAGTGAACGCTTTTCTGTATTAGCAATCTAAGAAGCGTGGCTATTTATCACAACCCTTTTAAATTACAGAATATCTGTTATATTACGTTTAGTTATTTTACAAAAATATGTCAAAATAATATTTATTTTTCGTACGATTTTCATAGATTTTTTACTTTCAACCCACTTTATCTCATTGTGGTGAAAAATAAAATACAGAAACTAATATGGCATCCTTTTTTGAAAAATGGCTAAGCTATCAAATATTTCATAATGATATGATACTCTAATAACATAGCCCTTAATGAGCAGTTTTCCAGTAGGTATAATAATCAGTTGGTTTTTAAGTCATCAGGAGATGGCGCTAGCATAGCTTTTTCGTATCATTTTCGTAAATAAGAATTCTTCCTCAGATGGGTGACCATTTGTAAGACATGGGACACCTCATCCATTTCTCAGAGAGTATGTTAAGCCCTCGATCCTGGATGCTATGTGACCTTCTGTGACAATTGTTACAGGTAACTGGATCGTTATAAATCCTACAACTTGTCTAACTACTGAACTTGGATATATCGGAACGGAAAATATCGAAGTTAATACGCTTCACAGTTAGCCCAGAAATCCGAATCTAACTATGTTTGGAAAAGGCTCAGAGGATGAGTGTTGAAAAATCAATATTGTGAAAAAATTAAACAACATTAGCGGCTTCAAGTTCCATATTTTCTGTGAAACTACTGCCACCTGACCGCGACACCCCCCTGGCGATATTGTAGTTCTGTAGCTAGACAACTTGTTGGTCTTTTAGAACTCCAATTACCCATAACATACTCTCTGAGGAACGGAGGTGCCTCAATGTCCTAAGAATGGTCACTGGTCACCCATCCGAAAAACAACCTGTGTTGCTTAACCCTGTAATGCATTAACCTACTTGACTACCACTTTAGCCACAAGTACCTTCAATGATTTTTTTATTGATGTTGAATGCATTGTGTGCATAATAAATCTAGTGATTTTCGATAAAGCAATATTATGAAATATGATTTTTATTTACAAAAATGTTATGTTGATTTTTTGTGAGTGTTTTAGTGATACTCATCATACCTTTTTTAAATCTTGGATGGTTGCACTATTTTTGAAAAGGGATGCCATAGTGATGTCTATACTTTATTTTTCATCAAGATGAGATAAATTGGATCGAAAGTAAAATCTATGAAAATTTTAGGCTTATTTTTGTAAAATAACTACCGATATTCTGAAATTTTAAAGGATTTTGATGGATAGATGATTGTAATGGATAGACGTGCTTCTTAGGATGCTAATACAGAAAAGAGTTCAAAAATTGTGAGCCTGGTAGTTGAAAATATGGAATATGAAAAGGGGTACTGAATATCCAAGGATTTAAAAAAAGTTCAAGTATTTTCTCCAGTAGCCATAAGTACGGTAACCTTCTCTTCCTCCTAGCGTTAATTCCCAGTCGCATCCGAAGCTTTCAGCTCGGCGTCTGGGATCCGCTTTACCAGTCTTAAGCTTAACTACGGATTTGGCTGGACCTCGATATTTTCCGTGAAGCGATTGCATCTGACCTCCACAACCCAATGTTAACATTAGGCGATATCGAAGCTTTGCAGCTATACCGTTGTTTTTCGACTTTTTAGGGCTCCAACTACCCGTAACGACTGCCATAGATGTTCTTATGGCAACCGGGACCGACGGCTTAACGTGCTCTACGAGGCACGACCAGACCAATGCAAATACCCATATTTCATGCACACAAATATTTGCACTGAGTGGGGATCGAACCCGCGCCTCCTGCGTAGCGGCCGCGTTCACTACAGCTACGCCACGGACGGAGGAGCGCTATGCTAAGCAGGGTAACCTTCTGTTGCCGGCTTTTCCTTGAATTTTAGGACACCCAGTATATATCGATAAGCAGTTGGTTAATATAGGCAGAGTCATAACATAACACACGGATTCTATTGTAGCTAAGAGTATTACTGAAATACACAAAATCTGAGGCTAACTGAAACAAAATGACGAATGAATGCGCGTCAATAAAGATGTGCGAGCTCACTATTGGCATAGGAATTGGACGTGAGTACCACTCAGAGCTGTAGAGTGTAGAGCGCAGGGCAGTACGGCTGCACCATGTACGGGAGTCAGGCGCGCGCCGACGGAACGCATTAGCACACAATCGCATTCCGAACGGGCGCACCAAACCACCTCCGTCACCATCGCTTTCGAGCGACTCATGTCACAAAACACTTTTATTCATACATCCGTATACTTATTGTAGAAGAGCTTAGTTAGTAGTTAGACCTTGTCAGTTAGTTAAGCCATGTCATGATAAGAAACTCAATAATAACAGTGCAGTCGTTTGGAGGTATGCGCGTCTATAATTATATATGCTGATTATATTATTAAATATAATATTATTATTATTATTTATATTCTCCTTTATTCATTTTACATAAACATACATAAACTCACGCCTATATTCCCCGAAGGGGTAGGCAGAGGTGCAAGCACCCACATTTCGCCGTTTATGTTTAGGTCCCAATGTAATAGGTGGCGATATAAATTATATTCCTAAATATACTTAAAAAAAATACATTTAAAAATATAAAAAATAGTGCCCCACCGGCATCGGGTACAGGGACCAAGCTGCCGGTGGTTAGGGCTCCAGGGAGAGGAACTTCCTCACTATGCGTTCAGTGCCTAGCAAAACCGCCTTCTGCATCAAGCCCTTGAGCCAACCGTCTAACGAGAGCCTCTTAAGATGTTGATCGAGGCTCTTGGCGATGAGTCCGTGAACTGAAACGACTATCGGTACAATAATAGCCGAGTCCACATCCCACATGTCGACAATCTCATGGGCTAAGTCCAAATACTTACCTAATTTGTTTTTCTTTTTCTGCCTTCACGAGATTCTCGTCATGAGGGATAGTGCTATCAACTATTACTGCACGGCGCTCTAATCGATATATTATGACTATATCAGGCTTATTGGCAACAATAGACCTTTCAGTGATAATAGACCGATCCCAGTACAACGTGATATGCCCATTTTCGATAACTGGGTCGGGCACATACCTGTAGTATGGTACCTCTGATTCCACAAGGTTATACTTCAGGGCAAGTTGCTGTTGGATTATCCTGGCTACTTGGTTATGCCTGTGCAAATACTCGCCGTTGGCAAGACGAGAACAACCGGAGATTATATGCCTAAGGGATTCCCCGGGACCGTGACACGACCGACAAATGTCAACCGTACCATCCTTTATGATATACTTCCGATAGTTATTCGTCATAACAACTTCGTCCATAATTGCAAAGACAAACCCTTCGGCTTCCCCAAATAGGTCACCGAAGCGTAGCCAACATAGAGAGGCTGGTATATCTATATCAGGCCCATGTAGAGCCCGATAAAAACGACCATGCAACACCTTGCCTTTCCAGACATCCCTGCGGTCATTAATACTTAATACTGCAGGTTTGCGCCAGTTCTCTTTAGCCAGACCGAGCGGGCAGTGGCGTAGCTAGGTGACCAAGGGCCCCGGTGCATAAAGAAACAGGGGGCCCCCTATTTTTTTTTGGTTCCGAAAATTCCATCGGATGTCGCACGTCGCCTTACAGAAGTAAACGATGAGGTAGGCATATCCCCTACCGGTCGCTAACGTGCTGTTGGGGATCAAATCCCTCCTCTCTCCCTCGTTTTCGTACGGAAATCCCCTCAGATACCACCCCCGTAGTTGGCCATCGGGGGTAGTTATGTCGGACTCAGACCGCTTAATACCACACACCGTCTCGGATCTTCAGATACCAGAGCTGCCGGGGTAAGAGGTTACCGAGAGCATATCACTGGCACCCCGGCTGATTCTGGGTCATCAACGGTTTTAAAATGGCCTCCTCGGGTGTGAGGAGCACGGTGTCTCCATAGAACTCTGAAAAGAGGGACGAACATCGAACCGCGGCGCCAGTGGGGGTGAAAGGGTGACAGGCGGCCACACATGTAACCTCCACACCTGCGCTCGGTAACCGGTCCGCTCCTTGCCTGCTCTCCATTGTGCCCTTTGTTAGTCAGTGGGACACGTGAAAAGTCTCCGACCAGCGCTCAACAGATCCGCGAGAGAGAAGCGCTGCCGTCCTCGTTGCCCAGGGTGCACCGCGTGGTGACTGCAGACCCCGCACCCCAATCCTTCCCTTGTAGAGAGACGCGCGGAAACAAGCTAGATGTATATCTAGAGTGTTTTCATATATTTCCGTATATTTCCATTTATTTTCATGTACCTACAGAATACTTAGCGTTAAACTCTACAGATCCCACACCCGTTCACATAGGTGATAATTTGGTCGACCACACGGACCAACCTAAGTACCTGGGATCTGTACTTCATGTGACTGGTAAAATCGACTACAACGTCAAGCCACGCATTGCTGCCGCGTGGGCCAAGTGGCGAGAAATGACTGGCGTCACTTGTGATCCCAAAATGCCAGTCAGGTTGAAGGAAAAGAAAGAAAGAAAGAAAAGAAAATACATTTATTGCAAAACACAACGCACATTACACAATACACAATTAGGGGGAGGTCATTAGGCCACGGAGGTCATGGAGATGAAAATGCTGCGTTACGCGTAAAGATCGCGTGACGAACTCTCGCATCCACAGCAGCCTTCATGTCCGTGATATGGTGGATACTTAAAATGCAAGAGAGCCGCCTTCTAAATGGCCAGGTAAAATGGGTAGGCCCAAGAAGTCCTGACTTGATGTCGTGGAGAGTGATATGCGTGCGAATTTTTCTCACTTTCATGGACGCCCAAGATTATGCGAAGTGGAGCAGGAACAGCCGGAAGGCGGACCCTGAGCTCCGAGGTCATCTTGGCCACGGATGCAATCAGGAAAATGCGTTTATATGCAGATGATGATGATTTCGTGTTTATGTCGAATCGACATAAACATTCAGTGAAGGTGTTTAGGCCGGAATCGAACCAACTGAAACTGCATGCAGTCTCGGGTCTCAAGCGCCGGAGTGTAAGCGGGACCAATAAGAAAATTCCATTGCACCTCAACAGACCCTGGGCCATATACGACTTTGAGATGGCCCCCTCAAACATGGGAACCACCATCTGGCCCAGAACCATCCGACCCCCTTACTTGCTTTCCACTGCGACAGTTGCTAATCAGAGTTACACGTGGAAAGTTCATAGTTGGCCATAGGCCGCAGCGTGTATGCCATCTTGAGACAGGCTGCTGCTGTCTCCGTATCCAGGGTGCACAAATGGTCTTCAATAGAAGACCAGCGATAATCTAGCAAAAAAAAATTAATACTGGAACTCGTGAGGGCTCAGGGGGCCTCCAAGCTAGCTGCAAATGTGAAGGCGAATCTTTCAACGAGACAATACTGCACAAAATTCCCAACAAATGAGTTGCACTCACTGCACTGATTAGAGATGCGGTACAACCCATTTTCGCATTCCAAAATTAAGACTTTTTTGGTAGTTTAATATGAGATTTGCTAGTTCAGGCTCGGGCTTGGGGGGCCCCCTGAGCCTGGGGGCCCTGGTGCACCGCACCACCTTACCCACCCATAGCTACGCCAGTGCGAGCGGGGTAAGTCCATTATCCACCATTACTACATCTCTATGCATATCCGCGTCATTGTGCGGAAAATATTCCCTGAGGTTGCACACCTCGCGGTAATGGAGGGTCTTGGCATTTAAAAAACCACGACCCCCGCATTTCCGCGGTATGTACAACCTCATCAAAGATGAACGCGGATGATGCACTGTAGGCACACTGTAGGCAGACAAGTGATAGGCCTGTAGTTTTTAGGGTCCGTGGTACTACCCGACTTATGAAGAAGGTGGGTTACACCAGTTGTTATGAAAGCGGGAAGCGATCCTGATTCTAGGCATGATTGGAATTGCATTGCCAACCGACCATGTGAGCTCCAGAACCATTTCAACCAGAAGTTATGCAGTCCGTCTGGGCCCGCTGATCTCCAGTTGGGTAACAGACGGACTACATTGGTAACATCTTCGTCAAAGATTGTAACTGTTTCCATGGCTCCTATAGACTCACACGATCGTTCGACACTCGCATCCAATCACCCTCTGTATGACTGACGGGCGTCGACCAGATACTACGCCAGAACGTATTAGTAGCATCACTGACATCATAGTTCGTATCATAAAAAATGTATGTTTTCAAGATTTTTAAAATCAAATAAAACCGCGAGAAGTGGTCCCTCAACTTTGACGCCATAATAAAAAATGCTAGTTCGAATAAGCTCTAACGAAATATTGTATTTTTTTTCTTTGGCCGCCGCTTTCAATTTTGGACCAAAATGGGTGATGTCCTTTATTTTATTGGGAACTGACATCTGTCACTGTCCAGTGGTGTTCTTATTTGTGAAATATATTGGAATAATGAGGAATAATGTTACAAAATACATTTTAACACATAATTTTTGTTTAAATTGTATATAAATTTTGCCAATAACTAACGTGTGAAGGGAAATTAAATTAATTATTTAATCGGAGCAAAATATATGTGACACGTACGTCGTAGGGTTGCCAGGTTATTATTTTTTATTATTTATATTATTATTATAATTATATTATTTGTGTGCTGCGGATCAAAATAAATATATTTTTCAACACACTTGCTCATAAACAGGCTTTTATTTCTCATTTATTTGGATAAATTAAAATATTTCACCGCAATTAAGCACGGAATGACACCTATTATAAAACTGTGACTTTTTCATTGCTATTATTCACAAAAGTGAGTTATAGACTTCTTTTTTTAATTTCATTGATCAAGTTGCTTTGTTCTTAAAAAGGTTTTGATACAAAAAAGATCGTGTCCAATATTACGAACGAATTAATATACCTATTGCTTGCTCATTTCATGCAACTTCTTATTTTAAAAGATAATATTTTTCAACTTGTAGTACGTGTTTAATAAACAAAACTTTCACTAAAATGTATTTTTTTTTCTCTGTGAGTATTTACAGAGAAAAAAAAATCATAATTCAAATAAGTAAGTAGATGACAAGGCAGCATGGTGGTAGCATCTTAGCCTGTTCCAAAAAAAATGTTAGATGCGCGCGCATATTTATGACAAGACAAGTATGACAACAAATAGATTTTTACTATTGTGTTTTGATTGTGTTATGTAGTATTTTTAGTATTATTTTATTCGCAAGTGTGTCCTCGTCCGTCCTCGGCTCTCTTAAGACCCTCACCTTACGGCTCGGGTCTCAATGTCGCCTCAGCGGTAATCACCAACTTTACACGCTTGTACCATAATGTACTATTTCTTTCTTTCTTTCTTTCGGAGCAGACCCTCGCTAAAGTTATCTGTTTGGGGGCAGATGTATATACACATGTGCGGCATGTGCCCCACATGTGCGTGACATGTACCGTCGTCCTGAGTTGACTTGGACTGGCTGACGCGGACGGTCGGGACGTCTAGACGTGACTCGACCTCATCAGTGCGGCGGCTGACAATAGTTTAGTATAATAATAAATTCATTTTAACAAAAATGTTTAACCGACTTCAAGAAACGAAAAAGAGGCACTGAAAAGCGAAAAATAACTTAATTTACAGACTTAATGACTTATTAGAAGTCGGTGCCAGCCAAGTTTTGTTGTGTCTGAACTACTATGATGCAATCAATTGAAATATGGCCTCTCTTGGGCTAGGCACCGACTTCTAATAAGTCAGTAAGTCTGTAAATTAAGTTATTTTTCGCTTTTCAGTGCCTCTTTTTCGTTTCTTGAAGTCGGTTAAACATTTTTGTTAAAATGAATTTATTTTTCTCTTTTTAGTGAGTTTGTACAGTCTCACGACTGTACATCGCATGTATAGTGACATAACTGTACATGCGCTGCTGACGCTGCACTACAGATGGTACCGGCCACGCTAAAAAAAAATATTAAAGCATTATTCAAAAAGAATTTTTAAAATCAATGCATATACACCGGAAATATAGCTGAATATTCTGAACACTTCTGCGTACCCCTTCATAGGACTCAGGCGTGATGTTATGATGTGTTATGGTAGAAACATTGCAATAATATGCCATTACAGCAATCGCGGCTGATTTCCTGGTACTTTTTGAAGAGTTCCTTGGTCTAATCTCGGAAACCCATCATCAGATCTTTACGAAATTTAAATGGGACCACTTCGGAATAATCTACTTACGAACAGAAAAAGAATTTTCAAAATCCGTCTAGAATTGGCTTCACAATCGCGTAACAAATATACAAAAAAAAAAAAATATTGGGTACGAATTGAGAACCTCCTTTTTTGAAGTCGGTTAAAAAAATGGTTAGTCGGATCATGTGAGCCTGACCCCGCCCGCTATAATGAGACCTTTAGGCGTTCTTGATCGCAGCAGATCTCAGTTCTTGTTACCCGGAGCCGACGTTTCTTAACTTTGCCTTCCACCAGGCGGAAATAGTTACCTATATTATCTGCGAACGTCGTTCTCATTACCAAAGGAGCCCATCACTGTACGTGTTACGGTACGCACTTGTTCGGTCATATGAAGAATCGTTTATTATAGTGGTTATAGCTCAATACAATTCACATCATATTGTACCACTGTCTCTTATCAGTATCAATGTCTTTAGGAAGTCTGATATTGTTATCTTTATAATCTCGATTTGTAATCACAAGGACAAGCGAGTCGAACCGTTTGCACACCATTGACTGGACGAATTAACACTTGAATTAACGTCACCAAGGTGACCAGAATGACTATTGCCAACAGAACTGTAATACATAAGGCTTGTGCCATGGGCGACAAAGACGAACGGCCTAGCATCCCGAGGACTTAACTGGACGTACCGCTCTGAGTAACTCTACCCGTTGTACACTTTAGTATTAGTTGATGTTTTAGATCAGCAGTCGACAACCTTTTCGCAGGCAAGAGCCTCGTAGTGACAAAATAAGATACAGACGGGCCGCACTAGGGTTTCTGATTTCTCGAACTTTTCAGTTTCTCGGGACTCGAGAATTCTCGGGGGCTATTTCCCGGGCGTTCTCCCGGGTATTTTAATCGAGAAATATTAACTTTATATTCATATTCATAAGAAAAAATGTAAGCAGAAGTAAAAACATTGTTTGTTTTTTTTTGTAATCGACGTTTATTAACTAATAAAATCAACAATAAATCAACTCTTGACAGTTTTAGCCCATACGCTAGAGGGCCCTATACACCAATGTTGCTCCTATTACTATGGGCTCCCAACATCCATGGAGCCCTATACAAGGATGTCAAGCGGCTCCACCTGTCACCCCCGGACCCGCGCTCATGGAGGTCGTTAAGCGACTTCCGAGGCCCGAGTTGTCGCCGCTCGCCGCGAACTGTGCGGTTCGAGGCTCTTCTCCAGACCCGCTCCGACGTCTCCTTATCGAGCATTATTTGCTCGCAGAAGAAGCCGTGAGCACGGTGGTGAGAGAGAACTCCCACTGTGTGTGCAGCCCCGAGTCCTTGCACGTATCACAATATTGGCACTCGGATGTTGGATCCCTGCGGAACACCGCACGACATGTCTCGCCACCGAGGCCGGCTGCAGTTGGGTACGCCCCGAAAATGCGGCGAAGGTAGAGAGGCACTTCGTGGTACACGAGCACTGCCCTAATGCAGCTCCAGGGCAGAGGGTCAAACGCGTTGGGGATGTTCAGGGACACCGCCGATATCACCTCGGCCCCGAACGACTGCGTCATGCGCCAGAGTTCTCACGCGTAGGATGGCTCCACGGTGGAGTGCCTCCGGCGGAAGCTATTTATTAGCCATCTGCCAGTTCCGGCCCTATTCTGGGTTTCCCTGTCTTCAGCAGTTTTGGAAACTGAGTATCAGGATAAGAAAATAAATAAATAAGCTCATTTCTATCTATTGACGTTCATAATTATGTGCTCTTTATGTGCCTAAATTGAATAAATGAAATTGATTCTTTGATTCCACTTCTCTTCTTTGTATTGAAATAAATATTACAACAAAAATAACAAGTTTACATATCTAGCGATTTAAGAATATGCTTTTTATGACGTCTAGTTAATATGACGTTTTGTCACTTCCCGTAGTCATTATAAGCGGATTGTACTGTAGGTATTATAAACATTAACTCAGGAGCCCTTTTCTTCTCCGTGGTTGAATTTCTACCAATACTGCTTGAGCGAAAAGTAGTACCTAATAATAATTTTGTCTATCTTGTATCTATATTATTAATTAGGTAGGTATATATATAATTGTCTGTGTATGTAATTGTATGTCTGCATATTGGAGAAATCTATAATATAAAAATGAACCCCTAAATGTGTTGCTAAGCGCAAATCTCGAGTACGGCTGAACCGATTTCGCTAATTCTTTTTTTAGAATATTCCTTAAAGTACGAGAATTACGGCGAGAAAGCGGAGCCTCGAGCATTAGCTTGTAATAATATAACAAAGTGTGTAGATAGGGAGATCAGTAATATCGTGTATAAAAGGACGATCTGAATACCCCAGTTAATCGGTATGGGTATGTAATCGAATTTTACATTATATTTGCAGAAGCACTGCTGCAGAGCCGGCCGCTGCCGCACATCCCCGACCTGCCGGACGCGGAGCCCGCGCCCCCCACGCCGCAGCCGCTGGACACCGCCAACAGGTACGCGCCTCGCGCCTCCGAGCCCCCGAGCCATATCGGAACGCGTCACTTACCTTCTACCCGTATGAACTTGACAATGTTTGTTGTATGCGCCAGATGGACGTCGAAGGAGAACCTCCTGGCGCACCACGAGGAGGATGACCCGCAGCTTTTCGTGGCGCTGTATGACTTCCAGGCTGGGGGCGAAAACCAGCTTAGTCTTAAGAAAGGTAATGGTCTAACTTTCAACAGACACGAACAATTATATATTTATGCAGGATTGCACATAGTGAATAAGATGAAGTGCCCAACAGCTCACCCGGCAAAGCCTGTAAACGCAAACATAGGTCGCTACATTGCTCAAAGTCAAATCACCCAAACTACTATGTACTGCTACTAATTACTACCTACTGTTACGAGGTACTGGCCTATGCACGAACTTGTATACACTCTAAACTCTAAAAAGCACAGCTTGAATTTAAATGTACAGTTGTACGCTGCGTAGAACGTCGTGTATTGAGAGGTGTGTGATGTTGGGCAGGCGAGCAAGTGCGCATCAAGAGCTACAACAAGAGCGGCGAGTGGTGCGAGGCGCACACGCTGGCGGGCGGCGTGGGCTGGGTGCCCAGCAACTACGTCACGCCCGTCAACTCGCTCGAGAAGCACTCGTGGTACCACGGGCCCATCTCGCGCAACGCCGCCGAGTACCTGCTCTCGTCGGGCATCAACGGCAGCTTCCTGGTCAGTACCTACACTACCTACAGCGCGCGTACGGTGCCGAACGGGCCAACGGGGCCGCGGAACAGAAAAATGGTATTTTATAATAATAAATTATTATGAAGGAGACCACTTACGTAGGTATGTAGTGTAACTGTGATTCATTGTTGGGGAAGTGCAGACTTCCTTATTCGAGTGCGCGAGTTCCGCACCGCCGCGCCGCGCCGCGCCCACTTCTCACGCGACGTCATGGACGCGCTGACGTGACGGTGTCGATGCCGACGGAGTTGACCAATGCGAAAGGGTAACGAATACAACATGTGGTCCACGAACATCTTGTATATAAGATGGGAGTGTCCAGCAATATCTCAATGGAATGAATCGTATGTTTTGTAGGGTGCGGACCCGTTGATCACCCGAGTTTCATCCCTTGGATAATGTTACAATAATAATAAATAAATATTGTAGGACATTCTGCACAACGCTATCTAGACTCAAAGTAAGCGTAGCCTAACTAGCTTGTGTTATGGGTTCTAGAATGCGGATAAACATACTTAGACACCCAGACCAATGCAAATATTCATATTCATGTATACAAATATTGGCACTGAGTGGGAATCAAACCCGCGCCTCTTGCGTAGCGGCTGCGTTCACTACCACTACGCAATAGAAGCAGACAATGTTAAATCTACATATTTGTAGTCACAGGGTCATTCTGTTCAAAGTTCAGTCTCAATTACGTTGTCAATACTGTCTAAATTTACGTGAATCTCATTTCCTTAAATAAAACTACTTTTTAACGGATTTGCGGTAAATTGAACGTCAGGTTAAGACTAAATAATAATTAACAGGTAAATCGCGATAGAATCCGTTAACAAGAAGTTTTATTTCAATACGTTGTCAATGTTCGATTTTGATAATGGTATTAGGTATTACGAGTTTACGAGAATACCGTTTTTGCTATTTAGGAGATTGAAATTAGGACTGTGGACTGGAGAAGTGGTCGACGTGAAATAAGTCGTGGTGGTGGTGTTACAGGTGCGCGAGTCGGAGTCGAGCCCCGGGCAGCGCAGCATATCGCTGCGGTACGAGGGCCGCGTGTACCACTACCGCATCAACGAGGACTCGGACGGCAAGGTGTACGTGACGGCCGAGTCCAAGTTCGGCACGCTGGCGGAGCTGGTGCACCACCACTCGCTGGCGGGCGACGGGCTCATCGCCACGCTGCTGTACCCCGCGCCCAAGCGCTGCAAGCCCAGCGTGTTCCCGCTGGCGCCGCCCGACCACTGGGAGATCGACCGCACCGACATCGTCATGAAGCACAAGCTGGGCGGCGGCCAGTACGGCGACGTGTACGAGGCGGCGTGGAAGCGCGGCAACGCCACCGTGGCCGTGAAGACGCTCAAGGACGACACCATGGCGCTCAAGGACTTCCTGGAGGAGGCCGCCATCATGAAGGAGATGCGCCACCCCAACCTCGTGCAGCTGCTGGGCGTGTGCACGCGCGAGCCGCCCTTCTACATCCTCACGGAGTTCATGTCGCGCGGCAACCTGCTGGACTACCTGCGCGGCGGCGCGCGCGACGCGCTGCCCGGCGCCGTCGTGCTCATGTACATGGCCACGCAGATCGCCTCGGGCATGAGCTACCTGGAGAGCCGCTCCTTCATACACAGGTACCCGAACAATTCTTGTACTAGCTGACCCGGCGAACTTTGTACCGCCATATTTTTTTTCAGCCCGCGTGTCCATATTTTATCACCGTTTAAACCTTCCATGGACACACACGAATATTTCAAGACTAAAATTAGCCAAATCGGTTCAGCCGTTCTCGAGTTTCAGCGAGACTAACGAACAGCAATTGATTTTTATATACAGGGTGTCCCAAAATTCAAGGATAAGCCGGTAACGGAGGATGGCCCCTTTTATGGCTGCTCTGGAAAAAAAAAGAAAAAAAATATCTCTATTTTTTTAAATTATTTAAACTTTTTTAAAATCCTTTGAAATTCCGTACCCCTAATGATATTTTCAACTCTTTTTCTGTATTAGCAAGCTAAAAAGCATGGCTATCTATCACCACCCTGAAAAAGTATAGAATATTTGTAGTTATTTTACAAAAATAAGTCAAAATATTTTTTTGTCGTCAAAGGGGATTGGGTAATCTAGTATGGACAGTGGCGTTCTTAATTTTTTCAGCGGCCATAATTAATTTTAATACCACTTCATTGTACTGTGTTAAACACACGTACAAATGTCATTATTTTCATTGTAAGTAATATCGGAGCTGCGATATACAGGGTGGAACATTTCGACTTTACCTTGAAGGAAAGTACCCTCATACTAAAGATAGCGAATTTTACTTAAAGGAAACTTTACCTTATTTTTTAAAAGAAACAAAACTGCATTCAAAGACTTTTGAAAATGCCACACCCGGTAGTCGAACGCACTAATATTTTACAAAACCTTCTTTTTCATGGACTTCCTTTTATTTAATTTACCAAGTTTGTTAGAGAGATTTGATCCCTATGATCGACCCTATCGATTGATGTAATAAAAATACAGGGTGTTATTTTTTCGAATTGTAGTCGGTTCGATTATAAGGCGTGGCAAACGATTTTTCAGCATTCCTTAAATGCAGTGCTGTTTCTTTTTTAAAAACACACTAAACTGTATTCAAAGTTTTCTGAAAATGCCACACACGGTAGTCGAACCGGGTACGAGTACCTACTCTTACTACCGGAGATAGTTAATTTCATTCAAAGGAAACACTCTCTTATTTAAAAAAGAATACAAAGCTGCATTTAAGGAATTTCGAAAGATCGCTTGCCACGCCCTGTAATCGAACCGACTAAAATTCTAAAAAATAACACCCTATATTTTTATTGCATCAATCGATAGGGTTGATCATAAGGATCTAATCTCTCTAACAAACTTGGTAAATTAAATGAAAGGAAATCCATGAAATAGAAGATTTAGAAAGATTTTATTCGGTTCGACTACTAGGTGTGGCATTTTCAGAAAACTTTGAATACAGTTTAGTGTGTTTTTGAAAAAGAAACAGCCCTCCATTGAAGGAATGCTGAAAAATCATTTGCCACGCCTCATAATCGAACCGACTACAATTTGAAAAATAACACCCTGTATTTTTATTGCGTCAATCGATAGGGTCAATTATAAGGATCAAATCTCTTTAACAAACTTGGTAAATTAAATAAAAGGAAATCCATGAAATAGAAGATTTAGAAAGATTTTAGTCGGTTCGACTATCGTGTGTGGCATTTTCGGAAAACTTTGAATACAGTTTAGTATGTTTTTAAAAAAGAAATAGAACTGCATTTAAGGAATGCTGAAAAATCGTTTGCCCCGCCCTATAATCGAACAATTCGAAAAAATAACACCCTATATTTTTATTGCATTAATCGATAGGGTCGATCATAAGGATCAAATCTCTCTAACAAACTTGATAAATTAAATAAAAGGAAATCCATGAAATAGAAGATTTAAGAAGATTTAGGAAGATTTTAGTCGGTTCGACTACCGGGTGTGGCATTTTCAGAAAACTTTGCATACAGTTTAGTATGTTTTTAAAAAAGAAACAGAACTGCATTTAAGGAATGCTGAAAACTCGTTTACCACGCCTTATAATCGAACCGACTACAATTCGAAAAAATAACACCCTGTATTTTTATTACATCAATCTATAGGGTCGATCATAAGGTTCAAATCTCTCTAATAAACTTGGTAAATTAAGTAAAAGGAAATCTATGAAATAGACGGTTATAGGAAGATTTAAGTCGGTTCGACTACCGGGTGTGGCATTTTCAGAAAACTATGAATGCAGTTTTGATTCTTTTTAAAAATAAGGGAATGTTTCTTTTCAGTGGAATTCGCTATCTTCAGTATTTAGAGTACTTCCATCTAAGTAAAGTTGAAAAATACCACCCTGTATAGCTAAGTCCCGATATAGTTTAGAGAAGTTTGTCCGTAGTAACTTTTGATCACTTTATACTGTACTTTCATATTATACCAATTTCATTGATGGCCGCTCAATTCCGACACGACGCCAACATTACCCAACCCCCTTTTCATACATTTTTACTTTCGATCCAAAGTGACATGGCTTGTGTTGCTTAACCTCATTATGTGTTAACCTACTCGGTTACCACTAAGTCACAAGTCCCGTCAATGATTTTTTATTGAGAATGAATGCATTGTGTACAAAGTAAATCTGGAGATTTTCAATAAAAGCAATGTATGAAATGTGATTCCTATTTACAAATTTTTTTTTTTTAGTGTTTCATTAGAGTATCATACCCAAATCATACCATTTTGAAATCTTAGATAGTTGCGCCAATTTTTATTTTTGTCCATACTCTTTTTTTTTTCACCGAGATAAGATAAAGTGGGTCGAAAGTAAAAATGTGTGAAAATTTGACGACAAAAACATTTTGACTTATTTTTGTAAAATAACTACAAATATTCTATAATTTTTCAGGGTGTTGATGGATAGCCACGGTTCTTGGCTTGCTAGTACAGAAAAGAGTTCAAAAATATTTGCAAAATTATGGACCTGGTAGTTAAAAATATCATAAAGGGTACCGAATATTGAAGAATTTTAAAAAAGTTTAAGTAATAAAAAAAAAATAGAGATACAATTTTTTTCTTATTTTTTCCTGAGCAGCCATCAGTAAGGCCACCCCCTGTTGCCGGCTTATCCTTGAATTTTGGGACACCCTGTATAAGAGAAGATATAGGATACGTCAATTTATCTGCACCTCGCCTGATGGTAAGCTAAAGGCAAAGTCTCAGAAAAGAGGGTCACCATTACAATATATACTATTTGTGTACCCGAAGGGTAAAGAACCTTATCACAATACTATAGGAGTGTTGGCCTAGAGAAAATTGTGCACCTCGCGGCGCACCCAAGACACTGTCTATGTGTTGGACAAAATAATAGATGAACGAGTCACATGCACATGGCACGTACTTAGCTCTGCGCCGTGTCTGCGCCTGTCGTAAAATGCTTAGCACATATTTGTTAGAGCTATTCACACTATCTACAGTGTCCCAAAAATTGTATCACTTATCTTCATATCTCTTATATATTATTTGATATCAGTTATTGTTTCTATGTACCAAAAAATGTATATAAGTATATAGTTATATATATGCATTCTAGAACATAACATCAGCAATTTAAGCTATACTCACTTTGGGTTTATATAGCGCTGTCCTGAAATATTTATTTATTACTATTATTTAATAAAAACCTATTAAAAAGATCAATTGAGTTGTTGGAATTGCCATATCTTCATTATTTATCTTTCACAGCGAAGTAAAACATTGCACTGTTGTTTCTTGGTACATTGACTTCATTAAAACATTTAGCAAGAGTTTAGCTCGTGTGTTTTCATTTTGTCTAGGTACATAAAGTAACATTACTTCAAAGGTACATTATGCATTCCCTAATCTCAATATGAGCGTGCGGTCGTTGCGTAGAACAAGAGCTCCTCTGCTTGTGACATTTACTGTGCTGCCTGGACAACTAAGGTACTTAGGACACTTATGATTTCACCAGTGAAATCTCGGTTACGTATTAAAATACCGAAAATTAAAATCCCGAATGACAAAATCCCGAAGTTCAAAATCCCGAATGTACGAAATACCGAAGTACGATATAAGTACCGAAGTTCAAAATCGCGAGGTTCAGAATCCCGAAAGTTCAAAATCTCGAAGGTCAAAATCCCGAAAATGAGATTTTGATACGTTACCAATGGTAGGCGTCCTAGTTTAATTGTTATAGTTATTTTTTTATAACGGAGGTAGTTTTAAAATGACTTCTTCGTTTCTCTCTTTCTACTTCTTCTCTCTTCTTCTCTACTTTGACTAATTTCTTACGTCGCGTCGTATGTTAGTGCATCCGAGTAGGTAATTTATAATATATAACTACGAGTATAATATAAATACATATATTATATGGCGGAGATCATGCTCTTTTAACCTATATGTTTCCATGTCGCGGCGCACAATGTTCATCCCGCGCAATCCGCTATTTTTTTTTATAGCCACCCAAAAATTTAATTTTCGGGATTTTGAACTTCGGGATTTTGTACTTTCGGTATATTATACTTTCGGTATTTAAACATTCGGTCAAACGTACATTCGGGATTTTGAATTTCGGTCATTCTTACGTCGTCGCGTCGGTATTATGAAATTCGGTATTGTAAGTTTCGGGATTTTGATATGTAACCGAAATCTCTGGCCAATATTAGCAACAAAAATACAATGGAAGTGATTCTGGTTTATATTCATACGTAACTGTGTTCTATCCATAGCTCGAGATGTTTAAAAATAAACCTTGGTGCCTACACCTGCATTTTTCTTTAAGCAGGCGACGAGCACGACGAACCAATACCGATATTTCACTTGTAAGAATATTATAATTGATGACGTCATATTGAAAAAGGATTAATTGACAGCAGAGGAAGGCTGTCGAGTGTGTGAGCACTGAAGCACATGGCTGCACGTTGTCTCCACCTACACCAAACGTGCATTTACGCTCGCTTGGTGTTCTTTTTGAGAAAATTATTTGTTCTTCCCACAACTACAAAAAGTGTAACTAGTTTATACCACAGATTACCTTATAGTTTTTTTATTTGTTGGTTGGACACAGCGTACATTAATTTGACTCCTCTGAACTGAGGTAAAATAATAAACGGATGACTGCAGGCCCGATTGGCCGAACCTAAACCATGCACATCCTTATAGGCGTATTTGTGCCTGCGCTAATTGAAACTCATATTTCTTTACAAATTATGTGATATTCTATGAATATTATTACCTTTTTGGAAAGCTGATTAAACGTACAAATTATTGCAGTAATTTACATGTACGCTTAGTGCCATTGTATTTTTTTGAAAAAAAAAAAAAAAAAACAACAATGACTGGAGGGAAAAGTGAAAATAAAAAATTAATAAAAAATGTGAAACGGTTCAATTTTTTTCTATTTAAAGTGTTTTTATTTATTTTTTCTGTATTTTGGATTCTTTGAAGTATTACTCTCGAAAATAAATTAAAATAATGCCGACTCAGCAAACATTTTTTTTTAATTTGCATTTGAAAGTTGAAATCTGGGTTAATACGAAAAAAACACAAAAGGTCAATTATTTCGAAAACTATTGATTTTCGCCCATGCATATGTGGGCTCCAAATTGTAGCATATTGGGTCCCCTAACACCCCTTGACAGGAATACGTCGAGTTACCAATAACCCTGTATATTATGTAAAGGACATCATTCACGCTGCATACATTTTTGGTCCAAAATTGAAAGTGCCGTCCAAAGAAAAAAAAAACGATATTTCGTTAGGACTTGTTCTTACTAGCATTTCTTATTAACGCGTCAAAGTTGAGGGACCACTTCCCTCGGTTTTATTTGAGTTCAAAAATCTTGAAAACATAATTTTTTTATGTTACGAGCTATTGAAAATGAATGAAAAATATTCTTTTGTATTGGAAAAATAGTTAATCCCATCAAAAACAATACTTGTAAAAAATGCCAAGCCTCGCCGCCCTCGGTTCTTCTACCGCAAAAAATTGTGCGATCCATGTAATACCAAGTCGGTTAATTTATTCAGTCCCTACTTCAGATACCTTCTGTCCTAAGTTATTACGTAATAAGCTTTTATGTTTTAAATGTAATAAATTGACTTATGAGAAATGTGAAATGACTTCGTTATCCATCGCTGTTTGTTCTTGATTGAAATATCTATCAACTACCAGTACATTATTTTTAATTTTTTACCCCTTTTCCCACTCATTGTTAGTTATTCACTAAAACAATCATAAAATATTATATAAATCTCGCATTAAAAAAAAAGCGTCCTAAAATCCAGTCGCACTGAAAACAACTTCGTCCTGTAAACTTCGACATGAGTTTGCCGACGCTACCGGACCACATCGCGCGCGGATAATACCACACTCTGGACATTTCGCCAGTTTGATATCTTTTATGTTGAAGGCATCCAATGAGGGAGAATTTTGGTTACTTATATTCTATAGCCAAGGAAATCACAGTGAACGTATGCAGAGTGGCACGCATCATGTCTCTATAGAGAGACATGATGCGTGGATGGCTAAATCCAAAACCCGAGACTCCTTTGGGTACTTTTCGCTATGTATCTGTATATAATATTATTTAGTATAGTATTCGTTTAGTAGACACCTAATATATTGCGTATGTCGCTCAGGCTAGGACAATGCACCGCACAAACAGCGCGCGATGTTTATGCGCTACATACAATAAGTATTTATAAATACTCGTGAGACTTTTAGGTGCTAGGACTCCGCCTAGGAGTTTGTTGTTGTTACGTTCTTAATAACAATATGCCTACTTTATGTTAATGTTCTGTTTCAAGCTGGTACACACACGGCCGCCATTCCACACGCAGCCGTTGGCTTATTCCCTACTTCCTCTCTAATTTATCTATCATAAAAACAGCCTTATCGTTCTAACGCTTATTTAATACCGTTTCTTACAAAACAGATGACATGTCTGTCTGCGCTGCTGAATGTGGCGCACACAAAACTTTATATCTGAATTATTTGAAATGATTAGTCATTGATAGATAAAATGAGATGCGTTTATTGATCACTTAATTATCATGTAACTAATGCTAAATGGATTAATGGGTACTGCTTATTCTGAGCTGTTAATGCGTACTGTCGCGAAAATGTACAATTTATGTGAGGCAACAGAAAAGCGCTGATGTGAATGATGCGCGCGTGCCATGTATGTACGATATGACTCGTACAATGTCAATCATTTTGACCACCACAATGGTGTCCAGCGTACAAGTGGAGTATGATGATGAAATCAGCCATTCGGCGACTTCATTAGCTGCCACTTAAATATTATAGAAGCACCTTTAGATATACAGCCACAGGAACGGAATGTCAAAATGGTGTTGTACCCACTTACAGAGGCTTCACCGTGTTATCAGTGGATCCTAAAGCTAATTTCTACAAAATATTCTACAATACATTCTTAAGACTTGGCTTTAAGCCTTCTCAAAATCAAAAATAGTTCAAGTCATATTGACATTTGTTGAGGAGGAGGGGACGGGAGAAGGCTCGATGTATTTATCCGCTCTGCCCACAAGCACACCCCGCCGGCCGCCCCTGGCCGCAGCGCAACAGTTGTGACCCTCGCCCACTACTAGAAGCTCACGCGTCAGCGCTCTGACGGCCATGTTGTGACGTCCTGCTTTCTACCATATAATGTGTTCTACGCTTTTGTAATTTTAATCTCATCAACACTAATCTCGGTACTATAAACATCGACTCTATAGTATATGTGTTTTATTGAACGATACTAAACGTGAAGGGTCCATGCGGTTAGGTAGTAGGTAACCACTATACGAGTAGGTATAATGTGTGAGTACATGTTGCAGGGACCTGGCGGCGCGCAACTGCCTGGTGGGCGAGAACCACCTGGTGAAGGTGGCGGACTTCGGGCTGGCGCGGCTCATGCGCGACGACACGTACACGGCGCACGCGGGCGCCAAGTTCCCCATCAAGTGGACGGCGCCCGAGGGGCTGGCCTACAACACCTTCAGCACCAAGTCCGACGTGTGGGCCTTCGGCGTGCTGCTGTGGGAGATCGCCACCTACGGCCTGTCGCCCTACCCCGGCGTCGACCTGGCCGACGTGTACCACATGCTCGAGAAGGTGCCAGCCAAACCAATGTTTACTTCAAATGTTTATTAAAATATAATTGAAATATAAAAAAAACAAGTATTCCGGGGTGCGGAGGCCCCCCCCAACAACTGTGGTTAGTTCAACAAAGTGGGTTAGTTTGTAAACAACCAAGTACTATACCTAACTTTTTGCATTTCTTAGAATTGAGAGTGGTTCGGTAGTTTAATAAACACGTTACGCAACTCGCTCCCGTCGACCGGTCGGCCGGCTAGCAGTGCGACGCGTCCGTGCACAGGTGCTTCTTGCACAGCGTGCACTGCGGCCGGCTCACGGCTATCCGCGAGAAGATCTCGGACGCCGACAGCTCCTTGCTTAGCTTGCTGCACATGGAGTACGACACCGTCTTCTTGGAGAAGTCCTTGGCGGGCACGCACGTGCGCGCGCGCACCGGCCCGATCTCCTGCCCCGTCTCCACTGCAACAGACAGACACGCGGTCACTCGCACCACTTCACCCGCACACTCACACCACCCCACCCGCGACGCTAGCCCCGGCGCTTACCCAGCTTGGCCGACTCGGACGTGATGACGATGCACAGGAACGCCATGCCGGGGATGTAGCAGTCGATGTTGGGTACCTGCGCACACAAACCACATGAGACACGACGTTACACCGGCGCATTGCGCGGCGGACACGGGGCGGGGCTGGGAGCGGGGCTCACCGTGATGTTGGCGTAGTCGGGGTGGTCGGGGTCCCAGCAGCCGGGGTGGTCGAACGACAGGCAGTTGTAGCACTGGATGCCTTTCGTCGTGGGGGACACGAACTTTTTGGGCTTCATCTTCTTGTGTTTGCCTGCAACAGATGTAAGTCGTTAGTAATGGCGCCACGAGCGGGCCGCGAGGGGCGAGGCGTGAGGGGCGGGGCGTTACCGAGCACGGCGACGGTGATCAGCAGGCAGTACACGACGCAGCTCTTGATGTTGGTCATGGTGCGGCGGGCGACTGGGAGCGACTGCTGGCTGGGCCGCGCGCGCCGCGTTTATACCCGCCGCGTGACGCGCGTGTTTTGGTTCGCGCCGATAGCGCTACAGGGTGCGCGCTATTGTGAGCTAACCGCGCGCCACCACTCTTAAATAATCACTTCGCTCCGGCCGCTACGATTACACTTATAACTTGCTTTTTTTTTCTAATTTTCAACGCGAAAGTGCAGCTGGAGCCGCAGCCAATGTTTACTAAACACCGCCACAGTGAGAGTTTTACCGAAGTGAACCGCACTATATATCCACTAGTGTAACGCTCGGTTCCGCACATCCAGTATCCTTGAATTCTTATTGTCTCGTCGTGAATCTCCAGACGCAGCCGGCTCCTGTCACTGCGCTACAACATAACACGCCACACACGTAGTGTGTACGCCAAAACAAATAATACAATCGCTGGCATTGGGATCACGCTCTCCGCGCGCTTTTCATAACGGCCCCTCCGTTTGCCCCCAAATATACTGTCTGCCAGAGTTCCTCGGGCGATCCTTTCTAGAGTATACCCGGGGTCCCTGGTAAACACGTAGACGGCCCACCGTCTGGTCTTAGTCCGTACGCTCCCGACACAACCACTAGCCCTGGCCAAACACCCACCGGGGGTGGCACACACCCAGACACAAAGTGATCACGCTGTAGCTGTGTGGCGGCGCGTCTGCGGAGAGTATTGTTTGTATATTGTTGTGAATATTTAGTGCGCGCCGATTGTTGACGCTCGCCACTCGCCTCTGCGCGCGCGAGGTCCGGCCGGTCCGGCATGTCCGCTCGGTACCTTCCGTACGTAGCTGTGAGGGCGGCGGACTTGTAATGCTTCCGGGAATCATTTTTGAAGTTCTTCAATATCGTGGCAAAGTAGCATGTCCGGTTCCATAAGGTTTATTCTGGGTAAACACAACTACAGTTTGGGTATTTGACTGCATCCTCTAGTTTTGAGTGGGCTATCCCTAGAAGTACAGGATTCTGATTTGTACTCATAATATCAAGTCGCGAATGGCCCTGCTCACTGCGGCCGTATCCTCACTGCCCACTCCCCACTGGGGGCAACTGTTCAACTATTTGAAAGTGTCGCAGATGTTTATTGTTGGTGAGACAAGCCCAGTTCTCTACCTACCTAGTACACGAAATACACATAAAGCGCTATATTTGGAATTTGATAAAAATAATATTCTTTTACATAGTTTCCAATCTTTTTATTCTTTGAAAAATCTTATATGTTATATATTTTAAAATACATATACATACAAAAATATATTTAAAAATATAAAAAATAGTGCCTCGCCGGTATTGGGTACAGGGACCAAGCTACCGGCGCAGTGGTTAAGGCTTTCAGGGAGAAGAACGTCCTCACAATACGAGCCGTGTCGAGGAGTACCGCCTTCTGCATCAGGCCCTTGAGGCTCTTAGCAATCAGCCCATGGGCCGATATGTCCATCGGGCCAATGGTTGCTGAATCAACACGACTACATTGCTAGTCCCGCGTCCTGACCGACTCGCCGGTCGCGGGGGCTGCGCACCTTTCCACCCCAAAAATAAAAAATGAATAGACGGATTGCTATCATTTCCAAAGTTAGAAGCGCAGAGCGAGTCTGTTCGTTTAGTTACGAACTTCGCCCCCTCCTCAAATCTGGGGAAGAAAGTAACTGAACTGGAATTGATGTGTTCGTCATTTTATTTAGATTAGAATATGAGGTGTGTCTACTTCTTAGTTCTTTGTATGTTGTCGTACTTGAAACTGACAAATAGTTCAGATCTTCCTCCTAGCGTTAGTCCCAGTTGCATCCGAAGGTTTCAACTTGGAGTTAAGCAGTAAAGTGCAGGGATTTGGCTAGACTTTGATATTTTCCGTGAAGCTCAGATACATAATCCATACTAATAATAAAAATGCGAAACAAACTCTCTGTCTGTTACACTTTCTCTCCTAATCCACTGAACCGATTTCGATGAAATTTGGTATAGGGGTAGACGCGGGCGGAACCGCGGGCAACAGCTAGTTATAAATTACTTTATAACTTTAGTGACATGATAATAGTACATTATGGTACAAGTGAGCAAAGTTGGTGATTACCGCCGAGGCGCCATTGATTTGTCTTAAGAGAGCCGAGGACGGTAATCGTCATACTCACGCGTGCCATACGACGTTTTACAACACACTTGCGAATAAAATAATACTACAAATACTAAATAAACAATACTACAAGTAATTCGTTTTCCTATGTGCGCGCATCTTAACAATGGCGGTCGGCCATATTTAAAAAAAAAAGAGGTTTGAATTTAATTTTTTTTTACTGTTTTTTTTTCTGTAAGTACTACTTAGAGAAAAAAAAAAGTAAAATTTAAGTGAAAATTTTGTTCAATAAACAAGTATTAGGTATAAGTTGAAATTATTTATTTAAATACGAAAATGCATCAAATGAACATACAATAGGCATATTAATTTATTCGTACTATTAAACACGTTCTTTTTTGTATAAAAACTTTTTTAAGAACATAGAAACTTAACCTATAAAATTTAAAAAAGAATTTATAACTCACTTGTGAATAATAGCAATGAAAAAGTTACAGTTTGATAATAGGTGTCTTTACGTGCCTATTTGCGGTGAAATAATAACACTTTTATGAGCAGGTGTGTTGTAAAATAATATATATGATGTTTACATCTAGAAAGCAACTTATACCTACGTAATAAGAAGATATTAGTGAAAACTGTAATTTGTACGATTCGTATCGATTAGTAGTTCAGATAATAATGTTATGCAAAGGTAATGCATGTTCGATCTACATAGTTACTATACTTCGATCTACTAGAAGCATTATTTTCGTTTAAAGATTGAAACGTCGTTGTAAATAGAAGTCCAAGTGACTTACATTTAAAAAATGTATAGTAGTTGTAAACAGAAATGGATAGTAGTTAATCAGATCAATTGCAACATAAACGAACACGGTGCTGTTTGCAAAATATTTAAAAACAACACACGGCGCCGCACGCTCCGAGCTGCCTGTTTGTTTGTCGGTGTCATTTATCATTTACTAGCTGTTGCCCGCGGCTCCGCCCGCGTTTATTTAGGATATTGCGACCAAACATAGCTTTTGTCCTTTCCCAAAGTCTAATCTAATCCCGTCGCAGTGGTTTGAGCGCGAAAGCATAATAGGCAGGCAGATGAGTTACTTTCGCGTTTGTAATATTAGTAGGATATTTAATTAAACTGAATCATTGGGCAGTTCAAGCGGCCACGCAGCACGACAGTGAGGAAAGAACAGCAACTCGACCGGCTCCTTGCAAGCTGGTCGTGTTCAACGCTAAGAGAACATAGGCATGCACGTTTACAGCGAAGCTGTTTCCTTCCGGTACGAGCATTCGCTGCAGACTGATGGATAGACTGATGACATAGCAGCGTCACGTGACCCCGCGTGAGTGCTGAGGGCGATAGGTATTCGCGTCGCGCTGCCCCGCCGACTCCACCGGGATGGTTCGGCGGAGCCGGCACTTCCTTCGTGGTGGCGAAGTAACTGTATGTGGCGAGATAACCCGATGGCTACTAATTTGAATACGCTTTCGCAACTCTCAATTGCATCAATATTTTATGAAACAATTTTATGTGTAACGAAGACGATGGACGGCTTCGCCAGAGAGCCAGCCTCGCCGCCGCGGTGGTCATAGGGAGGATGAATAGTTTTGTATTCAGGGAAAGAGGAAGGAAAAGGGATCAGCACCGTCGCCGGTACTGCTACTTGCATGCGCATTGCGCACAGAGTGGCACTGCCCCGGTGCATTCAGGACTGTCGTGTAGCGACTTTCTGTGTGTTCCTGACTGCTTATTAGATCATAACAAATTCAAGGAAGTATGGACAAGGCAGTGAACGTGCAAGTTGCTACACATTGTTTGCATTGTGCGGAGATGTATCATACGAGTAGTAAACATATTGTCTGCCGCCGCCGGCACGCGTGAGCTCACCGCGCCGCTCGCAGACCATTCTCCTCGTTATTGTTTTTTTACTACTAAATAACGAAGTTGTGAATCACTATGAATTCGTTGTACGTTTTGTTTAACTTCATTATATTTATAAATAATATCAATGTCGGCAGTATGTTACACTTATTTGAAATGAGATCATGTCACACATCTACCTATCTATCATGAAATCGCGGCACAATGGTCTACAGTACCACAGTCGAGCGAACCTTTCCGCCCCATTGATACAGTGAACCACGCGCGATTTGTGAAATTGTAGCCTTAATATACATGTAGGTAATAGTTCGTTCAGACTGGGTACATTGTTGCGTAGGTTTCTCTCCACCGCTAATGTACTGTGAGCACCTTTGAGCGCAACTCATTAAAGAAACTAGAGTGCAAGAGCGGTACATAAGCGAATACCACCTGGTGGGGTGCAGTCGAATAACGGATTAAATACATAACAAGCAATTATTAATCTATGAATTAAACTTGTCCGATCACGATGTCATACCTGCCCGGTCGACACAAGCAGCGCCTGTTCGCGACCGCGCGCTGGCCAGCGAGCCCCTCGCCGTGGTGAAAGTCTCTAAGGCACTCTCTAGTGATCTAATGTTCACAAAAGATATCCACATATGGATTTAGTAATCCAGGCTAGTGCCTACGACCGCGCGAATGTCGGTTTTTACGACTTATGGCCCTATCTCCGGCTTCACGCAACCAATCACAATCAAAGAAGCGTTTTTCATAACGCTTCTTTGATCGTGAGAAAACGGATTTCATAACATTTGTAACAAAAAAAACTGCGTCAAAATCTATCAGTAGTTTTTGTTCCCACCGCGGGCAAATACACAAGAATAGTTTAATATACCATAACTATAGACATATCACGTCACCAGCGGACCCGACAGACATTGTCCTGCATGATATTTTCTGCAGCCCCATCTGTCGAGCTGATTTGTGAATCTAAACCATCCAGGATACCACCCAAACGCATACAAAAAAAAAATTCAAATCGGTCCAGGCGTTTAGAAAGAGTTCAGTGACATACACACGTACAGTAAAATATATATACAGGGCGTCCCACGGCGATGCCACATGGAGGGAAAGTACCTTAAATCCTTAAGTTATGTGCATTCCACTGCATTTGTCGACAAGTCGTTTACTGTCAAGGCTGTGCGATTATGGAATGCACTGCCATTGAACATCAGACGGGCAAAAACGCTCAGCATCTTTAAAAAAATGGTAAAAGACCACTACTTGTCATTATGAGAACTAGCAATTATATACGCAATCTTTATTTTCCTTTTGTATAAGTTTGTTCCTAATGATTATTTCATTTACTTGTATCCATCCCGTATCTATTTATGTGTTATATGTTATTTTTCTATTTATGTGTGTCCTATATTCATTTGATTTACGTTAGTTGTGCTTTGTTTCCTCTCTTTCTTTTCTATCAATACATCTTATATCTAATTTATATGATAACTACACCATTATCTTTTGTGTTGTCTCATCACTTTCCATCCCAAGGCTGCCTGGAAGAGATCGCTTCCAGCGATAAGGCCGCCCATTGTACATTAAACTGTATACATGATACCTACTTGTCTCTATTGTAAATTTATTGGTGTACAATAAAGTATTATCTATCTATCTATCTATAAGTTAGCTCATTTTGTTTAAAGGAGACTTCATTTTATTTTTAAAAAGAAACAAAACTGCATTCAAAGATTTTAAAAAATTCGCTTGCCACACCCGGTAATCGAACCGACTAAAAGCCGAAAAAGTAACATCCTGTATTTTTATGGCATCAATCGATAGTGTCAATCATAAGGATCAAATCTCTCTAAGAAACATGGTAAATTAAACGAAAGGAAGTCCTTGAAATCTAAAATTATAAATTCAATTTGGCAAAATAAAACACTTTAACTCAAAGTTCATCCATCCATCTGATGCCATATTAACAATAAAATTACATATTTAAACTACTTTTCTTCTTTTATCGTGCTGACACCGCTGCTGGTCAGCAGTAGTATTTAGGTATGTCGAACTCAAACCGACTAAAACCGCACGCCATCTAAATTAACAGGTTATAAGTTGATCCATAGGGCAATTCTCTTGCCATTTTCGTTGCACAGGGTACACCGCGTGCAGGTTTCTAATCAAATCAAAGATAGCTCTAGTGTTGATACCTTGTAAGAATTTCTTACAAGGTATCAACACATCAAAGATATCTCTAGTGTTGATACCTTGTAAGAATTTCTCACAAGGTATCAACACTAGAGATATCTTTGATGAAATTTATTTAGTAAAATGAGTACTAAATGAATGAACTTTGTTACCTGTTTAGAATGTAACTTTATTGGGTAACTGCATGAGGTATGTGTAGGTAGGGTAGGTAGTTATTTTTGGGTTCTTGATTAGAAACCTGCACGCGGTGTACCCTGTGCAACGAAAATGGCAAGAGAATTGCCCTATGGATCAACTTATAACCTGTTAATTTAGACGGCGTGCGGTTTTAGTCGGTTTGAGTTCGACATACCTAAATACTACTGCTGACCAGCAGCGGTGTCAGCACGATAAAAAAAGAAAAGTAGTTTAAATATGGAATTTTATTGTTAATATGGTATCAGATGGATGGATGAACTTTGAGTTAAAGTGATTTATTTTGCCAAATTGAATTTATAATTTTAGATTTCAAGGACTTCCTTTCATTTAATTTACCATGTTTCTTAGAGAGATTTGATCCTTATGATTGACACTATCGATTGATGTCATAAAAATACAGGGTGTTACTTTTTCGGATTTTAGTCGGTTCGATTACCGGATGTGGCAAGCGAATTTTTAAAAATCTTTAAATGCAGTTTCGTTTCTTTTTAAAAATAAAATGATGTCTCCTTTAAGTAAAATGAGCCAACTTAAGGATTTAAGGTACTTTCCCTCCATGTGGCATCGCCGTGGGACGCCCTGTATATAAAAGAAAGTCGTGTTAGTTACACCACTTATAACTCAAGAACGGCTGAACTTATTTGGCTGAAAATTGGTGGGGAGGTAGCTTAGAACCAGGAAAAGGACATAGGATACTTTTTTTAATTTTTTTTTACTCAAAGGAAAATTCGTAGGTGAGGAAGTTCTCATTCCTAGGATCCCGATGATCCCAACCGACATGCCGTTTGAATTTAAACGACTTCAATTTCCGATCCGTCTTGCATTCGCTATGACCAAAAACAAATCACAAGGCCAATCCTTAAAAGTTTGTGGTCTGAATCTAGAAAATCCATGTTTTGTCCATAGTTAATTATATATGGCATGTTCACGGGTCGGGAACGGTGCAGCGGGAACGGGATCAGAATCTAACATGGAAGTTTGAATAGAAGGTACAGCGGGAACGGGTCCGAATCTAGAAAAGCCATGTTTTACCCATAGTCAATTATATGTGGCATGTTCACGGGTCGGGAACGGTGCAGCGGTAACGGGATCAGAATCTAACATGGAAGTTGGAATAGAAGGTACAGCGGGAACGGGATCTGAAAAGTAAACAGTGAAGCAACAATCTGATATGTTACTTATACTTATTGTACATAGTTGTACTACGTGTTGTTGTGTCCTGAAGGGTAGCTCGCTTCTGTTCGTTCTGTGCAACATTCGTAACAAACATCACTCATAGCTGGAATGCATTGTTTTGGCGATGGATCACTTGGCGCGCACCGAGGTTATTCATAGAGACACGCGGTGTGAGCTGTGGTTACCGAGCACGTCGGTATCTATTATGTTGTGTCCTATCGCGCGCGTGTCTGTGTTCGGGGGCACAAAGATGTAGACACTTCATTAACGCCCAAAGGACATCACCCATTTTGGTCCAAAATTGAAAGTGCCGGCCAAAGGAAAAAAATACGATATTCCGTTAGAGCTTGTTCTTACTGGCATTTTTTATTATGGCGTCAAAGTTGAGGGACCACTTCCAACAGGGTAGTGTGCTTTTCTGCCACTTAAGTGGTATAAAAAAAATCCTACTCCTGGGTCCTTCAAGCGGGGCGTGAAAAAGCATCTACCAAGGCCATCAAGTTGGGAACCAATGGCATCAGAAATGGTGGTCCGTATCTTCTGTACTGCACCTCAGCTTTATTCGTTCTAGTGGGGTGCAGTCAATTGGCGGGGCATATTAAAAAATACAATAAATTAGGGTTATAGGGGGCCTTCGTATTCTTGTCTGCTGCGAAGGCCTTACTGAGTATGTTCAGAGTACTTTACGCATAATTGTTCACGGGCCACGGTAAATTATGTAATGTATGCGGCAGGCCGTGTGTTCGCCTGGCGCCTCAGTAGCAGCGTGTCAACCGTGTGGCTACCCATCTGCCCACGGGCGCCCTCTACGTTCATCCCTCTCTCTTAGTAAAAGAAACACTATTGATTTGTTTCAAGTTGCTACAGAAGAGGGAGCGCCGTTCCGTACCATGTTTATCGAACTGACGACGCGACGTGACGTGGACGTTGTTTGTTTTGAAAAGTGTAAATACTATTAACGGAAGGTGTAAACAGTATTTTGTTATTTTTTACTGATATTGATCGTATGAATCTGCTGCATACTTACTATGCATAGATGGTATGATACAGTACTACTTGTAGTGACTGGTTCAACTTGACGTCATTACATCCAAGTTAAACTGAATGTATTCATTGGGTATCTAGTTCTAGTCGTGTACTGCCCTGCTTGTGAGGACATTGAATTCAACATTTAGGGACGATGACGAAGACTAACGAAACGGCATCGCCTCTCCCCTGGGAGAGTCGCTGCCGCCTACGGCCAACTTCGAGCGAGGCGGGAGCGGTTGAGGGTTGCCCGGAAGCTCTCAGCGTGCCGTTATGACTAGCAGAGGGCACAGTGGAGATGAGGCAAGGGCGGGCCGGAGTGACGCACGAGCACGTCGGCGTGAGGGGATCCCTAAATTCAGTTGTTGTAACGTTTTTTCAATACATAGATTCTTATTTTAACAGGTTTTATTTAAGAGCGGGTGTGCACTTCCTTAAGTATAACTTGTGAGAATAAGAGTGGCAACGTAACAATTAGTGTCATGTTTTGTGAGTTCCCATTATTATTTAGATGGTGTTAAAACTATTTCAATTATTCTTTCATTAAGGTAAAAGAGATATAGTAGAGCGCTTTGATCTTCGTATTGTTTATTTTTGACCTAGTCGAGAGCACGTTAGAAGCAGCTCAGTTCAGGAGGTGAGTCACACTGGTGGTCGTTTGTCGGTTGCAGGGCTACCGCATGGAGTGCCCGCCGGGCTGCCCGGCCGCCGTGTACGAGCTCATGCGCGGCTGCTGGCAGTGGAGCCCGGCCGAGCGGCCCACCTTCCGCGACATCCACCACGCGCTCGAGCACATGTTCCAGGACAACTCCATCACGGAAGGTACCCACCGACCTACCCCCGCTTGTTACCTAGATGTTGTACTATTGTCTCAATGTGCGTGTACCGTGTCGCAGAGGTGGAGAAGCAGCTGCAGGAGGGCGGCGCGGCGGCGCGCAAGGGCGCGGCGGGGGGCGCGGCCGGGGGCGGGGGAGGGGGAGGGGGCGTGCAGCTGCGCCGCTCCACCAACCGGCGCGGCAAGCAGGCGCCCACGCCGCCCAAGCGCACCAGGTACGTATTAAGAATATAGCGTCACTCAAAATTTAAGGATAAGCAGGCGCCAGAAGTAGGACCTGCTTATGGCTACTCAAGAAAAAAAGAAAATTTATCTTAAACTTTTTTTAAATCCTTCTATTTTCGAAACTCCTTATTTATTTATTTATTTATTTATGTACACACAAACAAATATAGTGAGATACAAAGGTGGAAATAGTAGTACAGAGGGTCTGCTTATTTCTATCCACCTTATGATATTTTCAAGTAGCAGGACCCCAATATTTCAAATACTTTTGAACTTTCTTTTTGAAAAATTCGGTACCGAACACATAAATTAAATGGGTATTACAAGGGTGGAAACAAAATGCTTCACTGTGCCACCTTACACCTCGACATTCGAGACCCAAGGCAGTGGTTAGTCGGTTCGAGTCCGACATAACCGAATAACCGTCCCGCCGGCCAAACGGGAGATTTCCGCACGAAGTAAAAAGTTAGTTGTCAGCTAGTTGGTCCATAAAAGATCCACCTGTCGTGCGGAGGTCGCCCTACGGTCCCGCGCGCGGGCGCTATGACCGCTATGACCGCTATAGCGAGTGACGCGGGCGCGTGTGTTGCAGCCTGCTGTCGTCGTGCAGCTCGTTCCGCGAGTCGCAGTACGCCGCCGACGAGCACGCCGCCGACGACGCGCTGGCGTCGCTCAACGGTCAGTCGCCACGCGCCACACCGCCACACCGCCACACCCACCACACTACACCACACTACACCACGCCACGCCGTACCACATCATCACGGCACGACCACACCACTCTGCTGCTTTTCAAAACAGCTTTGACTTCATGCAACAAGTTTAAACCATTATTAGCTAATCAGATCCCTCCACATGTATCATATTGTCTGGAAATTTTAGTAGACGAGTGCTCTGTGGCCGTGAGTCCATAAAACTCTCAACTCTCTTGCCGACACGCTGGAGTGAACCTTCACAGCTTTGACTAAATAATGGTGGGATCGCCAGAGTAGCGGTAAACCTAAAGTTGGTGAAAGTCGCTCCGCTGTCAGTTGCAAGTAAAAGGAAGTATAAATTGGCTAACTAGCCACTGGTACCTAATGATTGCTCGTCTACCACTATACAATACAGTCCGTCTAGTCGGACCGACAGGCCGACGGCTACTGAAACTTCCATACGGTGTACTGACTTATCTATACGTTGGTATACCTACCTCTACTCAAAGTTCTTGACTGCCGGAACATAGCCACGCGTTCCAACTTATGCGTATACAGTCGAGGGAATAGAGCATTCTATTTTTGTAATTAAATATTATCAATTGTTAAGTTCAGAGCGGCCAAGAAGTTTGGAGGATAGCGTAGATACAGGCAGCATCAGCTTGATCTGGACCATCAAAGCAGATAAGTTGTTGCCTCATTTGCAAGCTAAGATCAACCTGACGCCACATGTAGGGCTACGCCGTGCACAAGGTCGTTGATTGTGGGTGTTACAACCGGATCACCCTTGTTTGACCAAAAGACGTATGACAAAACATCATTTGACAAACAACGTTTGAAAAACTAATCATTTGACATAATACACGTTTCGCAAATGTATTACATACTTAGAAAACATTTCGATTGCTAAAATTTTATTTTAAAAATGTTCATTTGACCAAAATAAAGTTCTGATAGTAGGTAATAGTAGTTTATTGAACAAAAGTTTGTCAAATGATACATTTATCAAGTATAATTTTGTCAAACGTTGTTTGTCAAATGAAAATTTGTTCTTCGTTTTTTGTCAAATTATAGGACACCGTTGCAACCGCTGTGTTGTGTGCAATCATAAACATTAAGTACATATTTTTCATTTAAGATTAGGGCAGCCGCGGGCGCCGCACAATATCTCATGTGAGTCGTTTTTGTTAAGCTATTATAAGGTTCAATATCGCAGCGATCAGTTCTATTGCAGAGTTCGTGCCCATTGAAATGTTTCTACACTACAGCCTATGCCTTGGTTACAAACTCTCTGCTTATTCAAACTCTTCACAGGTTGTTGTTACAATGTATCGTCCACTAAACGAGCCAGTTCTGTCGAATCGACGGCGCTTCTACTCTCAAATTCTATTATCCCAGTGTGCTGCTACCCGGATTGCGTTCTCAGAGGCGCTCATTTATGTTCCTCCGGTGTACAAGTAGATGGGCATGCAGCACATGTTAGCAGGCGGCCATGGTCATGACACAACTCCTCATTTACACTGTAGGTCTGACCCCTCTAGACTGATTCTCCTGGCTTCGACCGACCTGCGTTCGAAGTCTATTTACGTACGGACTTCCATCTGATGATGACTCTGACAGCGGGACGAAAGGGATAGGTAGCGGACTCATTTTAGCACGTGATGGTGGCCGTACACGGGGTGTCCTTGTTCCAGTTACACTCGCCCCTCTCCATGGATGACGCCACACACAAGCAACTTGGGACACAGTGCCTTGGTAACCGTGTGACTCGAACCCTTAATTCAACATCAGGTTACATTACGAAACACAGAATGTTTTGTGCACAAACCTCCGCCATACCCTTCTTACCTCAACTATCGATGCCGGGGCCACACAGCACAAACGTGCTTGTGAATGTCTTAGACTTGACTGAATAGTTTAACAAAAATGGCTGCGACCCACATGTCCTTGTCAGAAGGAAGTCGATTAGTGTATCAAAATTCTATGCTTTGTGTATCGCATGACACATTTTGCGCCGCCTTACACGTTCGTTTATATGTCATTGTATACATAATGTATATTATGCATATACAGGGTTACAGGGAAAGTCGTGCTAGATCTGTTCAGGGCGTGGAATACCCTTCAGTTCTGACTTATTTCTCTATGAAACACCCTACCCTAAATTAAACCCTTTTCGAGATTTTCGACTTTAAATTTTTTATTGAAAATTGCCGATTTTTAGGCACAAATTAAACAAAATTAAATTTAGCAGCCTAAAAATCGGCAATTAGGGTGTTTTAGAGAAATAAGTCAGAACTGAAGGATACTCCACGCCCTGAACAGATCTAGCACGACTTTCCCTGTAACCCTGTATATATAATAATAATAATATATGTCTATATAATATATCATGTACAAACTATACGACTGGACAGACATCCATCTGTGTCCAAATATGCGTATGATATGTGATTGAAACATACATTTAAATAGCATTTTTTGTTTGTTTGTCCGCTCGCTCAGGTGTGTAGCGATAGGGTTCACGTTGTAAGTATACGATGCGTTTCGGATAGACAGTGTAACTATTGTACGTTTATATAATATATTTGTGTGTTTAATATCGTGGTTAACAACTTTACTTAAATAGCTCAGTATGGATTGTGAACGTATAAAGGACACTTTAAATACATCGCGAGAGGCCCTCGCCCTAATGCTATGCATAGTGTATATACCTTCACATTAATTATAATTTTGAACTAGTATCCTCAATGACACACAGAAAGCTTGCGCGCCCCAGAGGGAGCACGCTCTCTGTGTGCCATGCCATGGGGCGCGGCGCACCACACTTTGTACAATTACGTAGTAGTACCTATATATACCGTACCTAGTTGATTAGATTCCATGCACCCCGTTTCATTATGTAGTTCATTTTGATATTATTATTATTATGTAATAGCAAGTATTACCTTGGCGTAGCTCGCGCCGACTTCGGGCCGAGCTCAGCGCCACCATACTCGGGGTATTGGCAGAACGACTTTTCTTCACTATTATTAAATACCTATACAAGGTGATTTTGTAGTCGTTTCGGAGCGACAGATTTTGGGCACAGTTTCGATAGCGAAAGCGTCTGGAAGTATTATTTTGGCGATAAAATAACCTTCTTTTGTACATTATGCCCATACATTTAAAAAGAAAAAAGTTTTTTTTTCGCCAACGCCGACGATTTTGCTAACGAAACTGTGCCCAAAATCTTTCGCTCCGAAACGACTATAAAATCACCCAGTATACTATACATACCTGGAGCTTCAGTACAAACTGTGCAGTGGGTAGCGCTGTGTACTTAACCCGCTACCGTTCACGATGTACCGTACCGAACACATCTCAAGCCTGCCAATCGCTTGGAGTGCCTCTAGCGGGCCACGTCACGGCGGTGGGTCGGTGCGTCAAGCGTCGTCGGTGCGGACGGAACTAGTGACAAGTCCCGGCCAAGCGCTGTACCAACTGTTACTCTAAAATGCCGCTTTATCCCGCAACAGGCGTAGTCCTCAGGACCGCTCGGTGGAGCGCGTGCGCCGCGACCGCACTCCGTTGGTGAAGCATGTTTCCTTTGGTTTGCAACTACATATTTATTACCAACTACTTGGTACTCAATAGCCACCGCGCGTGCTCCTTTGCTCTTTTATAATATTAATTTGATTCGTACAATGAATTCTATTAAGTATTTGTCTTTTACCGTATTTTTGAACGATTTCCAAACGTGCACAATACTATTACAATAGATTGACTAGTGAGTGAACCTGTCGCTCGCGCGATGTCCCCGGCTCAGCGCGTGTGTGTGTGTGTGCAGGGGGCGCGGGGCGCGCGCGCGAGGCGTCGTCCGAGGGCTCGCTGGCGGAGGGCACGCCCGACACCGACGAGTCGGGCGGGCACGAGCCGCGCCGCGCCAAGCGCCGCCAGCACCACGCCGACCAGCCCCGGGTGAGCCCACCGTGTTATACCATACCTGCACAGACTGTAATAGCGCTACTGATTAACAACAGAGACCGTATGCAAAAAGCAAATAGAACTGCCAATGTAGTCTTTTTAAAAAATGTACACGTGACGCTTCCAGCCCGGCGTGCAGGTGGCGGCGCTCGAGGTGCAGAACGTGAAGCGCGCCATCAACCGCTACGGCACGCTGCCCAAGGGCGCGCGCATCGGCGCCTACCTCGAGTCGCTGCGCCAGAGCGGCGCGGGCGGCGCGGCGGGCGCGGGCGGGGCGGCGGGCGCGGGCGCGGCGCGCGAGCCCGAGGCGCGCTCGCTGTCGCCGCGCACAGCGCGCGCGCTGCCGCACATGATCCGCTCCAACTCGTCGGGCGGCGTGACGGCGCCGCCCGCCTCGCCGCGCGCCGCCCGCGCCGCGCCGCCGCTGCGCTCGTTCGCGGACGGCGCCAAGCCGCGGCCGCGCCTGGCCGAGCTGGAGTTCCCGCCGCCGCCGCCCGACCTGCCGCCGCCGCCCGAGGACGCGCAGCCGCCGCCGCCGCCGCCGCCCGACTGCTGCCGCGACGCCGCCACCGACACCGCCGAGCCCGCGGACGAGCCGCCGCCGCAGCCCGCACCGCCCGCGCCTACCGCGCCGGCCGCGCCGACCGCGCCTACAGCGCCGCCCGCCGACGCGGACGAGCGCCTCGCCAGGAAGAACATGAAGGAGATGCTCGAGCTCAAGCTGGTCGCCGAGATCAAGGAGCGGGCCGACAAGAAGAAGCACAAGGTCAAGGAGACGTCGCCGCCCTTCGAGCCGCTGGAGATGCACACGTCCTTCGGCGACCCGGTGACGCGCCTCGTGTCCGAGCTGTCCGAGAGCCTCAACATGGAGGCGCTGCGGCGCAAGAGCGAGGCGCCGCGCGCCGACGACAAGGAGACCGTCTCGCCCGGCGAGCTCAAGGCCAACCTGAGGAAGACTTCCTACAACAACAACGTCGAGCCCAGGAAACCCGACGCCGACGCTAAGAGCAACACCGACTTTAAATCTCAGTTGAAGAAAGTGGAGGCCAAGAAGAAGACCGTGAACGCGGTCAAGGACGCGGACGAACCCCGCTCTTTTATAGATTTCAAGTCTCGTTTACGAAAAGTGGACAGTGGCAACAGTGGCAACGGTGGCAACAGTGGCAACAGTGGCACGAACGGCACCGCCGCCAAGAAGACGGAGCGCGCCTCGCCAGAGGAGGAGGGGCGCGCGGGCGAGGGCGGCTCGCTCGACGACGACGACGACAAGCGGCGCAGCACCGGCAGCATCAGCAGCCTCAAGAAGCTGTGGGAGAGCAAGGTACGGCGCGCACACACACACACACACGCACACACGCACTAACCAATGATGACAGAGTAGGAGACGGGCCATACCCCGAGCATTAAAAGTGCAAACTTTGAATACAATCGGGATCGGCGTTCGGATGATTTTCATCATAACACCACTGAACCTAAAATATAACGTTCGTCATGATTCTTTCACATAACTGATCATGCATGCAACAATGTAGAGGTGTCACGCGATGTGTCTGACCCCCGTATTCACAAACAATACTTCGCTATGCGTACTACCAAAACTGTGCAAAGAACGACAAATTCTCAGTGCGTTCGTTTTGGCAAGCCTTTTTATTCATTGATAACAACTTAAGTAATACTTCGTTGAGGGAACGCACTGCGTTAGATACTGCTCCGTGATGTTTGTGAATGAATTTTACCAGCCCTATGCGCTCGAGCACACTATGAGACCTCACAGTATTGTTTGTGAATACGGGTGTGAGCGAGCGCGTGTTGCGTGTCGCAGGAGGCGGACGAGCGCCTGAGCCCCAAGCCGCGCGCGCGGGCCGAGCCCGACGACGAGTCCTCGCCCGACGCGCCCGCCGCGTCCGCCGCTACCACCGCGCCCGCCGCGACCACCGCACCCGCCGCGACCACCGCGCCGGCCGCCGGGGGAGGGGCGCGCGCGCTCAAGCCCGCCGTGCCCAGCAAGCCTGCCGTCAAGAACAAGCCCGCCAAGGTACGCGCACAGGTTGACACATACAATTCATAAGAGTACGCGCTCAATGTGTATGCTCCTGAACAAAGTAGGAACTTTATGAGTAGGCTATGTACCTTTGACCGTCGATATAATCAGATCCTTTTGGGTAATTTGAATTATTTCATATAGTTGAAAAGCCGTCACGCTCCTGCTGTCGACCCTGTTAAACCTTACGCCCTTCTCGAAGCACCCTCATTTGAAGTCACTTGGAAAAACTACAGTAGGAAGTTCTTTCCACAGCTCAAGCGTGCACGGGATGCGTGCCTTTATACTCTTGCATCCAATTTAATCCATGGAAAAGTTAGGTTTAGAGTTCACCAAAGTAGCGGAGGAGAGCTGTGCGGCACGCAACTCGCACCTTGCACGCCAGTTAAAAAGACGAAACAGTAGATGTGTGACAAGGGAGCAAAATAGTATTTTTTGGCGAGGACGCTACTTTGAACCACGAGCGAAGTGAAGGATTCTAACTTAGAATTCTGAACGCAGCTATTAATGATATAGTGCTTACACACGAAAAGTGTTCCTCTTTATGTGGAAGCAAAATAACTCTTTTCTGTTAAAACCATTTCAGCAGGCGGAAAAGTGATTTGAACACATACATGTCATACATACACATAATATAATATATTATAACTCTAACTTTTTTTTTATGAGCATTGGAAATTTATTCTAATAGGTATAATTTTAGTTAATCCTATAATATATTAAACTAGCTGACCCGGCGAACTTGGTACCGCTATATTTTCCGCCCGCGTGGTATTCTGATCCCGATTTATCAGTATTTCTCTACAGTATTATGCATGTATTATACATATAAACCTTCCTCTTGAATTACTCTATCTATTAAAAAAAACCGCTTCAAAATCCGTTGCGTAGTTTCAAGGATTTAGCATACATAGGGACGGACAGACAGCGACAGCGACTTTGTTTTATAATATTACTAGCTTTTGCCCGCGGCTCCGCCCGCGTGGATGTCGGTTATTGCGACCAAACATAGCCTATGTCCTTTCTCAAGGTCTAATCTACCCCTATACCAAATTTCATCAAAATCGGTTCAGTGGTTTAGGAAAGACGGACAGACAGACAGAGTTACTTTCGCATTTATAATATTATAGTAGGGATGTAGTGATGATAGTGATGATGATGATGATGAAGTGATGATTCATAGAAATAAAACGAAAATTATTTGTGTCATTGGTACGTGTTGGCTGCACGGCGGCGCGACGATCCGTACTCTATCTCTGTTCGTGTAATCAGTACCTACATATTTATTTCATAGAGAGAGCAATCCTCGCTGCGCTCAGAATTCTACGTTAGAATCCTTTGCTTCGCTCGTGGTTCAATGTAGCGCCCTCGCCGTAAGAATGCTATTTTGCACCCTTATCATACAATGTAGTATTGTTTAGTTGTTCCGAGGGTTAGTATTATGTGCAGCTTGTGCCGTGTGTGCAGGGCGGCATCTACGCCACGCCGCTGGCGCCGGACGACGACGACCCCGACCTGCTGGCCGCGCTGCGCACCACGCTCGACTGGTGCACCAACGAGGTACCTACACTACTCGCACACTGCTATGTATACTGTGTATCTTGGACCTTCAATGTGCTCTGTACGCGCAGTACACGTTTCTTGGGTGTCTTTTGAGGATAACACGGGGTGCTACGGTGGTGGACGAACTTGAATTTATCAAAAATTTCACAGAATAAATATTATGATCATATTGATCATGATTAAAAAAAGCATAGATTAATACAAAACAATTTACGTGCCCCAGGACCACGTTTGTATTGCGATTTAGATTCAAGATACGTGTCCTGAGGTATATACACCAGTGTTAAGTAGTCCATATTGAAGATAATTGTGGTGAGCGCTTTCGGGGGTATAAATGTTTAATTAAAAAATAGTTTGAAATATTCATGTAGCTTGTTAAGTATCAAAAAAATTCATTAAATTCAAAGTCACATTTAATGCATTTTTCATTGGCATCAAAGCTGAGATATGTACGGGAAAAAATTAAGAATTAGTTGGGGTATAATTTTTGATAGATGTCAGGTCCAGATCGTACGGTGCGTGTGACGTGTGTGACGTGTGACGTGTGTACTGTGTGGTAGGTGCGGCGCGGCGGCGGGCGCGGCTCGCTGTGGCGGCTGCAGACGTCGGAGCGGCTGGCGCGGCTGGGCGGCGCGTGCGGCGCGGCGGCGGGCGCGCGCGCCTGCGCCCCGCACCTGCGCGTGCAGCTGCGCGCCGCCGCCGCGCGCCTGGAGCACGAGGCGCGCGCGCTCGCCTCGCCCGCGCCGCCCAGGCACCACCTCGCCGACGGCGTGGAGCGCGCGCTGCGCGACCTGCACGACATCGTGCACAGGTACGTGGACAGGCACTACTACATGAGCTATGTATCGAACCACAGGTACCGCTGAACGTGCACCGTCGACAGTATCTATCCTCTGAATTTTATTGTTCAAATATAAAGTCTTCTGAATTCTGGTCGAGAGCCTTGCTCCTTGTTTCGTAACGATATAATTTCCTGATGAATGTCTCACGGTGAACGCATTGAAAACCCTGAATAAATCACAGGACAGTGGCTTTTAAAACTGTTGCATAATAAATATTATTTTCAACACACTTGCTTATAAACAGGCTTTTATTTCACCGCAATTAAGCACGGAATGACACCTATTATAAAACGGTGACTTTCATTGCTATTATTAACAAGTGAATTATAAACTTATTTTTCTTATTTAATTGATTAAGTTGCTTTGTTCTTAAAAAAGTTTTAATATACCTATTGCTTGCTCATTTCATACAACTTCGTATTTTAATAGATAATTTCAACTTGTAGTACGTGTTTGATAAACAAAACTTTCACTAAAATGTATTTTTTTTTTCTCTGTGAGCAATTACAGAAAAAAAAAAATCATATTTTAAATTAGTAATGTAGATGAAAAGGCAGCATGGTGATAACACCTTAGCCTGTTCCGAATGTTAGATGCGCGCGCATATGACAACAAATAGATTTTTACTATTATGTTTTGATTGTGTTATGTAGTATTTTTAGTATTATTTTATTCGTAAGTGTGTTGAAAATAGTCGTATACCACTCGCGTGTATGGTGATAACCGTCCTCGCCTCTCTTAAGACTCAATGTCACCTCAGCGGTAATCACCAACTTTACACGCTTGTACCATAATGTACTATTAAAAAAAGCCGACCGAGTGTTTTAAGACCAATAATGTGCAGTTTCATACACTTCTTTATCCAATCTCATTATGTAATTTACGCGAGATGACAGAAACATTAAGCACCACACACCAATGAGCAGTTTTCCAGTAGGTATAATAATCAGTTGGTTTTTAAATCATAAAGAGATGGCGCTAGCATAGCTTTTGGTAATTTTAATGTACTCTGTGGTTTGTTTGTGCGATGTTGCCAAAGTTTAATTTCATTTACCCATATTACAATAGATAAAATATGATAAAACGCTTAATTCTTTTCGCGTCACTGTCTGTAATTTAAAATAATATTATATTTATAATAATATTATCAAAAAAAAAATGACAAAACATTTATGTAAAGTAAATTATTACAAAACCGAAGAACATTTTTTCCATAAATTAGGGAACACTAGATGTGAGACCACACTCTTCTTACCAAAAGTGCCGGTTGCGCCATCTAGCTTGTCCTTAGGAACCCTATAAATACCTACTGGAAAACTGCTCATTGCTGATCGCGCATGTGTATTGCGCCGCGTCCACAGACTACGTAGAAAAAACGTAAAAATGTACAGCATGCGGATTTAATTATCGAGGCCGTTCAATCGTTCGAAACGTTGCCACATGGCCTACTGTAGCAACAGCGAGTAAAGTGTCATGCGTCGTTGTGTTAAATGTATGTCACGCACGCAGTTCTGTAGTAGTAGTAGTAGTAGTAGTAGTAGTAGTAGTAGTAGTAGTAGTAGGTACCTGAGTGACGTAGAAACTTGTCTGTTGCAGATAAAGCTGCGGGACGGCGTCCCCGCGGCCAGTGCCACGCCTGCGCGTGCGAGCGATCTCACCACCACACCCTGTACATACATCATGACTACATACTATGGATATATTCACGGTCACTCACAACTGTACTTACTGTGTCACTTGTATTGCTGACGCTACCCGTGTACATGTAATGTGTATGTAAACCAAAGAGAGTACCACGCGTCTTTTGTATATTTATAAACGGACTGCGCACGCGCGTGCCATGTGTGACGAACCTCGCGTCGCGAGCCCAGCGCCGGCGCCAGTCCCCGTCAAATACTCTCTGCTCGTAGTGTTAAGTGTTAGCCGGTAGTTGACAATGTACAAGTATTATGTATGCGTATTTAGTCCGGCGCGGTCCATGTCCTCTGAGTTTCGCTAGTTGAGTTTGAACTTTATTTATCAGTGCCAAATGTAAGTTTGTAAGACGCCGCACGCACTTCACGACCGATACGTGTAAGTAGCGAGACATGCTACAATCCCATACATTTAGCATTGCGCCTAAGCGGCAATCGTCTTTGTAGCAAAACGTCTAATAACTAAACTAAATTCCTCCCCATCAACTTCGGGTAACGTGTATAATTTTATCGCAATGATTTTTGAAAATTTCACTTCTATAGTAATAAAATAGGTGACTGCCCCATGACACTACCCAACAGCACTACTGGTTTCGCATTTGTATGAGAGTACGTCGTTTTTAAAGTAAGAAGTACAAGATATTATTACTTTTGATTTGAAACGTGTACCTATGGGCGTATTATTAAAATTATACACCTAATGGGTAGACTTGATTAGGGGTAAAACATTTTTCGAGTGTTAGATCGGGAGGGCTCCTTGGTCGGGAACCTCCACGTGGTGCACCCTGGGCAATGAAAACGGCAACGCCACTCTAGATGGGGCAAGCGCTAACTGAGGCCGGAGACTTTCCACGTGTCCCTCTGACTAGCAGAGGGCACAGTGGGGAGCAGGCTAAGGCCGGGGGTTACAGGTGCGGCCGCCTGTCTCTCCAGCAGAAGCATATGGGTGCGGCGACGCACGGCCTCTGAGTACGCCTTTCCTTGGTAAGATGGAGACATTATGCTTCCCACACCGAGGGGGCCATTTTAAAACGGTCAGAACTCGGCATGGTCAGCTGTGGTAACCTTGCACCGCGGTAATTGGTACCCGGAACGGCGTACGGTTTTAGTAGGTTCGAGTCCGGCATAACTACCCCCGCTGGCCAGTGAAGGTGTATGACATGTATCCGTGGAGACGTTTTGCTATAATAGACTTTTCAATAGTTAGACGTTTTGCTACTTATAGTAGGGGAGCCGACGATGCTAAATCGGGATTTACTCGAGCGTAAGCTTAAATGATAAGATGAAAAAAATATTATATATTTATACTTTTTCAAAAAATGTAAAAAGTCGGTTACATGAATATACTCAAGCGCGTCAGATATTCGATAGCATCCATATCCTAAGTATTTTAATTTTCAATAATGTACGTATGGTACGTATGTTAATCTGATTATTTACATGATGGGGTGGTCGTGCGTAAAAGTTGAAAATTAAAAAAAAGGATCATCGAACGCGTCAGATTTTCTAAGTGAACCCCAAACAAAGTTCTCATTAACAATACTTGTTACTATATTTGGGTATGCAAAAAAGATCGCTATTTTGACTTATTCTAGCGCGTCAGATTAAGATATACCAATATGGTTCACCTTTATATCCTAGACGTGCTGTCTCATAATCTGATAATTAAACGTGATTTTATTGCATCTGTCTGTCTGTCTCCAGGCTGTATCAAATTAACCGCGATTGCGAGACAGCTTAAACTTTCACAGATGATGTGTTTCTGTTACCGCTGTAACAACAAATTCTAATAAGATTATCGGATTAGTGGAATATACACTTTTTAGCATAATATTTAATCACCCTACCTTAATCTGACGATCATTTTTTTTACTAATCGATCCTTTATCCTTGACGGGCTGCATACATATGGAGCTGATATTTGGTGTCCCCCTGTATACTAATCTGCCGCGCTTAAGTAATTCCCGAAATTCCTTCTACGGCTCCTCTACTATAATATTAGGCGTAATGCTAAATAGACGTTTTGCTACTTGGACGTATTGCCAACTATCCCACATCCGCCGGGCGCCAGGTGTAGGCGTAACCCTCGGCCTCGCTCGTATACTGTATGTACTGTTTCGTTTAGCGTTTAACTAAGTATAGCTAGTTGTATGTTAGGAGCCTTCGACTCGGACCAATAGCGACGCGCGCCCCACAGTTCGCACTAAGACTGTATTGTATTGAAGTATTGATTGTTTGGGCCTATTTATTGTAAGCGGACTTGATGAGGCATCGCTCTACTCGACGTAAGTACTGTTCTTGCATTATCGCGTAATGGATATGTGTATATTATATTATATTATAACGTGAACAAATAAAGTTCTCAAAAGTTAATTATTTTAAGTTAGCGTACTGTGATACGGCTTATAACATAGAAATAATTATGCTCAATATTTTCATTTACTATTATTTGTATTATTCGAAATTGTAAGGTATTTTAATAAAATTATTATTGTATGCTATTGCGATCGGAATCGAGACAATTTATATAAAGTTTGTTAAGTGGGCGCCGCGCGGTGCGAGCGCGGCGGCATGTAACGTGTATGCTAGTCTTTATTATATAATATATACGTACGTACGTAAGTCTGTCGGTTCGCGCCGACCAGCCAGCGACTCCTGTGCCCTGTCCCCTGTCCCCACACACCTTACACCTTCTCCCTCCCTACTCGTAATAAGTTATAGAATCCAAAGATACATACCAGATGTCCAATTGTAATGGAAATAAAATGATTTCTTTAAGATCCAAGTTTTTAATTTAACTAGCCCTCTAGCAGCATTCTAGCAGCAGTGAGTAGTGTGTAGTGGGCCAGAGCCAGCCCTCGCTAGCGCTAGTGCGGTCGCACCGAGCGCGGACTGTGGAACATCTTTCTGGCCAAACTCCTTTCAAAATACAGTTAACTCACCAACGTTGAGAATTCTTATTAAATCTCTTTGAGATGTGGGCCCAGGCTACGCGAAGTGTTTTACCAATTTCTCAAATAGGCCAACAGCCTTTAGAAGAGCTAAGCCTAGATAAAGTAACAGCTTTACCGGTTTAAAAAAATCTTCGATTTTGTACCTACTCCAGCCGGATAAGGACCGGCGCCCACCGCCGGCATGGCATGGCATGGCAAAGAAAATAAAGTTATATTGAATCTTACTCCCGTATTCACAAACAATACTGTGAGGTCTCATAGTGTGCTCGAGCGCATTGGGCTGGTAAAATTAATTCAGAAACATCACGGAGCAGTATCTAACGCAGTGCGTTCCCTCAACGAAGTATTAAGTGTTATCAATGAATAAAAAGGCTTGCCAAAACGAACGCACTGAGAATTTGTCGTACTATGCAAAGTTTTGGTAGTACGCATAGCGAAGTATTGTTTGTAAATACGGGTGTAATTTAAGCGATGAACGGAATCAGAATTCAACGCGGGCGGAGCCGCGGGCAACAGCTGGTGTATAATATGTATGTATTTACAAAAAAAAATGGTATCTAAGTATGTTTAGAGGCATTCTAGAACCCTTTTTTTTTACGTGGGGAATGCATTTACGCATTGACAGCCTCCGTGGCGTAGCGGTAGTGAACGCGGCCGCTACGCAGGAGGCGTGGGTTCGATCCCCGCTCAGTGCAAATATTTGTGTTCATGAAATATGGGTAGGTATTTGCATTGGTCTGGTCGTGCCTCGGAGAGCACGTTAAGCCGTCGGTCCCGGTTGCCATAAGAACATCTATGTCAGTCGTTAGGTACGGGTAGTTGGAGCCCTCAAAAATCCAAAAACAACAGTCTAGCTGCAAAGCTTCGATATCGCCTAATGTTACCATTGGGATGTGGAGGTCAGATGGCAATCGCTTCACAGAAAATATCGAGGTCTAGCCAAATCCGTAGTTAAAGACTGGCAAAAGCGGACCCCAGACTCCGAGCTGAAAGCTTCGGATGCGACTGGGAATTAACGCTAAGATGAAGAAGAATGCATTTACGCACTTCGCTCCCCCCCCCCTCCCCACCCCCTCGCGGGGGCAGAGGGTTCGCTTCGTGTGGGACTCCTGGTCTCGAAGGGAGGCCAGACTACCCACTAAGCCACCACGGTGTTCCTCCGTCGCCCACTCCGAGCCGCGGGATAGTCTGCTGCTGTCTGCTCACCGCGACTCGGCTGGGGACGCCCTATTTAACGGGCTCGACTCGTTGAGGCCCCACCATTAACATGGTGGGGCCTTTCCTCCTCTAAGAATGCACCCTCGGAACACACAGGGGCGCATTCCGCCACATTAGCATGGGGCGGCGGGTCCCCCGACCCACCGCCCGTGGCCTCTCAGTCGGGGACGCGGGCGAACAGCGCTCACCGGGGGCCTGTGGGGCGGGAGTGTGAGCCCAGCTCGCTCCCGCACCCGCAGAGCCTCTCTCTTGGCCGCCATCACCTCGCTAGCGAACGAGGCGACGGCGGCCCAACACTGTTCGCTGCCGGCCATAGCTGAAACTACGGCCGGCAACGAGAGGTCCGCACCAATGGTGCTTATGAGGGCCGTCCTAGGACCGTCCCACGCCTCACACAGCATTCTAGAACCCTTAACACAACTTGCTTTAGGTCTAGATAGCGTTGTGTAGATTGTCCTTTTATTACGACCTGTAACTATCCCTAGATTAGGGTTGCCATACGTCCCCGTACGCCGGGACATGTCCCCGTTTGAGGCCTGGTGTCCCGGCGTCCCGGCCAATAAGCAAATTGTCCCCGTTAAACATTTTTAGTATTATATTATAGAGCTGGACTTGGTTGGTAAACAGTAATTAATATACCTACAATAAACGCGACTAAGTAGCTAGGCTATTAATACGTAGATAGAACGACGAAAGCGCTGATATTTTTCCATACATGAATATCTTAATGAGTAATAAAGACCCCGGGGCCAATGATTTTACGAGAAAAACGCGATGAAGGACAGATGGCGCTCATACTTCCAACGACGTGCTGAATAAGCAGCAAGAGGTGCATCTACCAGACCTCTTTCCGAAACAAGGGTTAGTGCCACCGATAAAGCCTGCAGAAGTACAGACTCGGCCTCGATGAAATCCCCATCGAGGCTTGGAAGGCAATGGGTGCATTGGGTGCTCGTGGTGTGAGCATTCTAACAAATCTGTATAACCGCGTACTTCTCACCGTGAGATCCTGAGCCAGTGGATACTGAGCTTCATTACGCCAGTTCAAAGGCAAGGGATCGGTGCAGGAGTGTGGTAGTAACCGCGGTATAAAGATAATGTATGAGCAGATAATCGACTCCCGGATGCGCCAGGGGAGTACACTCTCGGAGTGTCAGTATGGGTTTCGTCCCGGGCACGGGATCATTGATCCGGTGTTCTCCCTAAGGATTGTGGTGGGGAAATACAGGGCGAAGAACACGCCCCTGCACTGCCTATTCTTAGACATGCAGAAGGCCTTCGACTGTGTTCCTCGCACGGTGATCTGGTGGGTACTGTGGGCTAAGGGAGTTCCAGAGACCTACATTGACACCATCCAAGATATGTATCATGATTCTGGTTCCATGGTTCGAAGTGCTTTTGGTGACTCCAAAGCCTTCCCTATCACCATCGGAGTACACCAAGGATCCGTCCTTAGTCCTTACTTGTTCAGCTCGGTATTAGACGTCTTGTTGGACAGTTGCTCATGTATGCTGATGATATTGCGCTGAAGGACGCGGAAAGGAGCAGATTGGTGCAACACGTGAAAGTGTGGAAGGAAGCGCTTGAGAACGGTGGTATGAAGCTAAATGTAGCGATGACAGAAAGTTTAGCGTTAAACTCGACAGATTTCACACCGGTCCGCATAGGCGATGATTCGGTTTAAGTACGTGGGATCTGTACTTCATGTGACCAGTGAAATCGACTACGACATCAGGGCACGCATTGCTTCCGCGTGGGCCAGGTGGTGAGAAATGACTGGCGTTACGGGTGATGGGTGATACGGCAGGTCTATAAGACGATCATTAAGCCTGTCCTCTTACATGGTTGTGAGAGCAAGAGCGTAAGCACGTAAGAGCTGCATGTCACGGAGATAAAAATGACAATGACATCGCAGATAAAATGCAAGAGAGCCGCCTTCGCTGGTACGGCCACGTCTTGCGGCAACCGCCAGGATACGTGGGTAGCAAATGCCTGACAATGGCGCCCCCGCCGGGTCCAGGTAGAAGGGATAGGCCCAAGAAGTCCTGGCTTGACGTCGTGGAGAGTGATATGCGTGCAAATGGTCTCACTACCATGGACGCCCAAGATCGTGTCAAGTGGAGGAGGAAGAGCCGGAAAGCGGAACCTGAGCTCCGGGGTCATCTTGGCCAGGGATGCAATCGGGAGAAAGCGTCTACATGAAGATGATGTTTATGTTGATTTCGTCAAAATATTTTGTACAATTATCAGAAGTTAATTCTGATAATTTTTCGCCTTTCAGAAAACATAGGAAGCCCGGGTCGCTGCCCGCTTGTTTAAAAGCAGTGTTAAAAGTTGTTGTAATAAAAGTTCCTATTTTTCTACCTTTACTATTTTTTCTTCAAATGTCCCGGTCTGGGTCCCCACACTTATGGCAACCCTACCCTAGATGAAAGAAAAGAAATATAAAAAGTTATATGAAGTGGTGTAAAGGCAAATGAGGTTGGCCCCATGCCAACTTCATAGCCGGTACATACCTACTGATTAATGGACGAGGCTCACGAGGCTCTAGTACACACGGCGCCAGACCTCGGTTTACAGGCCACACCAACATAAAGGAAGTGTGCGTGACAGCAATACTATTAATACATTGCTTAAAGATGTGTGTCATAACAAGTAAACCAATCAGGGCCCTTGACGCACTCACACATTCGCTATTTTACTTACGTGAAATATAGGTATTGATGATAGCCACTGCACCAAGTTATAATAGCATATTTAGCGAAAAACGAATAAGTAGATATAGCTGAATGGTTTAAATATGCAGCTGAACCAATAGAATCAATACCGGGTTCGGTCCTCGAGCGAGGTGCACTTTTTGTTCCTCAATATATTGAAGTCCGATTGGTCTAGTTTATTTACAGGAAACTAAGTGTATAAAATTCATATATATAATATAACTTAATATATTTTTTGTATATTTCCTTGATGATACTATTTATTATTAATGGATAAAAGTAAAGGAAAATAAAATATTTAACTTATTGTTGCAATGCAATAATATATTTACTATTATATGCATGATATTTTTCTTAAGTATGGGTATAATTAATTATTTATAGATAATAATTAATTAAGTATCAGATAAAAATATTTGATCTTTAATAAAAAATATAAAAAACACATAAGTATAATTATTATAAACTTCTAAAAAGATATTGGAACATAAAATAAAATGTTATGTCTATTAAATTGACTGACATAAAGATGCACGAATGACAAAAAGAGAATTCTGTTGTTAAGTTCCGAACCAACAACCGGCGACAACGGTGAGGTCCAAACTTACTTACTTGCATTCTTATCCATCTCGACTATGAGAACAGATAGTATAGTGACTAAATTTGATAACTCCTATTAGTTATAGAAACAAAATGCTGCATACATTTCATAAAATTAGTTTAGAATATGATATTATAACCTTGGTGCATTTTATGTAAGTAAAATAGCAATTGTGTGAGTGCGTCAAAGGCCCTGATTGGTTTACTTGTTATGACACACATCTTTAAGCAATGTATTAATAGTATTGCTGTCACGCACACTTCCTTTATGTTGGTGTGGCCTGTAAACCGAGGTCTGACGCCGTGTGTACCTACAAGGTTAAGGTCAGAGTGTCAGAGTCAGACGTCTGTCACTTGAAGTAAAAGCTAAGCTATACCTAATCAAGAGAACTAGAAGGCATGACCCCTTCGACTTAGTGCAAAGGCGTACGCTGAGGATCGTCGACAATGCCGCACCCACTAGCGGTGTGGAACCGCTTCGCTTCAGGAGACTTCTCGTCGCAGTCGTCGCTGTGTGTTTTACCGCCTGTACAATGGTTTGTGATCAGATGAATTGTTAGACATGATGCCCACAGCTACATTCTATCATCGCAGCCGCAGCTCTCGCCACATACAGGGAGTCAATCCCCACACGTTACGACTGGAAACAGTACGCACAGTCAGGTATGTAAGAAACTTCATCCCCCGCACGCTTAAACTGGGGTTTTTCCAAGCGACTACCGTATGGGGTTCTTCAGGATGGGGTTTAGAAGTGTGTGTTCGCGCAGCGGAATGTTGTTGAATTTAAAGATTTTAATTATGCAGATATTTAGCACATGACGTCGTGTAAATGCTTATGGTAAAAAAAAAATTGTGCATGCAGCCATTGTGGAGAAATTCGCTAAAAACAGATTCCGCTGGGCGTACGTTGTCCTGGCGGCACTTTTTTTGAATTCATGGACTTAGAAGAAAAAAAATGTGTCCAAAAATTAGCGTGTATTTGCGTGTAATTGTGTATGTATGAATAAAATTAATGAATGCATAAACTTCGGAGAAATTCAAGTTTCCGCCACGCGAACGTTTGGCCATTAGCTAGTTTTCATATAAAGCGCTTATATAGAGAGCTGTAGATTTTTACATACGTTGTTTTGAATTTGCTTATATTTGTTTAATAAAAAGATTTAGAAAAAATCGAAGGGTTTAACAGATAAAAATATAAACGTAAAATACGCTTATTAGGTCTTAGTTCGTAAAGTATGCACTTTGGGGTCTAGATTTTTACGTTTATACAAACCTTGTAAGTGTCTGCAACATGTTGCCAAGTATCAATGATGTTCCGCTAGTAATTAAAGAGCAATAGGACAATTTACCATGTATAGACCACTGTTTACAAAGCAGTCAAATATCACGACGTTCTAAAGGAATTGCATAGTAAAATATATTCCAATAATTAGCTTACTGATTCAACTATTCACATGCAAAATTTCATCTCATTATATTCAGTAATTAAAGATAAACAATGAAAATACTGACAAAGCATCGAAACCCTACATAACCCGACCAAGTTCGGATGGCTACAAAAAAGCGGCCGTGCAATATATTTAGGTAACATTCTAAAATTTACAGTATAATACCGGTATTGAATTGGTACAGGTGATAACACAATTGTTATTTCGATTTAATTTATAGATCATTTATTTTTTCTACACCTACTTTTTAATTGTATTTGACTAAGATTAGTAAGTACTATTTACGTAGGCGGTAGGTACTTTATTTAAGTAAGCGCTTGAGACTTGCGTCAGTCTCAGTATATGATGTTAGCGTTGTACCTACTGGTACGGCAGTGACTTATGTATGTGAGCGTGTTCCCGTGCACCCCGCCAAAATATGCAGAATTATTTTGTTCGAAGCGGTACGCTTAAGGCTAGACCTTTGGTTAAATAGTCTAAGTATAGTAGATATAAATTGATCACAAATATTAAGCTAGAGAGAAAAAATAGATAATTTGCCAATTTTTGGGTTTCTACGTTTCTACGTTTCCACATTTTGCCAATTTTTGGGTTTCTACGTAACAGGTGGCGAGAAATAAATTGTAGACGGATATTTCATTAGAGAAGTACCCACCTACTTGTTAATTGAAGATTTATTTTTATAGTAGATAGTGGCGTTATTAATAAAAAAATATTTTTCATTCAAGAAATGCAATTTATTGTTTTATTTTTCCTAACGCTTGTGTACGCAACTGTACCATATTAATGAATACTATACTGGAAGGTTAAGAACGTTACTTAGATATATGGTACGGCCGCTTTTTTGTAGCCATCCGAACTTGGTCGGGTTATGTAGGGTTTCGATGCTTTGTCAGTATTTTCATTGTTTATCTTTAATTACTGAATATAATGAGATGAAATTTTGCATGTGAATAGTTGAATCAGTAAGCTAATTATTGGAATATATTTTACTATGCAATTCCTTTAGAACGTCGTGATATTTGACTGCTTTGTAAACAGTGGTCTATACATGGTAAATTGTCCTATTGCTCTTTAATTACTAGCGGAACATCATTGATACTTGGCAACATGTTGCAGACACTTACAAGGTTTGTATAAACGTAAAAATCTAGACCCCAAAGTGCATACTTTACGAACTAAGACCTAATAAGCGTATTTTACGTTTATATTTTTATCTGTTAAACCCTTCGATTTTTTCTAAATCTTTTTATTAAACAAATATAAGCAAATTCAAAACAACGTATGTAAAAATCTACAGCTCTCTATATAAGCGCTTTATATGAAAACTAGCTAATGGCCAAACGTTCGCGTGGCGGAAACTTGAATTTCTCCGAAGTTTATGCATTCATTAATTTTATTCATACATACACAATTACACGCAAATACACGCTAATTTTTGGACACATTTTTTTTCTTCTAAGTCCATGAATTCAAAAAAAGTGCCGCCAGGACAACGTACGCCCAGCGGAATCTGTTTTTAGCGAATTTCTCCACAATGGCTGCATGCACAAATTTTTTTTTACCATAAGCATTTACACGACGTCATGTGCTAAATATCTGCATAATTAAAATCTTTAAATTCAACAACATTCCGCTGCGCGAACACACACGGTTTAGAAGGTTATTGTGGGGTCGGCAGCGCGAGTGTGACGCCCCTGGTGTTGCATACGTCCATAGGCCACAGTAACCACTTTCCATCAGATGGGTCATGGGGTTTAGAAGGTTATTGCGGGATCGGCAGCGCGAGTGTGACGCCCCTGGTGTTGCATACGTCCATAGGCCATTTCCATCAGATGGGTCATGGGGTTTAGAAGGTTATTGCGGGGTCGGCAGCGCGGCACTTTCCATCAGGTGGGCCGTGTGCTTGTCTGCCTCCTAAGTTGTATAAAAAAGGAGAGCAGGCCCCAGGTCCAAAGTGAATCTTTCAATACGGAACACTCCACACTCCGTTCTTCTACGCTGCTAAGCTTATACATACATGAAGTCTCTTATTGTATCACTCTGCTCATGATAAAATTCATTTGATGTCATTGTGTGTACCTTGGGTGTGAAAGGTTTAAACAAAAACATTTTATTAGTCAAGAATTTAATAACAATTTAAATAATCCATAGGTTATGCCAAACAATGCTAGACTTTGCCATATATAGCACAGGTGGTCGCCTACTTATAACACCTATCTCTTTTCATTATCTAGATCTAAGTAGATAATTACTTGACAAATTTAACATTTTAATATATCGTTTAGTTCTTAGATGACATAAGGTGAGCTATTAGCTACATGTGAAATAATTTAAAAGAGGTAACCATACTTTATCAAAATTACAAATTACTTAATACATAATGGCGTCCTGGATTTATTTTTAGTCCTAATCCGCTTCACACGCTATGTTACCTACTACCTACGTTTGATACTTTGATCTAATGAACAGAAGCATTCGACAGCACGAGTATGACGCCCATTTCCATAGGCCACAGTATTTCACAGTAACCACTTTCCATCAAGTGCTCCGTGTGCTTTTCTGCCATCTAAGTGGTATAAAAAAATTGCTAGTCTATTCAACAGGAATCATACAAACGAAAAATTGTCGCATTTCAGTCAGATAAAGTAAGAAAATCACTGCACTGCCCGCAAAAAAAGTTCTCATTTTAAGGCCCTTGCGTATATCATGTCGTCTGATAATAATCCAATGTCTTAGTATGACTATTCAAATAGTAAATACAAAGTTATGTCCGTACATCACTTCAAAGCAAGTGCAAGTGTTAGGCGAATTCTGTTTGTTCAATTTATGTGTCAAAATTTGATTCGAATATTATGTGTCCCTACTATTATAACTACAACACATTTTGTTGACATAATTATGTTACTATTCTACTCTTTCAAAGTATCAAACCTAAGCCAAGGACGAATATCTGCGAGATCATTATAACTAAATAATTGTTGCACACACAGCATTCAATTTTATACTGATGTTCAGATGTTTCATGACGTTAATATCGATCGCAATGGCATTAAATATATCTAATTAGAAAAACAAACCAATCATATCAATAAATTAATGAGAAATAAATTAAATTATTTAACTATTTTAACGTGCAATGTGCTGTAGTAACCACACTAAAAGTCACTCAATAGTTCCTAGGTCGCACTTGAGCTTATTCCACCATAATGGATGAAAGTTCCGTAAAAAGGTAAAGTGATGGTCGGTCTGTATCTGTTTATTTCAAATAGCCTTCGATGGCCATACTCGAAACCATGAGGAATAGAGGAAACTACTCAATCAATATGCAATTATTTAATTATTTGCCAGAATTTGCTCCTTACTGGCTACACAGAATGTTTCTTTTCTTTTTCAAAATCAAGAGGTTTGATGCCTGACTCGCAGCCATCGTGCAATAAACACACGCAAATAAATGCACAGCCATACATTGATGAGTACTACGCGGTTATGAGTCAAGTGATGTCACGCATTGAAGCACCTCGTCAAAGGACATTATTCTTCCAAATGCAACTTTATCATTAGTACAGATATTTTAATTATTCATTTATATGTTACTAAAACAATTTACAATTAATACTGTCACTATCTAAATATTTGTACCTAAAATATAACATTAATATTTTAGTTTTGAAGATTGACTCTTCAAAACTCGTGAAAACTGAATTGTCCGTCCAAGCTTAAGAATTGAACAGATCATCACTTGTAAAGTGAGATTTACACAGTTCTTCATTTAAAAGCATCTAAAAGCAACATCAATAAATAATTATGAACTCTATATCAAACAAAACTTGTGGCTTTCTTTATCTAGATATAGAAATATTATTATATTAATTGCAATGGATATTGTATAACTAGAAATATTTAAAACAGATATAAAGAGAAATCTCTGGTAAATAACCAGCTTGGGAAAAAGGATCAATATGACTGTTAGTCTTCTAGTAACATATTGCAACTAACAATGTAAATTTTTATACTAAATAAAGCACAACAGATCGCTTTAAGTAATACTAGCAATGGGTGTACTGCTACTTCATTATATCAACTAGTTTAAACTACATAAATCTCTGCAATGGTTTCTATGCGTTAACATTCATAAATAAGTATGTCTCTTCTTTCACATGTTAAATCAAAAGAAAGGCAACATTATGACAAGCATTGGTGGAAAGGATACTTTATGCCTGAGCATAAACTTGAACTACTTTCCGTTGAACAGTACTCTTTATATTATTGTACCATTTGGTGATTTCTGTATTATCTTGCAAATCTTGGAAAGCTGTACAGCCTTCGATACTGCTAAGGACGCCGAACACGCTTATGTCGGCTAAGTTTGGATACTCCCCTCCCAGGAATGGTGTGCCTTTCCGTTTTATTGCCGACATCCAATCATTAACAGCGTCATAAAGGGACTCGCGGGCATCTTCCTTGATATTGTGTCTGTAGAAAGATAAAAGAGAAAATTATTTTTACCTATCTGCACAATATAGTCAAAAGTAAAGCAATGACCAAAGTTTAAATTTAAGAAGGCTATACACAAAAATCGATTAAATTTGAGACCTATAACTTCAATCAATCAATTAGCCTACTGTAGTCCACCGCTGGACATGGGCCTCTCCCAATACCCGCCACGTTTGCCGATCCTATAACTTGTCATCCTCATATCAAATCAAAGTCAAATTTCGTCTCCCTTCATTCGAAGTAATCATCACTAAATATTTATAAATAGATACGTGCAAATATGTTAGTCAGGCACAAGATGTTATGAACAAGCAAAACTGAAAAATGTCCTGGGGCTAATCTACTGCTCATATTTATTGATTTCTTGGTGTACAGCGTGGAGATGGTACACTGCATAAGTGGTTCCAAGGAACACCCCTAAGGTGTATCAACCTCAGATATGCGAACCATGCAACTGGTGGGCATAATATTTTAAAACTATATTGAATACAGAATGTATTCAATATAGTATGTATGGAGGATAATAGCAAGTGGATATTTATTGTGGATATTGTGAAATGTGACTGTATGTTAAATAAATTTTAGAGAACATACCTTTTCTTTAATCTTTTAGAGATCAGATACATGGCGGCGGCACCTACATAGACCATTAGGGCGCATTCCCAGGCCGGGTAAAACTGTCTCCAAGAGCCTGCTTCCTCAAACCATTGGAAAGTCTCCAGCGCCTCACCCGCTGTTCTATATACATTCGGTGACAAAGTATTCACTAAGACTCTATCGGCCCATTGACGCCATTCACGTTCTTCTCTGTAAAATGCGAATAACAACATAATATTTAAAAATAATCTGATGAGTGATAACCACTTGTATATTGAGATCGTCAACTATCTTAGAACTGCAAAAAAAAAATTGCATCACAAGAAATCACTTCAAACACACTGGTTTATAGGAGCATCTAAAGGTTCTTACAATTCAGCGGCTTTTTCTTTCGCATCGGGCACAAATGAACTGTTCATAACAAAGTACTTATTGGTGATTTCAGTGACCTCCTTCCCCGAATCATTCTGGTACTTTGTGACAGGGAAGAACTTGACAATATTTGTTAACGGCACAGTCTTGTCTTTCATGTAAGTTTCAAGGATGGAAATGATGGCTGTGCTGTCCAATAATTGCTGGAAAAAAAATTGTAGTTTTCTTTAGTTTTGGTGTAACAAAACTCAAGAGTCTAGGAGTTAGGAACAGATCAGCACTGAACATGGCCAAACAGCTTTCGAACATTGACCAAAATCATTGAGCAAAAAGTGAATCAAACTTTTCGTATTTAGTCAGTTTAGTTTTCTGAATAGAAGCGACCAGTCAATTTATTATATTATTATCAATTTATTACAGAATTTATTATGAATATATTCTAGATTAGATGATTACTAGCTAAAATATTCCTAATGCTAAATTGTTCCTAATACATGATTATGATTAAAGAATTACTTAAGAAAGTAAAACAGACTGCTCTAAAGTTAGACAGTGCTATTGGAAATAATCTGGATTTACAGATACTGCTGCATTTAGGGTAATGTAATAATTAGTCTGTAACAAACCTGATATCCCCCATCAACCTTGGCTAGTAGAATAGGCACTTTCTTGTATCCTGACCACTTGATAGCTTGGCGGAGCACCGCATCTACTTCAACTATTTCATAACTGATGCCCCTGGCATCCAGGTATGCTCGGACTTTACAACAGAACGGACAAGTCTGATATTGAAACAATGTAAGCTGGAGGTTGCTTGAATCTCCATCATTTACTACCTGAAAATAAAAAAGCGATAGTTAATGTAACAGTGATAGTCAATGTAACAGTGTTAGTCAAAGTAACAGAGATAGTCCAAGTAAGTGATATTCAAAGTAACAGTGATAGTAAATTCAAATTTATCTGGTAGTGCATGTTATTGCATGGTTATGTAGATGATACTAATAATTATTATTTTTATTACAGAATGTCAACAAAATACATGGAGATGCCAAGATAAATTACAACAATAAGTACAAGATGTGTATGTAATGTAACAAAGAAATTGCTCAAATTGCACAATCAAGCAATTCACTCTTAAACTGTCAAACCCACTTACAATACTTAAGAAGTGACGCATCGAGGTTAAGGATGTAGTAAAAATTTAAATGATTTACATTTTATATGTACAATAATTTATATTTTTATAGATTTAAGTGCATCTACCTATGTACAACTCTGACTTCTGACATCTCTCTCTGGTGATCCACCTTAAAACTTTGTAGATTCACAAATTCTACTTAAATTAATAATATTGTAATGTTTCTGTTTGTAATGTTTGTTGTAAAAGAGCCACCATATAACTACAATACCTGCCTATAGCAAAATTGCAATTTTTAAAACGTCTGTCTGTCTGTCTTTCTTTCTGCCCATTTGTAATCAATGAAGTGGCTGGGCCAATATTGATGGGATTTTTACTGTAAAAAGGTACTACTTGTATTTTGAAACAAGTATTTTGATACTACAAAAAAGATTAAAAGTCCAGATTGAGGTCCAAGCTCTTGATACCTCGCTAATACATGACATTTATATGCATGCAAGTAAGCTAATACGTGTACATAGCATATTATAGCATTATATACATGCCAATACATGGAAGCAAGGCATAGATTGTGTGATTGATGTTAGTAAATAAGTTTGATACTTCTTTGTGATAAATGAATTAGTCTTTTAGATTTACTATCGAGACATTAGTGGAATTAAAGGGAAGAACCATTCTGAAAATTATTCTGCCTTTTAGGTTAACCTTTTGTTGCAGATATTTACTGTGCAACCTTTTTATTATTAAAATGACTGACTAAGCAAATGTTACATATTGCTTACATTATATTTTTAAATATATGTAATGCTATAATAACACATGATATAAATACACTCAGGACATGTGTTTCTTGAGTGTCTTTTGAGGATAGCATTGGATGCTACTGCAGTGGACGAGCTCAAGTTCACCAAACATAGATTATTACAAAGCAATCCGCAGGTGCCAGGGCCTCGTTTGCCTCACCATTTAGGTCCAAGATATGTGTCCCCAAATATACTAATGGGTAATTTCACGATACCTAATTTTTTGCTAATTTCGGTGGCATTTTTCAATCATAGGTTTTCCGATGAAAAAATTTAATGGAGTTCTTTTAGAATATCTAGAATACTGATGTCTTGAAAAAATTTAATGGAGTTCTTTTAGAATATCTAGAATACTGATGTCTTCTAAAAGAACTCCATTAAATTTTTTCATCGGAAAACCTATGATTGAAAAATGCCACTGAAATTAGCAAAAAATTAGGCATCGTGAAATTACCCTAATAATGAATCTGGGGATGTGGACAGAGCATTGATTAATTTAATTTTACTTTTAACTCTTGTGAACCTATTTGCTAAATAAAGTGGGATTCATCTGCAGTTAATGGAGTAGGCAGCCAAATTACCTATATACACAACTAGCTGTTGCCCGCGGCTGCGCCCGCGTGGAATTCTGATACCGTTCATCGCTGATATATAGCCTATATGTTAATCCAGGGTATAACCTATATACATACCAAATTTCAACCAAATCGGTCCAGCCGTTTATGCGTGAAAGAGTAACAAACATCCACACATCCATTCTCACAAACTTTCACATTTATAATATTAGTAGGATGTTTCTATCTTGTCAGATCCATGTATTATATTGTAGCTGTTTATCCCTAAATATAGAAAATAAAATGAAATCCAAGACTGTACAAGATAGAAAATTCAGTGACTACACTGGTGACTGGTTACATAATTACAAATGAAAAGGAAGCACAGTACTATAAACTATGACTGAAGAGTGATATGACTAGAAAAACAAGACCAAGATCATTCCAGTGATGATTATAAATGTGTCAGTTTTGGTGTTATAAAACAATAAAACTTGTTAATACATATTACAATAAAAATCACACATAAAATAGCGAATGCCATGTGCAGTGTGGCATTAACATGCCAATACATATAATTTAAACATCTTACTCGATAATGAGACCGATATTCAGGTGCCTCTTTCAAAAAGGCATACTCGTCTTCTTGAAGCGCTGCGGAACCTTGCTTGATATTGACCTTAAAGTGCGTGTAACCTCCATAAGCGGCACCAACTAAGACGCCGATACTAGCACTGACAAGAGTTAACTTAGCGGTAGACTTTGGTAGTCGGCTTTTCGTAGAAAATCTCAATTTTGGTAAGTTCACATTTTCTCTGATGGAAGATACGAAACCTTGCCGGAGTATTGTAAACGTCGGTCTCCACATTTTATTTACCTAGCTTTCAAGGTGGCAACATGAACTCACACTTTTTAGGAGAACAGACGGGCAATAGGTAGGTACGCCACTATTTATTCAAAGTATGTATGTATTATTATATGTAATAATTTAGATAACGATGCGTATTTCCTAATTTTCTGTCCACACACCGCATTAAAAATACGGAGGATTAAATAAAATATTTTGCATTATCTACCACCACACCACAGATAGTCCAAGAATCAAATAAAGTATAAACTAAATAAAGTTTATTTTGTCGTTGGTTAATGGTTTGCTTTTGCTAGTACTTTTTCTCACAGACATTTTTTGTAGAAGAGGAGTCATTCCGATTCAGAGCTGTAATAAATCGATTCTATTCATTGTAATCGAATCGAGACAGTTGGGAAGGGAGCATTTCAGAAAATTTCAGATCTTCTCTAACTTCTCTTGTTAGTTACGTTTTGCGATCTTGAATCTCGACCAATTGCAACAAAGAAGATAATATGAAAGAAAGAGATCGTTTTGTATGTTATACAGTAAAACTGAGCTTATTGAGGGCTCGCATGTTTTCAGATTAAATATGCGCCTCCCAATTATGCGAGCCCTCTTATAGCTCAGTCATACACTCACCAAGGCAGCAAGAACTCAGCAAATTACTACATTTATACTGCATGCGTGTTTAATATATAATTACGTGCGATGAAGTAGGTACACAACAATTTGCTGCGTTATTATAGAAGAGAAGCAAACTGCAGTTGGACTTGAAATATAATAAAGCTGTATCTCGTGACTTACCCGCGTGGAATTTGATCCTTTTCTCACAACCCATGGGAACCTATTCCCGAGACAAAATATTGTATTAATTCAGACTGCAATTAATCTCTATAAAAACAAATTTCACCTAGATCCGTTCAGCAGCCGTTAGAGCATGATTGAATAAGTAACATCCAAACAATACCTACATGTTCATAAACTTTCACATTACGTAAGTATTTATATTATTAATAGGATAGAATAGGTAGAAAGAGCTAATGAAGTGTGTAAGGTTAAAGGTAGAACGCGTGAGGCGCTTGGACGAGAATTTGTGGTGGTGCATCCTGGGTAACGGAGACAGCAGCGCCTGTCTCAAGATGGCATATATGCTGCGGTCTATGGCCAACTATGAACTTTCCACGTGTAACTCTGATTAGCAACAGTCGCAGTGGAAAGCAAGTAAGGGGGTGGGATGGTTCTGCGCAAGATGGAGTTATCGTGATTCCCATATTTGAGGGGGCCATCTCAAAGTCGTTTAAGGCTCAGGGTCAGTCGAGGTGCGATGGAATTTTCTTATTGGTCCCGCTTACACCCCGGCGATTGAGACCTAAACACTTTCACCGGATGTTTATGTCGAATCGCACACGAGATCATCATCATCTGCATATAGACGCATTTTCCTGATTGCATCCGTGGCCAAGATGAAGGTCAGAGTCTGCCTTCCGGCTCTTCCTCCTCCACTTCACACGATCTTGGGTTTATAGTAGTGAGACCATTCGCACGCATGTCACCCTCCACGACGTCAAGCTAGGACTTCTTGGGCCTCTCTGAGCGGATTTCCGCACGAAAAAGAGGGAGAGAGGAGGGATTTGATCCTCAACAGCGCGTTAGCGACCGGTAGCGGATATACCCACTTCATCGTTTACTTCGGTAAGGCGACGTGCAACGCACGAGGGAATTTTCGGAACCAAAAAAAAAATAGAGGGCCCCTGTTTCTTTTTGCACCGAGGCCCTTGGTCATCTAGCTACGCCACTGATGCATCGGCGAATTTCATGATGGCATAATGATGGAGGCGTATATAGAGAAATATGAGCCAGGATCCGGTCAAGCCTCTGGCTTCCGAGTTGAAGGGCGCCGCTGGCGCTGTCGTAAATTTCCTTCCCGAAACACAAACTCCTCTATGACTCTTTGGTTGAACTCTCTAGTAGCTTACTTTACAATCAATCAATCAATTAGCCTACTGCAGTCCACTGCTGGACATAGACATAGGCCTCTCCCAATATGCGCCACGTTTGCCGATCCTCCACCTTCCGCATCCAGGGCTGTTTAACCTATTTATAGATAACTAGCTTTTGCCCGCGGCTCCGCCCGCGTGGATGTCGGTTATCGTGACCAAACATAGCCTATGTCCTTTCTCGAGGTCTAATCTACCCCTATACCAAATTTCATCAAAATCGGTTCAGTGGTTTGGGCGTGAAAGCGAGACAGACAGACAGACAGACAGACAGACAGAGTTACTTTCACATTTATAATATTAGTAGGGAAGTAGGGATTGTCTGAAAGGTTTGCAAGAAAGTGCGTATGGATTAAAAATGAATGATCTGACCATCAAATGTCTCCTATATGCTGATGACCAAGTTATTTTGGCATCATCGGAGGAAGAGCTGCAGGCGATGGTCATTGGTCAGTATTATGCACGCTGCCCTAAAAAGCAAAGGGATGAAAGTGAATGTAAGTAAAACGAAAGTGATGGTTTTTGAAAGAGAAGAAAGTATGACAAGCTGCACAGTTCTGATTGAAGGAGAAAGAATAGAACAAGTGAAAGAGTTTGTGTATCTGGGGTCGAAGTTTGCGAGAGATGGAAAGTATGCAGTGTTATTGAAAGAAGAGTTATAGTTGGAAATCAAGTCGGTAAATGGGGCAATGCATAACTTTAAGAGCAGCCAGAATGTATCGAGAGAGGCACGCCTGGCTGTACATAGGGGAGTGCTCGTCCCTACATTTATGTATGGTAGTGAATGTTGGGGCTTGAAGAAGAAGGTATGAAAGTAAATTGAATGCTGTGGAAATGAGAAGCCTGAGAAGTATAGCTGGGGTGAAGATGACGGATCGAGTGAGGAACACCGTGATAAGGGAACGTTGTGGTATGGTTGAAGATGTAGTGACTAAGATAGAGAAAGGGATGCATAGATGGTTCGGACACGTGGAGAGGATGGACGAAAGAAGACTGACGAAACCAATTTATGAAGCGAGGGTGAATGGGCAACCCGGTAGAGGTCGACCTAGACATACGTATGTCAGACAGATTGAAGACACATATTAAAGAAGGGACATGTCAAGAGTACCCGAAACCGGCGAGCATGTATGAAAGTAGAAGAAGCCAAAGAATCGTAGCAAGTGGAAAACTGTGGTCTCTGCCTGCCCCACTGAGAAAAAAAAGAGGCGTGACTGTATGGTATGTATGTATGAATGAAAATGTTGTACAGTATACTCAACGTCTGCCAAATAAAGTAATAATCGAAAATCGAATAATTAATAATGAATCGATTTACCATAGACAATCTTGTATTCACAACAAATTTCGTTGCCTCAACTCAATTTGTTCTCACTCCTCTCATCGTCTGAAACGTCTTCTATTAAAACTACCAACTACAAAACCGAAATAAAATATTGTAGTATTTTGTGAAATTACGGGATGTCTTTCTCTTTTGTTCTCTTTTTTCTTTTCTAAAATGTGCAACAAGTAATGTAACGATGTGCTAAATACGGTAATCATAATACCGCGCCATAAGTAAGGTAATTGTCGATTCACATCTTGTTATACATATTGGCGCGGTAGTGGTTCTAAAATAATATAATTTTGTGATACGTTCGATTCGATACTAGTAAATGTAATTTCGTAGGTAGTTAGGTGGTTATGCCAAAAGCATGCCATCAACGTCGCGGTCGAGGGGCTCCGGGCGCGGGCCGGACGGTGCGCCACGGGCCCAAGTCATAGCGCCCATGTCGGAGCGGCAACAGCTGGCACTAGTGATGCAGATCTCTTCACAGGATGCTCCCCCAGGTAAGCCGTCGTCTTAAACATTAGGTTTATTTATTTGGAACAGTTATTGCGACTTCCCGCCATTCCATATTCAGCCGCTCCGACCCCAGCTGAAGAAAGAAAACGCACGAGACAACAACGTAACGAGCGCGGTGAGACACCCCTTCATGTGGCAGCTATCCGTGGAGATCATGATCAAGTCAAAAAACTGCTTGATCAAGGCCAGGACCCCGACGTTCCTGACTTTGCTGGTAAAATATTATTATATCATGCTATGTTCATGTTTCAATGTTATTCTCTGTCAATTTATACACTATCTTTATGCTTTTGATTACCAACCTGTATACCATGTGCTTACTATTCATTAAATATTTAAGAAAATCTTGTTGGAGACTGTTTATGTTCTAAAGCTGTTGTTGTTGTATTTATTGTCTTGATGTTTAGATAATCGTTCTCATTCACATAAAGTAAACATTGTAGAACCATGATTAAGTTCAAGCTGAACACATTGGACATATATTATAAATTATATGTTCCAAACTTATTTTTACAACTGTGAGCTTGAATTTAACTACGTAAGAAACCCTCCCACAGCACAAGCATGATTAGTTTGGTTGGCGAGGTTAACAGTAAAATATCAAACTACAATACAACATATTCGTATTAAAATATGTAACTTATATATGAATCAAGTTTAATACAAAATATTAACTTGTGTTCCTTCACATAATTTTTTGTTGTTATACACAAATAATAATATGATCATCAATACTATCACAGTTTGGTTTTAATTATATTTAATATACCTATATATGGGTCAAATTGTTCACCTATTTATGTTTCTTTTTCTAATAATAAATCTACTACAAATATCACAGGCAGTAATAACATAAGCAAGGTCTACAACTCACCAAGGATATTTGGTTGGGAACAATAACTGAATATACTAAATAAAATTTTAAATCAATAGGGTGGACACCGCTTCATGAAGCATGCAGTTATGGGTGGTACCAAGTTGTAGTGGTACTTGTAAATGGGGGTGCAAATGTCAATGCAAAGGGTTTAGACGATGATACTCCTTTACATGATGCCACAACTTCTGGCAATCTCAAAATGGTCAAATTCCTTGTTGAACATGGGGCAGATCCTTTTGTCAAGAACACTAAGGGGAAAATGCCATCAGATTATGCAGCACCACACATCTTTGAGTACCTGCAATCCCTAAAAGGTATGTGTAGCAAGATCCACTGGAATTTTTGTGATTGTCTAGTATAAATTATTAAACCTAGACAAAGTTGCGCAAGTATTATTATTGTCAGTCTTTTGTTACTCTAATATAAAGATGCCGAGGTTCAAGAATTATTACTAGGCAATCATTCTTTTACTCAGCTCAACTTACAAGGGATTATGAATGCACTAACTCTTACCACAGCAAAATTATTGCTAAGTGGATGGAAAAAAATATAGTTTAATTTTTGTTTTGTTTCTATATTAATATGATACATAATTCTGATGAGTTGTCAATCGGAATAGTCATGCTTGTTCCAAACACTGAATGTTTGCTTCACATGGTAGAAGCTTTATATGTCCCTATTTTGCCAGCTGTTTTCTTATGTGTTGTATTTACTGTTTTTTTCTTGGACGATAGCATGTTGGTCTAGCTGTTAATGCTTACTCATACTTATCTTTCATTGAATAGAACAGAAATTTGTTCACTGTACCAGGTAGTTTGGAATTATTCATGCATGTTGATTGTGATTGGTAGTCACTGTAGTAATATTATGTACAATATCTGATGTAACAATAATGCCATTATTGTGCACCAAAGGTATGTTTTTTAAACATGAATGTAATAACAAAACTTTATTATTTATTCCATTGTAAAAAGTATGTACCTACCTACATCCCAAAATTCTAATAGGCAAGTCGATTTGTTGTGAAAAGTCCCTTTCAATCTTGAGTCGAAGTATGTATGCAATAAAACATTATTACATGTTTATTATGGTAAGTTATAATTATGATAACTTTTTATAAGGAGTGTTTTTGTAATGTTAACGTTAACATTCAAATAAAGGTAGGCCGGGTTCCTAATTAGTATTTAATATAATTAATAAATTGAGTCCTTTTTACATTGATATATAAATTTACATCTTTTTTTATTAATGTAAAAATCAAATTAACAAATAAAGTAATTTTTGTGGCTCCTGGTTGTATTATAAAATGATATTGTGAATAACGCTTAGATTGCGTAGTTAGATAACAAACTGCCTACTACCCACTTATTAGACCACGTACCTATCTCTACAAATTCGACCTCGATCCATTTTGCGTTGTATCTTTTGGATAGTAATAGTACCTTAGTTAACGAGAGCGTCAATACAAAAATATACTTTATTTTGATATTAGGTAGGTATGTCATTCTAATCTGTTCTACAGCCTTTTCTAAACTCTGTACTTGAAAGTCTTTAAAAAATGTTAATGTTATTCATACATATCATTTATCATCTGTTAGAATTTTAATTAACGGAACGAAGTAGGGACACTTCGTTCCTTTCGTAGTTTGACATTGTGGCAGTGGTAGTGAAGTGAAGTTCGGCCGAAGTATGGTTTCACTTCACCGCGTTCCTTTTCACGCGCAGGCTGTATGTATGTATTCAGCTGTTAAATTTATTATTTTCGACTTTCATAAAGCACATGAATTCGTTAACTCTCTTTATTTTTACAAAGTATACGGCATAAAAATACTTCTTTTTTTTACAAATTACTATAATGTATTTATTATGTTACCGTTAGAATATTTTATGCGTAAGGGACATGTAACGGAACGTTATGGGGCGTGTTGCTTGGGCTGTCGAATGATGGCCGATTCTTGACGCCAACTTCGTGGCGGTCTTGTAGACCGATTTAGCATAAGTTTTTATTGTGGAAAATTACAGTGTACAAACAAGTATAAATTCTTCAAACTGTCGTCCAACGTGAAATGCAAAGGAGGGCGCTCTCGCACAACAAAGGCGAGTTTAGGTTTTCTCATTATTAGCTATAGAGTATGTGTAAATTCGTAATGCACGCCGCACACCAACTACGATCGTGCTATGACCCCTGAGTTAACTCGTACAGTGACCAGACTGACGTGACAACATGATTATTACAGACTTCAAACTGCATTTGGAGTTTGGAGATGAATACTCATTTTAAAAACTACATACAAAGTTGTAGGGTTGCTAAATTAATTACGTTGTGAATTCTCGTTACGGAGAGATTTATTATACCTACCTAGTCTTCATTATACCTACGTAAGTACATTATTCTTTGTACAGCTGTAGAAACCGCGGTAATTTATGATTTTATAAAAGTGTTGACCGTTTTAAGAAACTTGTGACTTGCCGTAATTTGCTTCATATCAGTATATTAAATCAAAATCAAACCTTGTGACATTGTACTGTACGTAACAAATAGGTTTTTATTTAATACAAATATAAAAAAAACATTGTAGTCTGTATTGTGATACAAGATTTACATAGAATTATTATACAAGATAATATGCAAAGTTACATGACATAAACAAGCAAGATCACTAACCTCTAAGAATCAACTATACTACAATGAATTATTTATTTTTCTTGTATGTCAGATAATAATGTTTAATCAATTATGTTTGGGCTTCTGCTTATGTATGTGATTAAATTTGTTGCTACTTATCTATTTTTAAATCTTTTGTGCCATGGTTTTAAATAAACCCAAGAAGTTACCTTATAGAAAAGAAATTGTAAATAGTTACATATTCCTTAATTTGTACTGGCTTTATTATAGCAATTTAGTTGATATTGGTTTTGTCTTAAAGCATTCAATATACATAATAAATAACATAAAGGATGCTGAGACGTTTTAGTTATATTATATAGATAAATTGAATATTAATTACCATAAACTCATTAACTCATAGATTTCTTCAATTTTAGAAGCATGGAGTGAAATTGTAATTACAGGGTGATTAAGTGCTATACACCTAATTAGTTAATAATCTCAGTGTGACAAAAACTTTCAAGAACCATTTTAGTTCAGTTTGTAGGTCATTAATTGATTAGATATGACACCATGATTCACATGAATCACAAAAGCAAGTCAATATAGGTAACTTTAGAGATTCATGTCAGTCCTTAAACAGGACATAAATTAGTTTGGTTATGTGTATTTAAGTACCTAATATTACACATTCTCATTTTGTCAACTATAGTGATGGCATAATCACCTTACAATCAAAATCTAACAGTATACCACCCAAATAAATTACCATACTGCTGACAGGCCTTTTTGACTCAATGGTACTGAATCTGATGGTGTGCGTGTGTATGAGGCCCTGGGTTTGATTCCCAGGTCACTGTTACTGAGACTTTCCACAATGCAAAAGGCTCTTCAGAATTACAACAAAAGTTCAAACTGAAAAGAGCTAGGCAAAAAAGTCATGCCACTCAATTTCCAATTCTTTGACTGTTCACTTCATATACATGTAGGCGTGAGTATAAAAAAATAATGTGTTTAAGGCCCAACCAAGAGTTTCAGAGCCCAAACCAATCTCTTCTGCCACCTGCTAATTGGTGGACGAGGCTTTGGCACAGACTATCCTCTCGGCGTTGGGAGATGAGACGCCAGTCATTCCTATAAAAGTCAAGTGAGTCCAACCAAAAGCGGTCCCTGTGCGAGGAGGTGAGGGTCATGGATGTAACTGGGAACAACACTAAAATGATGTTAGAGATTTTGGTAGATGAGTGCTGACTTTCAGTATTATAACATTTTGGAAGTCAGCATTCAGCTACTAAATTAATTTTCGAGATATAATTTATAAACCAATACTAATTTTTAAGTGGTCAATTTGTGGAATATCTATTTCATGCTAACAGATAATAACGCGAGAGCAGCACATGTCAGTCGTGCAAGGGATGACAGCAGCAAGAAGGGTTGCAATGCCAGTGGGAACAGCGATTGCAGTAAGCGGCACAACATGGAGACCCTAGCGCAGGGGGAACATTTCGATGGCAAGGATATCTCCACACAGGAAAAAGGTGGCGCTAAAGACACCAGAGATGGTATAATGTGTTAACTGTAACACCACAAAACATTGCCTTTAATGCTATTTATTATATTTACCTGGTAATTTGAATAAAGGCTTAAATTTACCGCGTGGATGATGCAGTGGTTAAGTGATTACCCATTAAGTAATACTCCATTGAGTATTGTGGGTTTCCACATGTAAAAATATTGGTTCACTACTCTGACTGTCGGGTATAACTACTTTATATCCAGTGATGATAATGGTTTGACATCTTTATGACTAATAATTAAGAACTATGGCAGTGTTCTTTCCAAAAATAAAATTGTTTGAAATTGTGTTCTTTGGTACTCATAGGAACTAGTTCTAGTATATAACATTGAAGACATTATTAATATGGTTCTTCATATAAATCATATGAAGTAGAGATGACTGGTAATAGCTTCAATACAGAGATTAGAAGTTATTCCCCTATACGTAGGTACCTCTTCTAGAGAAATTCTTTATCTTTTTCTTTACTGTGAACTTTATCACTTTAAGTACTACTGAAAACCTAACTATTCCCCAGTAGATATAACATGGCAATGAATATGACAAAAATTACATCTATTTTACTGTAAATACCATAACAGTGGAACATAACTTATGTCTATATGATATGTATCATACGTATTTCACTGTAGGTACCTACTTTATACAAAGCCAAAATAGTAAAAGTATACTAAGTAATACTCTTCCACTTACTAATGTAACATTTTGTATTATATTTATCAACTAACATATTTTCCTGTAAATAATACAGAAATACTAGACAAAGTACCTATGTGAATACCAATTGACTGAGGTTACCAAAGCAATGTAGGTACGTCTAAATAAACCTACTAATACTTTGTTAAGGTTTATTAATTTGTCTCTACCTATCCCATAAGGGAGAAGGCGTGCAGACGTTCTCGGCTTCACAATGAACCGGTGCCGAAGCCGAAGATTTTATAATGCCATACGCGGAGTAAAGCCAAGGATAACAGCTAGTATATTAATATAAAGTTATTGAAAAAAATACACTTACGTTCATTTTTCTTAAATGTCAACGGATAATTAACGAATACGAGTTCTTTCGTGACGTCATAAACGGACGACCTTATTCATGTGCGGTTTTTGATCAGATATAATAGCAAGTGAACATAATGCATTTTTGCTCTTCCAACCCGTCAGAAAAAAGTAGCGCAAACTTTTTTTTTTCTTAATTTTGCAACTGTGACAAATTAATTATCCGGTACAGCTTTCCATAATCAGACTCTAGATAGGTAGGTAGATAAAACACTGACCTCATTCTGAGTAAATAGAACATCAACAATTCAATATAATCTTTGTGTATTTGTTTGTAAACAGTATTTTCTGTGTTAAAAATTACAGCAGAGGTTAGAGAACGGTATACTATTCAACTTGGTATCATGTTCTAATCTCAATTACTGATTTAGGACGGTGATCAAAATACCAACTTAAAAGATTGTTTTCAATGTAGGTACCCTATGTTAACTACCCTACCTACTACTACCCTATGTTCGTCGGCGTCTAAGGCTGGTGATTCGAGTTCGATTCCGATTACGCGCCTCTGACTGTCCTTAATTTATCTATAAGCTTAGGGGGTACCAAGTATATGGTTTCAATTATTGCCTATATGTCGTATCCATATTGTATATGCATATTAGAATTACATGATGGTGAAGGGAAACATCACGAAGCCTGCATGCCTGATAGCTCTCCATAATCCACAATGGTTCCTAACTTTATAAATATAATAGATTTTGTAACCCATAACGTAATTTTTATATTGTTATCTAATCTGATTTCAGATTGCACACAGCTAAGTGTTGTATCGTCGACTCAAGACGAATGTAATAAACGCTCGTACGACGTAAGTCACGACAATGATGCGGCTGATGATGAAGTGTCCAAACGAAAGAAAAGGAAAGAAAATGAAGATAAGGAGCTCATGGGCAAGCCGGCCCCAGTGCCTCGTAGCGGGCTGGGACGGTAATATTAATTATTGTTATACAAATTATCATTAACACTAACTTGGCAAAGGACAAGGATATCCTAAATGATTATTCATGGTATCCTATTTTGTTTTCCAGTATTCTAACTGGCAGTAAACCACCAGGACCGGCGAGTAAAACTGGAGCTATCCCATTAGGCAAAAGCGGTGCTCAATACGCTGGCAAGAGCGGGGCGGGATCTTCAGGGAAGGGCACTCCTCAGTCGCAGGGGAAGGGAGGAAGTTCGAAGTCTGCGCATGGATCACATTCGGTAAGCCTGATGAAATCACTAATTATAATAGAAATATACTAATTACAAATGTACATACGTTCATATTTAGTCTTAAGAAACCACATTTTTTGACCTGACGTCCTAAAAATGCCGCATTGGAGTTTGTTGCGCCGTTTCTTCGGTAAACTTAGTTTTAAGGAGAATTTGACGTCAAAAAGCTGTAACAGTGTTGCACTATTTTGAAAAATAAAGAATTTGAATTTGGTCAGAGGTCAGAAGTGAATGAACTCACCCCTGACCATATATTTTCCTCCAAAGTTGACCACTTATCTGTTATACTTATGGCACAACCTAACGACTAACACCAAGAAATAGTTACTTATATTTTTTTATTCTAAGAAGCTTGGTAGGAACCTTTCGCAAGCGGGTGTCTAAACTAAATTAAGAATATGCTAATGCATTAACTCTGTTGTACAGAGCAAATCATCTGGGGGAAAGGGAAGTCTGCAAGGTGGTAAACAGGACAGAAAAAGTCCTGTAGCCAGCCCTAAACCAAACCAAGGTAAAGACAACAATGATGACGACGATCAGAAGACTGAATCAGTCGCACCCAAAGTACCGCCGTTAAAGATCGTAATACCGGGTGGAGCTGGCGGCTCGGGCAACAGGAACGAACAAGACGAAGGTAAGACTCGTCCTAACACCACTGATGGACGCGCCAGGCTGTGGAGCAATCGTACCTGTATAGGTTACGACAAGACAATGTAAGAGTTAGGGTGCCTATATAAAGAAACAGGTTACCGGTAACGGCTATCAGTTGCCATTATGTCAATTCGTCGTTTGCCAAAAAAGATCACGATAATTAAAAGCCCTGGTGGTTGTATTTAACGCGGTGACAAATTAATCCGAAAAGCAGGTAGTATAAATGATAGGTAATTTTACAATTTTATAAATTACTGAATGTGGCGTACAAAAATACTAAGTGAGCTACTATTTCTGGATGGTTATAAAAAAATAACCACGAAGGCTAAAGCGGGAGCTCCGCTCTCGCGTTAGCCTTCTAACCTAACCTATCCAAGTTGGGCGCGCTATACTCGAAACCTCATAACTTCAAAATTTAGCAACACACTTTCTGTATCACGGGTCACTCAGTATTTTAGTCGCCCACTCAGTATTTAAAGTAACTCATTATCAGTCATCCATTTATTATTTTTGTCACACGGTTTATTGTATCCCGTTTTAAACATATTATGTGGTGTTTGAACGTAAATGACGAACTGTCATCATTTTCGTTGCTATAGAAAGTTGGCGAGTTAGGTAGCCGATACCGGTAACTAGTGTCTTTATACACAGCACAGCACCCTAAGAGTAGTAGAGGTGGGAATTCAAAGTGTAACATTTGGTTACAATTAAGCACAAGCATAATATGTAGATGTGTAAAACTACCATTTCAAAAGTAAACAGTATTGTTTCTGTGGTTCTACAGGCCAAAGAGGCAGTGGCAAGGGTCGCGGAAGCGCCTCCACCTTACCCTACGTCATTCCTTGTACAAGCACTGACACGGGACAAACATCTGACAGCTCAGATGGCAATTGTGATGACAAAAGAGGGGGCGATAGTGGAAAGGTAAGGAGGAAGGTATTGTAACATCATTCAATATTACTAAAATTAGAAAATGTGTCGATGTTTAGGTTTATTATATTATATATAAATTGTAGTTTGATATTGTATTTTGTCGTGAATATTGAAATACCTCAACTAACATGCTTATAAACCTATTTTCGTCCCAAGGCTGGACAGAGAGTCCTCCGTTCTCATAGGACGAATGACGGGGAGAAAGATAAGGAGAGGACGTCGCCTCAGACAGGGCACGATAGCCGCTCCGGGGCTCAGGCTAACTTGAATTCCACTAAAAGTCCTACACCTTCTGGCTCTGTAAGTACATGAGTAGATCAAATTTTTAACCCTAAAATTAATCATTTGACTCATAAAAATCCACATTCAATATTTTGATTGCTGCAGTACCGGATCTAGCTTTAAAGGTGTATTAGATTTTTTTCTTTTTGTAATATTTGGGATCCATCCGAGCCAGATTGCACAGCAAAGAATAAAACGACTTGGCACGGTTACACATATATTGCGACTGAAACACGCGGCGACAGTACGTCACGTCATAGTCACCAATGAGCCTAACTACATTATAAATCTAGGATACAATACTCGATAGCCATTACTTTCTATAAACAATCCTACTTTACACACACATCACCACTTAATCTACAATTTATTTACATTTATGAAGTGTTACCTTAAGATACAGGTCCAACTTGTTAAGTGTAACATGTTTACAGCAGATTAATTCTAAATCATGCAGTGTAAATCTCACACGACATAGTGCAAACTCACACGATGTGCATGCGTCCATTGCTTGCGACGCGGCGTTTGAATAACATTGTATCGCCACTAGTATTTGGAATACATTCGTCAGCTAGAATGTTGCGAAGGAATAAACCGACTTGGCGTGATTGCGAATACATATAAAAGATACGTACTCTACACACACACACACACACACACACACACACACACACACACACACGCGCGCGCACGCACATCAATACTAAACCTTCTTCCATCTCCGTTCCCGTTTTTTTCATAAGATGTGTTCAAATTTTTACAGACTCACAGAATAGCATGGATCACGGCAATATCTATAATGTTACCCTGGCCCAGCCACAGCCCCCACTGGCTTCCTCGTTATTATCATATCGACATAATATCAAAACCGTATCGTTCGTTATTCTAAATATGAACTAAAACAATTTGTCCCAGTCATTGATGTTCGCACTCGTGAGTGAACGCTTTAAGATCGCTCCGGGATGCAATCGCTGAGGGTGGTGCATGTGTAATATAGTTCAGTTTCTCCAACATTGACTACCTCGCATTTAATTGTTGCACACGGAAAGGATCGATTCCCCCCTCCCTCCCTCCGCGTCTAGATCCGGGTCTGTTGCCAGCTTCACTTATATTTCAATTACATTTTACGACTCCATTGTATTTCAGGGCCATGATGATCATCATCCGACCACATCTTCAGGAAGAGGTGAATATGTATATGGTTTAATAAATCTCTTTTTTATAACTATTAACAGTTTGAGACCTTATCATTTTATGTACTTGTAGGACATCAAGTGGATTTACATCCAAGAAAGAGAAAGATCAAAGCATCAAAAGATGGTCACTCCCGTGAATCATCAAAGTCTGACCATGTTCACGAAAGCAGTGCAAGCCACAATATCACACATTCCAATCCCTACCAAATGTATATTCATATTCGAAAACAGGTGTGTTATTGCTTTGACTTATTTGATGTTAGAATAATGCGACATAATGATCTTTATAATAATATTCAATAACTATGAATTATTGTATTGCAGATCGATCGCCGACAAAAAGGATTGTTCCCGGTAAAACCAAAACCTCCAAAAGATTTTAACAAATATTTGATGAATCGATGCACATATACTCTACAGGCAAATATAAACCCAGATGCCCAAGTGGAAATACCTTACAACCTACCCACACAAATGATAAACGAATTCAAGGATCAAGAAAAGGAAAGGTAGTTTTTTATATGAATTACATTTATTAAAACAAAAAAAAAAACTAAATCCTTAATTTATTTATATGCACTAGCTACAACAAACGATACCACCACTAGATATATGTTCCTTTTTCAGGACACGACTGCGTATTCAACACCTAGTAGAAAAAGAAAAACTTGTGTTGGCTGTCGAACAAGAGATCCTACGCGTTCACGGGCGCGCCGAACGCGCTGTCGCAAACCAGGTGATTTACACTAACTGCTTCGAAAATGTTTATTCACTATTGTATTTGTATTGTATATTATTTTTCTCAAAAAAAAAGCTGCATAAATTAGTGGACACAGTTGATTTTAGTAGTTAGCTCCATAGGCGTTCATCTTTATTTGTCCTTAGCTATAGCAATTTGGAGCTCTGAGTCTGTTCTCCCGCTTTATATATTACTGACCTCCCAGTCCCAACAGAGAAGCCTGTACCAGAGCCTCGTTCGCCAATCAGAGGGTGTACCAGCTTTAAGCGTTAGCCTTGATTATCTCGGTAAAGCCATGTACTCTGTCAGTTGCATGATGATTCTGAAGTAAAATAAGCTAAGAAATGCTAATGTTAGTGACAAGGAGATTTAAATGAATATTATCGAATATCTGTTTATATTTCAGTCTCTTCCTTTCTCTGTGTGCACAATACTTCGTGACCGGGAAGTGTACAATGTATTAGCGCCAGAGCAGGAAGAGAAGCGCAACGCGCAGCGCTCCCGGTGCAACGGCAGACAAATAAACTCGTGGCTGCAAGAAGTTGACGACAAATGGGAAAAGATTAAGGTAATAATTGTGCAAAATTTATTACATCGCCTAAAACCTACACAAAAGTAATAATAATGACATTGCAGACAAGGAAAAGTTTAAAAACTAACTGTATCAAAACCCACGTATCCACACATATTGTACCCACACCTTTCTCTACGTTCAATCAGGCAACAGCCAGCCATCTGATTCTGTCAATAAACCTTTCATTCAAGCTCACCATTTCCAGTGTTTTTGACACAATCGTAATATTTACCAGCTAAGTAATATGAAATCCCCGGGAAATTAAAATAATGTCACGTCCACTAGCTTTTAGCATTAAAAAGAAAAGTCTTCTTAGTCAATAAATGCTTATTATATTTCCCTCAACAGGAAGGAATGCTTCGACGCCAACACACGGAAGCTCAAACGTTACACGCAGTACAGTCGATGGGGTGGGAGTGGAAGCTCAAAGAGTGCGGCCTCTGTGATCATAAAACGTCACCAAAAATAGATGCAAAGCATGTACCACAAATTCATGTGTCGAATTTTGACTTGCCCGCTTGAATTTTCAGTTGATATTGCCTAAGTTCATGTCACGTCTTCACGGTTAATAAATCGTGTTGGCATAAAAATATTATTTATGTTATGATATTTTTTAAGATCTAAAAAAAACATTCTAACATCAATTGGTAACAAGAATCAAGCGGAGCTACTAAATTGCATTTTATAGATCTAAATTTCTCGACAGTCGTTGAGCCTTCTATCAGATTCATTGCGTCTAATTTTTCCGGTAGATTGTTATTCTCTACTAATTCGGTACGTAATCACAAAATAATGAGAATAACTTGATACCGTGAATTGACGGAAACTAAAGCTTTGTTGTTAAGGCTATCCAATCACAAGGACGTAAATTGGTATACTGTTTTTTTATTTGAAACGTCCGCGTCCTTATCTTAAATGGACATTATTTAAGTCTTGATTTGTAATACATATGTATATAATTTAATTTAATGGTTTCATGCTATACTATAGTGAGACTTCTTTTAGACGTAATACGTTTTGGTAACTTTATCAATTTTTAACTATTATGATATTATGTTAAGGTTTTGTATACAATTTTAATTTAATTAAACAAAAGTGACATGTCTAAAGCTAAAATTATTTTTATTATTCTTGAGTTGTATATATTAGAATGTATGTATTATGTCAGTTTGTTAATATAATTTAATAAAAAATATGTAATCTTAAACTCATAACTTGTGTTTTTACAAATGCTTGTCATTGTAGATTTTATGGCGTTCATCACTTAATTTGCTATTTTGAAAATCCATTAGTTGATAATTCACATACACTGTAACCGTCATTTCATCGCCAGGTAATCTCAATCATGTTAAGAATTTCTGTAGAATGAGCAGTGTATATCTGTTTTAATATATTTATTTACATACATGAATAGCAATGAAATATTATTTTTGCATTAAAGTTGACATTTTAAGCCTTTTGTAGTAACTGCTGTTATTATTTATAGTCAATTGCTTATAAAAACGTCTAGATACCGCAACGGATTGAAACATTGTTCAATCCATTATGGTATCTAGACCGCACGTTATAATAGCACCAATTTTAATAAGTTATGTACCTACGTGAAGTCTTGTACTCTCGCGTTGGATGTTATATTGAAAAACTAGATGAAATGTTATATTTTGCCATAAAACCAGTGAAATGTCTATCTAACTGTTATATATAATATTACATAAAGAAATATCAACTCTAGATCAATGTAATTTTTATTTAGAAAGTAAAAAACACGCGTATCTGTAGCGACTTCATATCGATCAAGAAGTCTGTTTGTTTATAACCTGCTTACTGAAATGAGCCACTTAGCAATACTTTACCACCTTTACAATAAAAGGGAATGCACATTTTTCAACTAAGTACTGCAGGAAAGGAAGCAAAAGTTGAATGACTCATTTAAGTAGCAAAGAATACATTTGGTGTCCCTTCGCCCAGCATACTCACCATGGAATCTTGATATTTCATGAATGCCAAAAAATAGTTCTGAAATAGTTTTAAATAGTTGCGAAAGGAAAAAAATAGTTCTCTTATACTTACGAAATTACAGCCATAATTCTATGAGTATGCTGGGCGAAGGTTTCGTCCAGCATACTCACCTCCGTTTGGGGAATCTGCGTACGCTTCAAACATAATTCATACTTCAAAAAATAGTTTATAAATAGTTCATAACGGTGTCCAAAAAGAAAAAATAGTGCTCTAATAACTCCGGAGTTATAGGCTTTGTTCACTGAGTATGCTGGGCGTAGGTTCTACGCCCAGCATACTCACCTCACTGCGCAAATACCGGACGAGCTATAGATACAATTTATGTCTCAAAAAATAGTTCTTGAAATAGTTGTCAATATCAGTCTAATTTTCGCTTGACTTTTGACCTAGAAAACCATTAAATTTGGTTGTAAACTTCTACATACTAACGTTAAATGAGGTACAGTCGTCCACACAATGTTTTTATAATATAAAAATATTAAACATTCTAATGATGGGCGTTGTGATTGGGAATAATATTGTGGTATTATCTCACATTCAAAAACAGTCGAAAAAAATATATTAACCCTGGACCCTACCAACTATAGGCCCATAGCCGTCACCTCAGTACTGTGCAAAGTACTTGAGCACATTATCAACAAACAGCTCATGCGTTACCTAGAGGATCACTCCTTAATCAACGACCGGCAATATGGTTTTAGACCGAAGCGGTCAACGGGTGATCTTCTAGCGTACGTTACCCATCTTTGGGGTGAGGCTATGGACAAGCATGGCGAGTCGCTGGCTATAAGTCTTGACATCGCCAAAGCGTTTGATAGGGTCTGGCACAAATCGCTTCTTTCCAAGTTACCAGCCTTTGGTCTGCCTCCTAGACTGTGCGACTGGGTGGCTAGCTTCCTGCAGGGGCGCCGTATTCGCGTCCTCTGTGATGGTCGAACTTCGGAGTTCTTGCAGGTAAATGCTGGCGTGCCGCAGGGGTCCGTCTTATCACCCACTCTCTTTCTTCTGCATATCAACGACATGCTGTCCACTGGCAGCATTCACTGCTATGCAGACGATAGCACCTTACACGGGAGTTATCACGGACATCCTGCGGCCAAGCAGTCTGATATCGCGGAAAGGAGGCAGCTTCTTGTTAGTGAACTTGACCAGACCCTGAACCTCGTTTCTCAATGGGGCTCTGAAAACCTGGTTGAGTTCAATGCCAAGAAGACGCAGGCATGCGCGTTTACAGCAAAGGTATCTTCTTTCCTTCCCCTTCCAACTCTTCAGAGCACGCCACTGCCACTACAGGACAATCTCAATATCCTAGGTATGGATGTTCGCTGCAAACTGAACAACAAAAACTACATCGAGAGTATCATCAAAACAGCATCGCGTAAACTCGGAGTCCTGAACAAAGTGAGACGTTTTTTCACGCCGGAGCAGCGGTGTCTTCTCTACAAGACACAAATTCGCTCTTGCGTGGAATACTGCTCGCATCTCTGGGATGGCTCCGCAAAGTACTTACTAGATGCTCTCGACAGGTTGCAGCGACGTGCGGTCCGCATTATTGGGAATCCTGAGATCACTTACACCCTTGAGCCTTTGCAGTTGCGTAGAGATGTGGCATCTTTGGCGGTATTTTACCGTCTCTACCATGGTGAATGTTCTGATGAGCTCTTCCAAGTAATCCCACCCTCTCCTTTCCTATATAGGACAACACGTGCAGGACTCAGATGCCACCCGCATACGGTGCAAAATATTCCATCAAGAACCAAGCGATTCGGCGACTCCTTCTTCTGCCGCACTATTAAGACTTGGAATTCCTTACCAGCTCACGTGTTTCCCTCCTCCTATAGTCCCGGGTCCTTTAAGCGGGGCGTGAAAAAGCATCTGATGAGGCCGTCAAGCTGAGTGCCACCATTGTAACATGGTACATGTCTGTAATGGTGACCCTCTTTTCAGAGACTTTGCCTTTAGCTTACCATCAGGCGAGGCAAAGTCAAATTGACGTGTCCTATATAAAAAAAAAAAAAAAAAAAAAATTAGCATTTAGCTAGTAAGTATATATTTTTTAATAATAATAAAATAAATGAAACTGTAAGCGTAAATAAATCCTATTACTTCATTGCTTGTAGGGTGAACTATTTGCCAAAAAAATTGTCTGGACACTAAAGCACAGATTACCTAATAGTTGGAACAGATAACTCACTGCCTGGAAAATCAACGATCCAACTCACTTAAGTGCCTAAGGGCCGGCGCCCACTGCCGGCATGGCACGGCATGGCATGGCAAAGGATTTTATTACTAATAAAGTTATTTTGAATCTTATTTCAGTGGCTTTAGAATTCATTTTACTTTATTTCGTCAAACGATGCCGCGGCAGGCCGCGCGACGTGCCACATTCCGTTTGACTGCCACTTTGTCGGTAGTGAAGGCGGCCGCTAAGCAGGAGGCGCGTGTTCGATTCCTGCTCAGTGCAAATATTTGTATGCATGAATATGAATATTTGCATTGGTCTGGTTTCTATCCTACTAATATTATAAACGTGAAAGTTTGTAGGTAGGAATGTGAGGATGTTTGTTACTCTTTCACGTAAAAACTACTGAATTGATATTGATGAAACTTTACGATAATATAGCTATACGTATTGGCTATATTAAGCGATGAACGGGATCAGAATTTCACGCGGGCGGAGCCGCGGGCAACAGTCTGCTGCTGTATAATATGTATATATTGACAAAAAAAAATTAAAAAAACAAGTATGTTTATAGGCTTTCTAGAACCCATAACACAAGCTAGTTAAGCTATACTTACTTTGGGTCTGGATAGCGTTGTGTAGATTGTCGTATAATATTTATTTATTATTTTATTACATACTTATAATTTATTTATTTTATTATCATTCTTCATCCTAGCGTTAATTCCCAGTCGCATCCGAAGCTTTTGAGCTCGGAGTCTGGGGTCGGCTTTACCAGTCATAACTACAGGTTATTTTATTATTATTATTAATAATAAATCCCAGTCAACCATAACGACACAATCACACGACCAACTTCGAATCCACGAAGAGCAAAAATGATGCAAGCACAGATATCCGAGATGCAAGAGTAGCTGGGCTTTTAGCAGGTTGCCACGGGCATGCCTCGGCATGCCACAGCGTGCCGCAGCATGCCGTGGGGTGCCATGCCATGCCGTGCCGGCAGTAGGTGCCATGCCATGCCGTGCCGGCAGTAGGTGCCGGCAGTGGGCGCCGGCCCTAAGAGACGACCGAGGGCATTAGCTTTGTGGTAGGCTTTAGGGCCAGCGCCCACTACCGGCATGGCACGGCATGGAATTTATTACTAATCAAGTTATTTTGAACCTTATCGTATATGCTTTATAATTCATTTTACTTTACGTAAAAACGATGCCGCGGCATGCCACAGCCTGCCGCGGCATCGATTGACGAAAAAAGTCAATCTTGCCTAAACTTATCGTAAGATGTAGGAGAAGCCAGCCGGAGAAGCGCCATCTATATGAACATGAACGAACCTACTCGTTTAAGCCGCGCCGCGCATCGCCCGGTGCCTACCGTACGTGCACACACTATATTGAACTTTACCCCATTGGAAATAAAGGTCAATTCCGTAATCATAATATATACACCGTGGTTAAACAACTGAACCAATTTTCATCAAACATAGCTAAGAACACTCCCGACTAATTCGCCTTTCAAACAATAAAAAACAAAATCGGTTCGGGAGCTACGATGTACACAGACATACACACAGACACGTCAAACTTCCGTCCGTTTTTGCATCGGGGGTTAAAAAATTGTTATACCTAGTACAAAATGTACCTAAGTTATTAGAAAGTTTTGTACCCGACTGTACTAAAATCGAATGTATGTAGAAGTTTACAACCAAATTTAATGGTTTTCTAGGTCAAAAGTCAAGCGAAAATTAGACTGATATTAACAACTATTTCAAGAACTATTTTTTGAGACATAAATTGTATCTATAGCTCGTTCGGTATTTGCGCAGTGAGGTGAGTATGCTGGGCGTAGAACCTACGCCCAGCATACTCAGTGAACAAAGCCTATAACTCCGGAGTTATTAGAGCACTATTTTTTCTTTTTGGACACCGTTATGAACTATTTATGAACTATTTTTTGAAGTATGAATTATGTTTGAAGCGTACGCAGATTCCTCAAACGGAGGTGAGTATGCTGGACGAAACCTTCGCCCAGCATACTCATAGAACTATGGCTGTAATTTCGTAAGTATAAGAGAATTATTTTTTTCCTTACGCAACTATTTAAAACTATTTCAGAACTATTTTTTGGCATTCATGAAATATCAAGATTCCATGGTGAGTATGCTGGGCGAAGGGACACATACATTTGACTTGAACTATGTTCGGAACTTATTTCGTTTAATTGACATCTAAACTATAATTATACGTGTCCCAATTAGATCTCAATCAAACATTTTGTTTTATTACATTTTCACCCCTCCCCTTTGAATAATCAAGAGACTCAAGAGAGATGAAGTACACACTCTTTTGTCAATGGATTGTAATGGGAAAGACTATTGTATTATCTTTGGGAAAGACGACCTCTCAAAGGCCCGTATTCTAGAATGCCACTCAGCTGAATCTCGATTTACCTGAGGCAAGATTGTATGCACAGATTCCACAGATTTGACAGGCTGTCAGACAGTTCTATACAATATGTCCTCAGGTAAATCGAGTTAGATGAGTTGAGAGCGTCATTCTAGAATACGGGCCTTAAGGTGCGTACAGATCATGTAACATGTTGTATAACTTGTGTTATATAACACGTCCACATTATCTAACATTGTTTTATAACTTTGCAACATTGTACTAACTTCAGTGTCTACATTACTGAAACATGTTATGCTATATAATGTGTACGCACCATAAGAGCCAACGGGCCATCTTCCTGATCCAACGGGCCTTCTCATCGAGCGTTGCCCTTGGCAATGCTCGATGAGAAGGCGCCTGGCACCTACGACTGGCTGAGGAAAGATATCCGGTAAACTTCAGACGAATAATTATCAGCAGCTATAATAGTGACAGGCAGATGGGGGGGCTATGAGCGTTTTTCTTGCTGATGGGCTCGCGTTTGCCCACTATTTCACCTGCTGGTAAGTGACGATGTTGTCGACGGCGAAGCACGCTTACTACTACTAAAGTAACCTATTCAATCTAGTCTTGAAGACACCAACGTGATAGCTATCTGGAAACAGATTTGGGCAAGGCGTTATACTCGCGTTCTACTCACACATCGTATCACCGAATCGACGCTCTACTGAGAAAGGCATGTTCCCAGGCTTCGGTTAAGTAAAATGTAGTTCAATAGTGGACCCTTGCTAACCTGTAACTAGATCCTAGATCCAGGTTCACGTGGTGGAATGGAGACTGGAACAGGCCACCGTTTTATCACACACGGTGCTTGAACGGAACAGTGCGATAGTCCTGCCTGGGGGTGGTGGTCCAACGAAAAAAATAGTTGGACTATGGCACCTTATCTTTGATGGACCCGTGGTCCCCGTGGTCCAAGTTCCAACTGATTAAAATTTGACTGTTTAACGGTTACAAAATTAATAATGTCGTAAGCGATTACAGGCGATTACGTTGAAAATGGCTTCTATTGAACGGAGATATAAAAATGACCATTATTGAAAAATCATCATCATATCGTGTTTTCATTCGCCCGTGACAGAAGTGCCTAAAAAAATATAAATTTAATATGTAGGTATGGCTTCATAACCCGGTACGTAAGCAAGGATTATTACCGAAACTCAGCTTACAGCTAAATTGGGAAGGGCCTTATAAAGTCATAACAAAAATTTATGATGTCAATTATAATATAATTAAATGTTAAGAAGCTCTGCTAAAGTTATTCACATTGACTGACCCGTTATCAAGGCTCTAACCACAGAGTACTATACTATATACGCTCTAACGATGCACTGCCATGACGCATAGAGCACAAACAAGCTATCGCAATTTGTCGAGCGAGAGCATACCCAACAGCTGAACGCGGGAACGGGAACGCGCTGGATGCGAGCCGCTTCCAACCGGTCTTATTGGAGATCTATGTCAAGCAGTGGACTTCCTATGGCTGAAATAATATGGAAATAATGATGATGATGATGATGCCCAACAGCTATTACTCCTGTTACTACCTGTAGCTGAATGTCTCTAATGTAATCATCATTTTGGATTATACATTTCCGTCTCATTTCTCTAGGCCTGTTTACTGCAATTTTAGCTAATACAGTATGCTTTTCTAAAGCACTAAGAACACGCAATAAAGTGACATTTTTGGTAATAATACGATTTAGATTCGCATGGGAACCTTCCAAAATATTATTGGTTCTGTGTCTTTGATACCTAGACACTTTTGAAGTAGGTACCTAATGTAGGTATGTACATATATCTGAAGAAATTGTCTTTAATGACATTATTAATGTAACCGTTAAATAGTCAAATTTTAATCAGTTGGACCACGGGTCAAAGATAAGGTGCAATAGTCCAACAATTTTTTTCGTTGGACCACTACTCCTGTTGGAGGCCCGTGGTCCAACTGAGGGAAAAAGTAGTTGGACCACCACCCCGAAAGGGCCATGTATTACCCGTGGTACAACCATTGATACAACTGGTTGTACCACAGGGCTTTTTTTTTTCCGATGGATCAACTGGAGTGATAGTAACGATTTCTCGTAGCGCGTGATTGGGAATTATATAACTTCTCACGGGTATAAAGTAAATCAAATGTCTATATAAACTATTGATATATTTTATTTGTTTTTATATTATATTTCTTAAAAACATAATTACATATTAATACATTTTTCAGTTTTACAATAGTGGTAATTTCCTAATAAAAATGCGATGCCACATGAGCGCAGTCAATGCTGAAAGAGAATACCAAGTGACTATGTAAGATAAATGCTCGTTTCTGAGAGTAACCCTGGTCTGGTTAGGAATGGGCCAGCCTTCTGGGGGATCAGGTATGCCCCGCGCATCTAACCATACAGGGGCACAACCAATATAATTGCTCATCTCTTCGAGATCCCTGAAAAGATATTCAAATTATTATTTACATAATATTTAATTTATTAATAATATTTAGATAAAAACAATAAAGATACGTTTATGATACTTATAATAAATAATACAGAATAAAATATAATTTATTTGCTCAGTCATCAACATACATATAAACAGATATAGAAAAGAGGCCAATACAAGTGCCTAAAATTAATATAGCTGGAAAAATCCTAGATTTCAAAGTTTAAAAACCACACCGCAGAATTTAAAAAAAATATTAAAAAGATGAACTGCCCCCATTGGTATGGAAACTAATACAATATAATGGACCCAGCTTTAGATTTGGTTCATCTGGCAGAAGAATGAGAGTACCTCAAAATAAGTTTACCTCAGTTGTGCAAAGCATTATCTCCAGGCAAATGAGTGACTTTAATAAGTAAGTTAAGACTGTTTTATGTAAATATTCTGGTGTACCAAATATTCTATTAAGGTATCAAACCATGTGCTGTATCATACAAAGAATGCTCTAGAAAACCGAAGTAATTTAAGTTGGACTCTCCCTCTTCTTCTTGATGTGGCAAATCAACAGTTGGATACTGCAATATGTTTACCTATTTCATATTTTGTTTGGAGAAAATTAGTAGCTAAACTTCAAACATATCTACCTTGAAAACCATGATCCTTTTTCTGGGTTGTTCTTTGGCATGAATGGTGCTCTCTTCTCTGCCAATCTCACTACTCCAACTAATTCCACTTCACCCTTGACCATTGATGCCTCACGCTTTTCTTTTGGGCATAAGTTCTGGTGGATCCAGCCTCGGTTAATTAAAATTACTTCTCTGTTAACAAAAATATAAAAGTTATATGTAAGTTTCCTTTCTATTGGTGTTCCTTAGTAACTTTTTTAAGCTATTGCATAGCTTCTATCGCGGGCCTTGAGCGTGGAGACCGAATCCAGAAATTCCGTAACGAAAAAAGGTAACACCACCAACTCCGAGCTCGCACGAATCGAGCCGAGCTGCTCCGAAGTAGCTTCGTTTAACGTAAGTAATTATAATTGCATAAGTTGTTAGTTTTCAAATTCAAATTCAGACTCAGACTCAAATTCAAATTATATTAAATTATTTATTATAATTGCATAAGTTCATAAAAAATGCTATGCAATAGCTACCGCGGCAGTCCCTGAGTGCCACACGTCTTTATTTTTTAGGTATATTAGCAACCGAAATTACTAATATTCCCGTTAACCCCTCCAACTAAGCTAAATTGCTTGTGCTAGGAGTGGGTTCACGTCGGTAGTGTAATGGTTTGAAAAGTAAATGATTCGAACCCGGGATCTCTCGATCGTAAGGCCGACTCCTTAACCACTAAGCTACCGACGGTAGAAGTTTTGGACTGACAAAATCTAGAAAATTTTATGAGCCATGACATAAGTTGTGTACCTTCAGCCAGGCCCAAAGACTTAAGTGGAAATGGGCTGGCCATGTTGCTAAACTCCAGGATGAGACATGGACATCCTGAGCTACAATGTAGAAGGGCCCAATAGGTAAGGAGGAGCGGTAGACCTATATCTTGCTGGACCGAAGATATCGTTGGCATAGCTGGGTCTAACTGGGCTTGGAGGGCCTAAGACAGAAGATTTGCAGTCCCTGGAAGAGGCCTATGCCTCATGAGAGGGTTTTGGTTTGGACGATGTAAACTTAGATTAAGAAAATTGTAATTAAACCAGAAATAAAAAGCTTTTTTATTAATTAATTAGTAAGATGAGTATGAGTAAGATTAAAAATTACTTCCAGTAAAGTAAAGTAGTAGTAAAAAGATTAAAAATAGCTTTTAGCAATTTAAACAATAGCTTACTTTGTATCAGCCAACATGAATGGTGTGACTACCATCCATCCTTGATTCTTCTTTGGATCCGACACTAAGGATCCTGTTCTAGGCATTGCCACATCTGGTTCTATTAGTGCTCTAGGTCCAATGAGAAACTCCTTATCATGGATAAACTTCCCGCGAACCCGGACAGGCATGTACTCCATTTTTTCTAGCTCTGAGAAACTGTAATGCAAGCAACATGCTTATAACATAAAATTCAACTGTATTCAGCTTCTATTCTGTGTACTACAGGTCTAATTATTTCAATATTGTATTTGACTAACTCTTGAGGCAGTTCCTTTGGTGCAGAATTTGTTTTTGCTTGCATCATATCAATCAAGTCAAGTTTCCATTGCAAGCGATGTACCTGCCAGCATCCGAGGCCAAATGAGCCAGCTGGAAGCATCTAAAAGTAAAATATGAATGGTGTTAGTTGCATATTTGAGTTTAAAAGTATTTATTACATTTTTGTTAATTATTAATAAATTTATAGGTGTGACCTGAAAGAGAATGTTATAATGAGTATTGAAAAGCGTAGGCACAGGTGAATGTGCGAACCAGCCAGGGTCAACCGCAGTACACACATTGGCCGAATGAATAAAATGCTGAAAAAGGGCAGATCAGATGTACACAAAATCAGCAGGCTTGCATGAAAGGGTTTTACATTAATGACAGTAGAGGAAGTATGTGAAGTATGTGAGGATAGAGTCAAATGGCGGGCTGTTTTCTCTGCCTACCCCGGAGGGAAATAGGCGTGAGCATATGTATATATGTATGAATATGGCCTGAAACATACTTAAGGGATGTTTAGATGTTAGGGTAATTTGAAAATATACAGTCGATATGCTGTTATGTACGACCTATCACCTAATACAATGATTGGTGTAATGTGGGTGTCAATTCACCTCTGCCTAACCCTCCGGGGATCGCTCCGTGAACTCTGTGAAGCCCCCAGTAAGCTTCTGCGCTTCTGGGCAGAGTTAGGCTGGCTGCTATAGCCAGCACTCTCCACGTACAATGGCCCAAAAAGGAGGCTAAGTGCAGACAAAAGAGTCCCCTTTCCAACCCTCCGGGGATAAAAGTGTGATTGTATGTATGTATGTACAATCGATTATTATGAGTAATTGACATAATGTGGTATATTTATGTAAGGTGGCCTGGCAAATCAGGATTTACCTTAGAAAGCACACTGTGTGGGGCCTGAGCTTTGAGGTTAGGCCCTCAGATGTAATCAGAAAAATGTGTCTCTATGAAGATGACAAGTACACTGTGATAAAATTGATGCACTGAGAAATCAGTAGGTTAGAAACACAGAACACCAGCAAAACTTGCATGAAAGATTTATGTCAGTCTAATGATGGTACCTCCATCATTAGACTGACATCGTGAAGTATTAAGGACAGAGCCAGATGGGGACCTGTTGTCTCTGCCTACCCTATAGGGATATAAAGGGAAAGGTTTTGTATATCATAAAGTGTAATGATGCCAAAAAAACTATAGATTGTTTAATTACAATAACATTATTGAAATTTAATATAGATTAGTAATTAAAATCAATTCTATCTTTTCATTTTGAAAGGTACATATTGTGAGCTATTCAGTAGTCACATTTTTGTTAACAAATTAAAGATTTCGTTGTGAAAATTATTAGGGACACATTACATAAACAAGAGGTTATGTTTTAAAGACGAAATAGGACAATAACTTAGTCTTCATAATCAACAGTGGCTTCGTTAAGAGAATGATATTTAATCAAGGCTGATAATTTATTAATTTCATTCTAAATTTTAAATATAATTATGATAGAACATTACCAATAAAATCCATTTGTATATTTCTCCAGGCTCCTTTTTAGGTGCAACTTTTCGTACTTTAGTAGCATTTGTAACAGTTACATTATATCGCACTGTATTATTTAATACATTCTTATGGCTATATTTAAAGTTAATTATGAATGATCGAGACACTTTACAAAAACTTGAAAACATTGTTGACATTTTTTAACATTTTTATCAATACCATTGATTGCCAAGTGCGAGTCTGTGTCTGTCTCTGTCTGAGTTCGACAGTGACAGTGACAGTACCTGACAGTACTGACTTTTTTTTTTTTGGAATGATTTTGGCTTGGTTTCAAAGACCTTTGAGCCATGTCTTCATTTTTTGATATTTTATTATCATTATTTGGATGCTTATTGGATGAGGATGATGTTGATGATGATGGTGAGTTGATGACGATGATGATGAAGATGACTGCTGCCTCAGTAAAGTGGTGGAAACTTTACTAAAGGCTTCTACGGAGATTTGAAACCAACACGAGAAGTCACAATCCACTGTAATATTTCACTTTCCTACTCTTGTGCGCGTTTTCCAAGACGTTATGTCTAAAATTCCACCATTTTACACATAAAAACTCGAACTCACACGAATTTCGGAAAATAACATAACACTGTGATGCGTCTCCTAGAATTGCCGCCAAAAACTCCTCTTGTCGACAGTACCTACTGAGTACTGACAGTGTATAACCCGCGCCACGTATCTTGGACCTAAATCGTAAGACATACGAGGCCCTGGCGCCCGCACATTGCTTTATAATAGTCTTTGCTCGGTGAATTTGAGTTAGTCTACGGCAGTAGCATTTCGTGCTATCCTCAAAAGACACCCAAGAAATGTGTACTGCGCGTATAGGGCACGTTATGAGCACATTTTAGGTTCAAGATACGTGGCGCGGGTTATAGTTACAGCATAGACGTATTATACTAAAATACGTCCATGAGTTACAGTGTGACCTGCCTTGTGCCTGTGTGACCAAATTTTAAAAGGAGATCGAGCTATTCTATGCACTTAAAAAAAAAAACTATAAGGGCGCATTCACACGGGATACGTCTTTGACGATTCGTAATAAAACACGATACGCCTTGACGGATAGATGTTCACATTGAATACGGAATCGTGATTTTTCACGATTCGTCAAAATATCCGAATTGATGTTCACATTTGTTTCGTGATTGAGTTCAGTTCAGAGTTCAGCGCAACAGCGGATCCGCCATAAAGCATTCACGATTCGAGATTTTCAAAAGCCGATACGTGATTTTTAACGAATCATGATTTTTAAAAGACGTATCCATATCCGTCGTTTTTCACGATTCGTGAAGCGTGTGAACATGGGTATTTAAAAAGCATTGCTCCCGTAAAAAAAAATAACGAACTCGTGAAAAAACACGATTCGTCTTCGTGTGAACGAGCTCTAACATTGTTTAACAAAATTAAATGCCCAAGCGAAGCAATGTGATGCATAAAATAATTATTTTAAGTAATTATATTAAGCAAAACTAGCTGTTGCCCGCGGCTCCACCCGCGTGAATGCAATCATCCCTGAAATCCAAGCTAACCTCACCGCAGATCAGTGCACCCGCTCAACAACGTACGAGGCTTAGAGCGGAAACACACGATGCGTTGCGGCGACGCACCGCAGAAATTTCGCCGCAGTAGCGGGCACACGAGCGGTGCGACGCCGCTGCGTTGTTATGACGCAGCGGCGCCGCGTGCGCCCTAGCTGCGTTGTAATGTCTGTTAATATAGTGCAAGCGCTAGAGGTAGTTGAGTATGCAAAATCCGAGTGACGGCAACTATGACCGGATTCTTATACCTGATCCTCTAAATAATGACAAAGAAATCTTGCCGCCGGGTGTGATGGTCCCTTCCCGCTCCCTTCACATCCCCTCTGCGCCCTTAAAGTAAGCATAGCGCGCGTATGCGTTTAGTGTGTTTCTACATCTATTGACGTAAAGAAGTTGCTTTATTAAGTCGTGTTTTTGTATCCATTTTTATTTTATACCTACTACTTAGGTGGCAAACAAGCACACGGCCCATCTGATGGGAAGTGGTCACCGTGGCCTATGGACGTATGCAACACCAGGGGCATCACACTCGTGCTGCCGACTGCCAACCCTGAATCCATATTTCCATACTAACATTATAAATGCGAAAGTAACTGTCTGTCTGTCAGTCACGCTTTCACGCCTTAACCACTGAACCGATTTTGATGAAATTTAGTATAGGGGTAGATTAGACCTTGAGAAAGGACATAGGCTATGTTTGGTCGCGATAACCGACATCCACGCGGGCGGAGGCGCGGGCAAAAGCTAATATAATATATATCGATGATTAAATATAATAACATTTTGCTGACAACATTAGTATCATTAATGCTACAAAATATAGATAGGTACCTACCTAGGCATATATAAAAGTACACTTTTACGAAAAGCTCAACAGTGACTTACGTCCACGACAAAATGACTATACAAGCCGTCTTTACCAGAGTTATTAATTCCCCCCATGTAAATGAACTGTAAATTGTCGCACAAGGTCTTGTAATTGCAATAAATCTGAATTGGTTTGTATTTCATTATGTAAATGCATCAATAACAAATGTCAAAATTAAAAATAAGTATTTTTTACCTACTTTAAGAAAATTTATGCTTGAATTCGCTGGTTGTTCGAATAACTTTTTTTTTTTTTAAATATTACTTTTATTTTCGTTTTTTTTTATTAAGTACCTATTTAAGAATCCATCCTCACTTTTACCATTAGAACAAACTATAAATTATAACGGAAATATTCATTAAAATGATTTTATATCATGTACCTACTCAATACATTTCCTTTACGAATAAGACAAGAGGGGGTAAAAAAAATGGACCAGAAAATAGACCGGCAAGATCCACATTATCATTCTTGGACCTTTTCTTCACTTAAATCCGTTGGCGAAATTCGGTACTCACATTTTTGCATACTCATACCTCTAGCGCCCGGTCTATAAATCATAAACAACTACGCGGTGGCGGTGCGGCGCGCGCCGGAGCGGTGCCGCTCCGGCGTCGCAACGCATTCACCCCTCCCCGCCTCGTCTCGGTGGTTGCAAGTCCGGTGCGGCGACGCAGCGCATCGTGTGACATGCTACAGATATTTCTATGTAAAACGACGCAGCGACACCGCTCCGGCGTCGCGCCGCCGCCGCAACGCATCGTGTGTTTCCGCTCTTAGGTGCTCTCAGAGTTGGGAGGTCAAACGACAGTCGCTCCCGGAAAAGCCTACAGTGAAAAACATGTGGACCTCAAGACAAGACCCAAAGTGCAAATATTTGGCCTCAGGTAGACAATGGCTTTGAAGATAATGATGATTATTATGAGTCACTTATAAACTGATAAGTTATATAAATCAATAAAGGTGAAAATAATGATTTGTGAATTATGATAAAAACGAAAACAAATTGACATAGGACACGGTAATCTTTACGCAGGTGTTCTGTTGTAGACACATTCGTAAATGTATAAAATCTATGTGGCACTTCGTTGGCACTTTTTGTAGACACGTAGCGAGTACGCGACGTTATAGATAACACAAGGGATTTCAACTGTCGATAAAAATATCGATAAATCTTAGGATTAATAAAAATGCGAAAGTTTCTTTGTGATAGTGTGCCCGCGTAGGTACTGTTCCTCGGCCAATTCCTTCGTATGACCGGTCAGCGTTCTAATGTTCCATGTTGTGAAGCGGAATTTCCTGCTTTCGGCACATGGGCAAAAGAGGCCTTTCAATCCGTGTTGCGGCGCGCCCTGTCAGTAGCGTGACCCCTTTTTATTCGTAGGTACCATAAAGTATTTTAGCTTTATAGGGGTGATTGTCATCCGACCCCAAAACCTGAATGGAAAGCCAGCACCAGAGCCTCATCGGTCAATCAGTAGGTAAGTAAGATTAGCTTGGGTGTTGAAGATCTTGATGAAGCCCAAGCGAAAGTAATTTTATACCGTTATTCATTATTGTGACATATTATGTAGGGTGGTGGCACCAATTATCGGCCATGTCAACATTTTTTGAACTTTGATTGATTGTAATTTTATGGTTTACAGCATTTGCTTTCTTGCAATGCCTTTTTTGGGTAGAGGGATACTGAAACTCCATTACTACATTCGCAAAATTACCAATTCTTTGTTATTTTTGAAAATATAGATGTTTTTTTCCGAGTATGTGGATTTCCCTTAATATCGGCCTCTAACACCCTAATTTCTGCCGCCTGTGACCCTAATATCGTCATACCTTTTCCAACGTGAATTTAGGTCAATAAAACTAAGTAAAGTAAAAAATTATTACGTTTTATATTCCAATTCAGGTTCAAATAATTTTTTTAACGCTTATCTATCATTAATTTGTCTTTTCTTTATATCTCAGCCTTAAAAATTACAGTAATTGCTGTTATTATAAACTAATGATCACAATGATTAAAAAAATTTAAGATAAATAAAGATTTCCAAAATATATTATTATAAAGAAAATATATTATTAGATAAAGTCAAAAGAAAACTTGACTTTCTTTGAAGGCTTTTCAATTTAAATGCACTAAACAGTGACGGCAAGTAAAATCTTCTATAGCCACATCAATATAATTTTGCCCACGATTAACTGTATACTTTAAGGCCGTGGAGCATATGTCACATTCAATATTTTTTGGCTTCATCTGCTTCGACATCATTAATTAGTTTTACTTTACAGCCACCACAATAAAAATTCTCTTTTTCTTTTTGAGAAGGTATTTCATGAGGTCAGTTACGCTGTCCTTTAATGTTCTCTTCTTCTATTTTAATACTCTTCTTCTTTTATCTACTAGTTTTGTTTTATTTGACTGGTTTATGTTTTATATTCTATTTTCCAGATTTTTCTTTCTCTCTGTATCTATTCTTCCAGGAAGTCTATCTTGTAAAGTGGTGCTGGGAATTTCGTATTGTCAAAATGCTACTCTTCTTCTACTTCATCCTATCATTAATTCCCAGTCGCAACCGAAGCTTACACCTCGGATTCTGGAGTCCGCATTGCCAGTCTTAACTGCGGATTTGGCTAGACCTCGATATTTTCCGCGAAGCGACTTCCATCTATACTCCACAACCCCAATGGTAACATTAGACAATATCGAGGCATTGCATTACTGCCTGCTTCTTTGAACGGCATTTACTCCATCTCTTATTCTACTACGGTCATAGAAACTATAGGGGGTCATAGAACCTATAGGGGTCATAGAACCTATAGGGGTCATAGAACCTATAGGGGTCAAAGAACCTATAGGGGTCATAGAACCTGTAGGGGTCATAAAACCTATAGGGGTCATAGAACCTATAGGGGTCATAGAACCTATGGTCATATAACCATAGGTTTGAAACGTTTCTCTTTTTGTAGGGACGACATGATTATATTATTGATTAAATTAAAATACAAAAGTATTTGTTCATTTTGCACCACGTTCCTGTTTATTGTAAAGTTTGAAGGTTGTAGGAAAGTAAGTACCCTATACAAACTAAGGTGGCCGTTATTACGCATCGACTTTCTAGATATCGGCCGTAGCTGGCAAAAAAAGTTTTTAGGCGGCCGATGTTAGGATCTGGTGCTCAAACAGAGCTGCTATTTCATTTTTAACCTTATTAATGTTACTGCTAACATATAAAATAGCTAAACATACAGTTTAGTGTTTTCATGCATTTCCCCAATATCGACCAGGTGGCCGATATTGAGATTTATCCAAAATAAAGATCCCTAATCTCGACCCCGCGATTATTTCATAAAAAGTACAAATAAATTTAAAAACACACTACCTAAACGGTACTTCGACTGTTTTTCTTTAATAAAAAATAATATAAAATACCATAGGTATATTTAATTCCTTTCAAATACTTTCCCACTCAGTGCGTCGACTCCGGGATTTGACTCGGTATTGCCACAAAATCACACCCATCGATACCTGCACGTGTACTATGGCCACCTGAACGTTCAAATGTGGAGGTACCCGCACCAAAATATGGGATGTTATTCGTACGGATATAGAGTCGCTTTTTGCATAAAAACTATCATAATTTTAGTGTTATTTTCATAGTTATGTTTCATTTTCTCGAAAAGGCCGATATCAGGACGTGGCCGATACTAGGAGACTTCACCCTACATAGTTATCGTCATTCTTTGTTATTAATTTTATACTAAGTTATACCTACTCTAGTTAAAATATTAGGTACCTATCCATTATGGGTTACAATAGGAAAATGATATATGGAGTATTCTGATGATATTGCCATATCTTGGACCTAAGATGTGCTCAAAATGTGCTCTATACGCGCAGCGCAGCGCAGTACCTACACGTTACGTGTCGTATCTCTTGAGGATAGCACGGGATTTTACTATGATTACTCAATCCCCGGGCGCTAGGGCCTCATTTGTCACACAATTAAGGTCCAAGATACGTGTTCCGAGGTATAGGTAACTTACTTAAAACAAAAATGTTAAAAAAAAATAAAAGCAAATAGGTAGGTACGATTTCTAAAATATCGACATGAGAAATAGCGCATTCCTAACACAGATAGAAATGTAAATTTAGATTTAATCACAATATCGTTGAAGTTCGTGAGTGGTACACGTGCTTATCGCCATGGCGAACGCAGCCGGCGAAACGGTAATTTTTTTTTAAATATTTTATGACTTATGTACCTACCTAAACCTATGCCTGATTTATTCCTATATCAGCGTTGGAATATTACGCGAATGTTAACATGCTCTGCAATCTAACTTCTTACCTATACTTCATACAATAAAATTTAATTTTAACAGCTGGCGATAACATTGTGTTATAATGAATTTTAATACATCTACGTACAGTCAGTGACGAAAGTAGCTAAACATGAATTCATTTACAAGCTGTTAATTTATTGAAATACTCTCGTCTTTTACGTATTCTACGAGTAGTAATCTTCACAGGACATTTTAACAATTTATCTTTTATCTTCTTGGTTTATTTATTATTTATTGTCTAAAGTTTTTAGAGCTAAGGTTAGCTACGAGTACTTTTGTTGCAGACTATACGTAGTTAAGTTTCTTGTGTGGTAACTAATAATCCCGTTTCCGAGGTTCAATGTGGACATCGTGGTTTCCACATCCGACGGGGCCATCTATAACCATGAGACTGCGTGTGGTTTTAATCGGTCCGAGTTCGATATAGGGTGAAGTCTCCTAGTATCGGCCACGTCCTAATATCGGCCTTTTCGAAAAAATGGATCATAACTATGAAAATAACCCTAAAATTATGATCGTTTTTATGCAAAAAGCGACTCTATATCCATACGAATAACATCCCATATTTTGGTGCGGGTACCTCCACATTTGAACGTTCAGGTGGCAATTGAGCACGCGCAGGTACCGACTTGTGTCGTTTGTTGGCATTTCCGAGTCAAATCCCGGAGTCGACGCACTCCGTTGATAAGTATTTGAATGGAATTAAACATACCTATGGTATTTTATATTATTTTATAATAAAGAAAAACAGTCGAAGTACCGTTTAGGTAGTGTGTTTTTAAATTTATTTGTACTTTTTATGAAATAATCGGGGGGTCGAGATTAAGGATCTTTATTTTGGATAAATCTCAATATCGGCCACCTGGTCGATATTGGGGAAATGCATGAAAACACTAAACTATAGGTTTAGCTATTTTATATATTAGCAGTAACATTAATAAGGTTAAAAATGAAATAACAGCTCTGTTTGATGACTAGATCCTAACATCGGCCGCCTTAAAACTATTTTTGCCAGCTACGGCCGATATCTAGAGAATCGATGCGTAATAACGGCCACTTTGTTTTGTATAGGGTACTTACTTTCCTACAACCTTCGAACTTGTTGTGTTTATTGTAAAACAGGGACGTGGTGAAAAATGAACAAATACTGGGTGGCGCAAAAGTACTGGCACTAAAGAAAATACCTTTATTTTTTTTATATGACATTTTCTGTCATTCTGTTGTTGAAAATTGTGTAGTGAACAAATGTAAAATACACTGAAAATAAACATGGACCGTTTTACTCCCCAAGAACGTGGAATAATTGTGTCAATGTTCTTACGGAATAATTCATCAGTGATGAGAACACAACGTGAATTTCGTCGACGATTTCCCCACCGTCCGGCACCGATTGGTCGCACAATTCGACGCTTTGCCACACGCCTTGAAGCAACTGGCTCAACATTGGATAGACCTAAGTCTGGGAGACCAAGAACAGGCCGTTCAGCTGAAAATATCGATGCTGTGCGCGAAGATGTGGAAGAGTGTCCAGAAACATCAACGAGGCGACGTGCCACGCAATTGGGCATTTCCAGACGGACCCTGCAGCGTATTTTGGTGAAAGACTTAAAGATGTTCCCGTATAAAACTCAAATGACTCATCAGCTGCTGCCTGCTGACCACCGAGCTCGTCTAGATTACTGCCAGCGCGTCATAAACCTCAACCTTGAAGAGGATGATTTTCCTTCAAAATTGGTTATGAGTGACGAAGCGCATTTCCATCTCTCAGGGCATGTCAATAAGCAGAATACTCGGTTCTGGGGCACTGATAATCCGCGCATTATTCAAGAAACACCTCTACACCCACTAAAAGTTACTGTATGGTGTGGCATCTGTGTTGACAGAGTGATCGGACCCTATTTTTTCGAAGACGCTGGAGGCAATGCGATAACTGTCACTGGAGAACGCTACAGAACCATGTTACGTGAGTTTTTGATACCCAGTTTGGACGAATTGGGGCTGGAGCACATCTGGTTTCAACAAGACGGCGCTACGGCACACACAGCGCGCGACACTATGGACTTAGTGAGGGACGCTTTTCCAGGCCGAGTTATCTCTCGTTTTGGCGATTTGCCTTGGCCTGCAAGATCACCCGATCTGACCAGTCCAGACTTCTTTCTTTGGGGTTTTTTGAAATCTCGGGTGTATGTGAACAAGCCACAGACTCTCGCAGCTCTAAAAGAAAACATTCGTCAAGAAATAACGAACATATCGCAGGAAGTGTTACGGCAAGTTATGCAAAATGTCATAAATAGGGCTCAAATGTGTATCAACTCTGGAGGTCACCATTTAAAAGACATCATCTTTAAATCCTAATGGTACGAAATTTAATGGTACAAATATACATTTAAAAAAACCTAAATCTAGTTTTCTAATTTAGAAAAAATGTTATAGCCGAACCAAATAGGGTCTTTACTTTTGCGCCACCCAGTACTTAGGTATTTTAATTTTAGTCAACAGGTAGGTATGCCATAATGATGTCCCAACAAAAAGAGAAAGGTTTCAAACCTATGGTTATATGACCATAGGTTCTATGACCCGTACAGGTTCTATGACCCCTAAAGGTTCTATGACCTCTATAGGTTCTATGACCCCTATAGGTTCTATGACCCCTATAGGTTCTATGACCCCTATAGGTTCTATGACCCCTATAGGTTCTATGACCCCTATAGGTTCTATGACCCCTATAGGTTCTATGACCCCTATAGGTTCTATGACCTCTATAGGTTCTCTGACCCCTATAGGTTCTATGACCCCTATAGGTTCTATGACCGTAGTAGAATAAGAGATGTACCATTGGGCTTGTGGAGGATAGATGGAAGACGTTGTCTAGCCATATCCGCAAGTTAAGACTGGCAAAGCGGACCCCAGAATCCGAGGTGTAAGCTTCGATTGCGACTGGGAATTAATGATAGGATGAAGTAGAAGAAGAGTGTCTAGCTGCAAAGCTTCGATATCGCCTAATGTTACCATTGGGAGTGGAGGTCAGATGGCAATCGCTTCACAGAAAATATCGAGGTCTAGCCAAATCCGTAGTTTAGACTGGCAAAAGCGGACCCCAGACTCCGAGCTGAAAGCTTCGGATGCGACTGGGAATTGACGCTAAGAGGACGAAGTAGAAGAAGAGTAGCATATCGACAATACGAAATTTTCAGGATCACTTTACAAGACAGACTTCCTAGAAGTATAGATACAGAGAGAAAGAGAAATCTGGACATTAGAATATAAAACATGAACCAGTCAAATAAAATAAAACTAGTAGATAGAAGAAGAAGAGTATTAAAATAGAAGGAGAGAATATTAACGGACAGCGTAACTGACCTCATGATTTACCTTTTTAAGAAGAAAAGATGAAAATTCTTTATGGTGGCTGTGAAGTAGAACTAATTAGTGATGTCGAAGAAGATGAAGCCAAAAATATTTGACTTATGTATACAAATGGTTCCACTTAAAGTGTACAGTTCATCGTGGGCGAAATTATATTGATGTGGCTAAAGAAGATTTTACTTACCGTCACTGTTTAGTGCATTTAAATTGAAAAAACCTTTAAAGAAAGTCAAGTTTTCTGTTGACTTTATTAAACTTTATTAAATAATATTTTTTCTTATAATAATATATTTTGGAAATCTTCATTTGTCTTAAATTTTTTTAATCATTGTGATCAATAGTTTATAATAACAGTAATTAAATTACTGTAATTTTCAAGGCTGAGATATAAAGAAAAGACAAATTAATGATAGATAAGCGGTAAAAAAATAATTTGAACCTGAATTGGAATATAAAACGTTATATTTTTTTACTTTACTTAGTTTTATTGACCTAAATTCACGTTGGAAAAGGTATGACGATATTAGGGTCACAGGCGGCAGAAATTAGGGTGTTAGAGGCCGATAATAAGGGAAATCGACATACCTGGAAAAAAACATCTATATTTTCAAAAATAACAAAGAATTGGTAATTTTACGAATGTAGTAATGGAGTTTCAGTATCCCTCTACCTACCCGAAAAAGGCATCGCAGGAAAGCAAATGCTATAAACCAAAAAATTACAATCAATCAAAGGTCAAAAAATGTTGACATGGCCGATATATGGTGCCACCACCCTAGTCCGCGTCGGGGTAGTATAAGCAAAAGCATAATATGTGTAATTTATACATAATGGTAGGTATATACATCAATCGCGCAACTAGTATTTAAACATATATATACGGGTGTCATATATCATCATTATGCGAACCGAGGTGTCATCATTATACGATGCCATAGAAAGAACGTAGGTATTCCTCGGGGCATATATTCTTGGACCTAAAATGTGTTCTATACGTGCACTACACGTTTCAAGGGTGTCTTTTGAGGATAGCACGGGGTGCTACTGCGGTGGACGAGCTCAAATTCACCAAGCATAGAGAAAATTAACAATCGTGGATAGCTCAGGGCTTCGTGTGTCGTACTCTCCAGCAGAGCCACCTTCATGATTAGCGCTCAAATTTATCTCGAAACAATGTACGTCGAACGTACATAGTGTACATGCATTGCATATAACTGTACGTATACGGAATAGAGTAATAATGTCCGTTGAATGTGGCTCTGCTGCAAAGCATACTCCCTGGCAGCGCCACCTAGAACAAGTACTTAGGATTGATGTGGAGGAGTGGTTTTCATGAAAATTGATGTACGTACGCTGTTTATTATGTACATGTTAAAAAAGTACTTATCGATGTAGTCGTTTTATTTATTTCTACTATTCCTAAATTTTCATACAAAACGCCTGATAATATTTATTAGCAAACAATATTATTATACCGGTGCTATTTTATATGCTTAGGCACTCAAGTATCACTACCGACCCTAAAGGTGCTGCACTGCAATTCACTAAGCGAGCACAACGATGCGACAACGATGCGAGGCGCAACGTAGATTGTCATTGGTCAGATTGTATCACGTCATTAGAAATCGACCAATGACAGTGTCTATCGCGCACATCGTTGCGACTCGCATCGTTGTCGCATCGTTGTGCTTGCTTAGTGAATTGCACAGCTGATAAACTTGAGCATTCACTTGTAACAGAACATCGAGCATTCACCGTTTTTAAATTTGTCGAAACGAACAACGAGCCGAGTACGCTTGGTGTAGAGCTACCATCTTATGGACTCCCCGAGGGATTATGAGAATGGATTGCCAGCTTTTTGCGTGCTTTTTGTCTTTTTGCCTCACTGTGTGTGTTTTACCGTCTATACAGGGTGTATTTTTGAAACGGGGCAGTAAGGGCAAGTACCTTAACCGTTGCAGTTACAGCAAAACGTTCTTAGGACATTTTGAACTGCATTCACAGATTTTGTAAAAAACTTACAGTTACTTACAGTTTCTCTATAAGTGGGAGCAAAGTAGCACTTTTCTGTTCAGAGCCTTTTAGCGGGCGGAAAAGTGATTTGAATTTGGAACATTAGGTATATCATTCATAGAATTCGAACCATTTTTTTTTAAATACTGGCTGGTACGTGTTGGCTGCGGCGGCGCGGCGACCCGTGCTATGTAAAAAAATAGTAATCATAGTAAATTTATAATAAGTGATATTATGAATTTATAATAGGTAACTTTAAGGAAAAATAAAATTTCAATCTAAAAAATTTAACAAATTAATTACAGCATGGTCGTTACATTCTTTTTTAACTGTTACAGCAACAATTAGACATTAACTTTCGCCCATAAAATCTTTAAAAACTATCATACTTTTACTTTAAATTAAATTATTATGCACTTGGTCGAAAACACCAATGCTAGACACCTATTTGTACCATTAGTAGACACTTTAATTTCTCTCTACAAAATTGAATATCAGACCGCTAAGTGCCTTGGTATGCCCTATTCCCCCCGAGCGACGGTCAGACGGCGTTCACTAGAAAGATCGTGTAAATGTTAGTGGTATTGTTTGGCTCTACGCCAAGCGTACTCGGCTCGTTGTTCGGTTCGACAAATTTAAAAACGGCGAATGCTCGATGTTCTGTTACAAGTGAATGCTCAAGTTTATCAGCACCTTTAGGGTCGGTAGTGATACTTGAGTGCCTAAGCATATAAAATAGCACCGGTATAATAATATTGTTTGCTAATAAATATTATCAGGCGTTTTGTATGAAAATTTAAGAATAGTAGAAATAAATAAAACGACTACATCGATAAGTACTTTTTTAACATGTACATAATAAACAGCGTACGTACATCAATTTTCATGAAAACCACTCCTCCACATCAATCCTAAGTACTTGTTCTAGGTGGCGCTGCCAGGGAGTATGCTTTGCAGCAGAGCCACATTCAACGGACATTATTCCTCTATTCCGTATACGTACAGTTATATACAATGCATGTACACTATGTACGTTCGACGTACATTGTTTCGAGATAAATTTGAGCGCTAATCATGAAGGTGGCTCTGCTGGAGAGTACGACACAGCCACTTTTCTCCGAAACTATAAGGCCTATGCTGTTGAAACTTGGTAAGAAGATGTATTCTGTGAACCGCATTAAGAATTTCACACAAAAATAAAAAAAAGCATTAAATTTTGGGGGTCCCCATACTTAGAACTGAAACTCAATTTTCTTTTTTCATACGTGTCTGGTATCTATAGATAGGTCTTTAAAAATGCTATTGAGGTTTCTAACATATTTTTTTTTTAACTGAATAGTTTGCGCGAAAGACACTTCCAAAGTGGAAAAATGTGTGTGTCCCCGCCCCCCCCCCCCCCCCTCTAACTTCTAAAATAAGAGAATGATAAATCTAAAAAACATATATGATGTAAATTGCCATGAAAACTACCACTAAAAATTGGTTCGAACGAGATCCAGTCAGTAGTTTTTTTTAATACGTCATAAACCGCAATTTTCGCCTTTGCTACTACGGAACCCTTCATGGGCGAGTCCGACTCGCACTTGGCCGATTTTATTTACAATTTTGGAAGATTGGAATTCAACCGAGACTGAATTTTGAACAGTCTTACGAGAATTGGCCTTTCGTTTATCTAATCTTTATATGGATTTAAATACGATTTTACTCAGATTTATATGATAACGGTTATGATTTATGAATTAATACCTACTCGGTAGCGTATATTGAAAACATAGTTAAAGTCAACGCTACGGGGCGGTGTCGTATGCTTCAGCACAATATAGTGGGTGGAAAGGAAAAAAATATTACATAAACATTAACACTATATATAATGTTTTCTTAGTATTTTACGTCTAATCATTTTGAAATGCTCTAAGTAGGTACAATAGTTACCTCCAGCGTGCATTTTTAATATGTGCATTGCATTGTGTGATGTGCAACTGTGTAAAAATTTAGCATACTTACCTGAAATTTTATTTATTTATTCACTTAAAACTTATTATTATACCTAGTAGTTGAACCCCCCCTGGTAAGCAAATGCTGCCAGTATTAGGAGGGACTAGAATAGGACTAGGACTAGAAAATCACAGAATAGACAGGTACCTAATGGAAATTGCATAGATATAAAACACACTGTCGTCGCGCTATGTGGAACAATATTTTCAAAACACGCATAAGAAAAGATAATCTTCAATGTATCAATTCGTGTAACTTATAAAATCTTATCATCTTATATCTTACAACTAAAAATGAATGTTACTAAGCGCAAATGTCGAGAACTACTCATATCAGCTCCGCCCGCGTGGAATTCTGATCCTCTTCATCGCTGATTGTAGCGTAGCCTATGTTGGTACCTGATAATCATCATCATCATCGTCATTTCATAGCACGAAGGACTGATGACCGATGGGGTCGAAAAGTTCTCGAGTGGAGGCCACGTATCGGCAAGCGCAGCGTAGGACGTCCACCCACAGGATGGACAGACGACCTTATTAAGGCCGCGGGAACGCGCTGGATGCGAGCCGCTTCCAACCGGTCTTATTGGATCTATAGGGGAGGCCTATGTCCAGCAGTGGACTTCCTATGGCTGAAATGACCTGATAATATAGCGTTCTAATGGCGAAAGAATTTTTGAAATCGAACCAGTAGTTTTTGAGTACATACAAATTTTTCTTCTTTAGGTTTAAAAAATGCTCTGCTCCCATGGATCATGTATTGTGTACGAGAACAGAATTTCACGCGGACGAAACCGCGGGCATTAGGTATCTAGTTGACTGAAAGCTGTAAATAACTAGTACTTAACGTGTTTGATTTTGATAGTTCCTACAATGGCTGGTGAGGTACAACGATGTCAAGGCCCTGTGGGCGGAGATGCCCACGTACGTCATCTCGTCGACTGTGTTCCTGGCGGCTGGTCTTGTCACCCTCATCCATGGTAAGTAAAGAGATCACACTCAGTGTGAATGTTTGTATACATAAATATGTCAAATTGAATTGTGTCCTTGTATGTATTTAGAAAAGTGTTGGTTCCGGTGGACTATAATAGAGCCACCCCATCTATTCCTGTGGGTGTCGTAGAAGGCGACTAAGGGATGAGGCTGTTCTCCATCCCACAGTAAACATACAGCCCGTGACAGAGTGCTGCTTGCTATTGCTAGAGCTCAATTTTTTTAAATATGGTTTTCGTACAACATGTCTGTGCAAAATAAAAAACTAATCTTTCTTTTTTTTCTTTCTATTCTATCTATTCCACCCCTTTCGGTGATTTGTAGGCTGGAATCTTCAAGTATACAATGAGGTAAATAAAATAATAACAAAGAGACTCAAGAAGTCGTAAAAGTAGTTTGGCACTTACGTAACCGTGCCTACGGCGTACCTTCTCGTAGTACCCGGCCCCCGGCCCCGTAGCAATGGCACCGTAGACCCGTGCTCTTCACGAGAGCAATAGACGAGTCACTCTGCCGTGCTCAGTACAAGATTCACTGGCAAGTCCGAGAATAATGAGTAGGTATATGCCAAATACTTAAGTATGCTGTCTTTGTATTATTATATGCCTAATATCTTACTTTGATACCTTAAAACGTAATATATTTTTGGCATACAACCGACGATAAAACAATTGCTCGAACTGAAGGCTAGATATTTAGGTCTGTCTAAAAAGACAGAATAGTATTTTTGTATGGCTCGCACGAGAACCCGTAAGAAATCATTTCCACGATACTCTACGATAGAGAGTGCCAGCACTTGATGTATTAATTTCTGTGACTTCTATAACGCACTACTGAAGAAGGCTCTTTGGACCGCATTTAGCCTCCTTTTTTGAGCCATTGTTCCCGGTCGCCCGTTATAAGTATTACAAGTTTCATATTCTTACCAAAAGTAACATTGACAGCTTTCAGAAAGGGCGGCAGATGGCCATACTTCTGGCTGGGAACGATCCTGCACGGTCTCATTACGGACAACTTCTGGTCTGTTGCGCTGCCGGAGTTTGATAACTTTTGGCATTCTCAAACCCCGATTATGTTACTGGGGGCAAGATTGCCTCTGCACATCATCTTTCTGTGTAAGTATTTTTGAATTGATTACCATTTCTAATATATTTTTGTATTTAACGTTGCGACTTCATAACGACAAGAAATAGGCAACAAATGTTAGTAACCATTGATCGCATACGTAACATGCCTTATAATTCACTTCACACTATTTCCCAATAAGCCCCATTGAACAAGAGTTTCTACGTAACAAGTAACAACTTAAATAAATACTTTTTTTTTTTTTTTTTTCATACCACTTAGGTGGCAGACAAGCACACGGCCCATACCTGATGGAAAGTGGTTACCGTGGCCTATGGACAAATGCAACACCAGGAGCGTCACACTCGTGCTGCCGATCCTGAAGAAACCTTTAATGACCTTCATGACGAAGGTCTCCTTGAAGGAAGAAGAATCTTAATAGAATACATACCAATATATCAACAAATTGTTTATCCGTGTGGTGACGGCGGAAAAATACAAGTATCACCGCCCCATCTTATCCGGAGGGTGTTTTAAGAGGCGACTAACTGCAAAATACGCAGATGATAACACTGCGAGAGAAGGCAACCTCGAAATAAAACCCTGTACCAACCCCTCTGGTCAGGTGGAAACAGTAGGCCAAAGCCTCCATTCGGAAAGGCCTATGTCCAGCAGTGGACTGCGATAGGGTAAGCGATTGATTGATTGATATCAACAAACTTTAGAAATTATTTTAAAGTAAGTAGGTAGATTGCCTATCTAGATTGCTGGTATGCCGGTAAACATAAACATGTCAATAGTATGATGGTGCGCCGCCTTGGCAGTCAATAGGTAACGAAACAGATAGCTCATTAGGTTCTCCTTATCCACAGACCCTGCCTTCATCTATCACGCCGCATACGCAGTATCCAAACTGAACCTGCCGAGATATGCACAGCCTTTCGCGGTTGGCTTGGTCACAGTTCTCATAGACATACCATACGACATCGTAGCAGTGAAGTTCGTGCACTGGACCTGGCACGATACCGACCCAAACATTTACGACCGACACTATTGGGTGCCTTGGAACTCCTACTACTTCCACGCTTCATTCGCTGCCAGCTTCTACTTCTCCTTTAACGCGTTCAGGTCCTGGTTCGCGCCTAAGGTGGCTCAGTGGGAATCAGCTGGGTAAGACTAGTTTGTAGTTACAACCGTTTACAGAGTAGACAGTATTTGGACGAAGGACGTGAAGCTTAAAGTGATGCTGTATGAGAAAGTCATAAAAGGAAGTGGAAGTGTAAACTTTTGATAGATTTACACAAAAGGCAACAATCGCCAAATTAGCAAGTTCGTAGCCGTTCGTAGCAGTTAAGTAGGAGTTCGTAGCTGACCGCATATAGCAGCAGCAGACGACGCGACTGCAGCTGCGACACTACCTTGTGCTACTAGTTTCTGTGTATTTCTATGAAATACCTTCCATAGCTAGCGAAGTATTGTCTGTCCGTATTTCATAGGAGTATAATAGAAATCGGTGTCATGACGACACGTCGCAGCGACATACTTATCGACTGGATGTTGCTGTAATATGCGATCGTCTACGAACTCGTACCTTTAAGCTCTCTATGTTCAATCAGACAATCAGTCTCTTAGAGTATATATTACAGCAATGTAAACTCTAAGATCAGTCTAGTCAAGTACTTAGTAGTATATATGTATAGATAGACATTTCAGTAAGATGTTGACGATCTAGTCTGCTGATGAAGGTATTCCTTACAGGAAAGCAATCGAATGGAAGTCTGTGATCATCGCGTCACTACTGGGCATGCCGGGAGGAGTGCTACTGTTCATCCCCATCTACCATCCCCTGCACGATGTTCATAAGATTCACTCAGAAGTCACAGTCTTCTTCTTATTTTCTATTTTCTTCGTGATGATACTCACCGGCCTTGTGAGTGACAGGGAGAGGACAAACAAGAAGTAAGTAGTTATTCAATATTTATCAGTTTATTGGTCACTTTGGTCAATAGTCGTAACTATAGGTTATAGCGAAGAAATTATTAAGGAGTTTCCCTTGGAAATTATTGGCGATTTTTCTTCCTGGGGTAGGTCGGGATGGAGAACTAGCTTGATATTTAAAACGATGCCTTTTTAACGGACTTGTATAACTTCTCGTTTGTGGATTCTTTTGGAAACAGTCGCTGTCCTAGAAAATGTTACCTGTACACAGTATCGTTTACTGTGTACAGGTAACACAGTATGTGTACTACAGGTACAGCTACAGGTAACAATAGTACCAGTAACACAGTATTACGGGCGCGACGTATATCCCCTCTCTAAATCAGAGAAGTATGAGAGCCTCGTCCATTGATCGATAGGTGGACGGTGTACCAGCTAGTAGGTGCGGTTGACTTGAGCCCCGAATATGTTTAGTAAGACTCTACACATTAATAATAATATCACGTTTTTAGGTATTAATAGGATGGTTAAACCTCGGTGTATTACTCGGGACTAATATCTTGGACCTCAATGTGCTCTATACACACAGTACCTACATGTTTCATGGGTGTCTTTTGAGGATACCACGAGGTGTTAAAGCGGTGAACGAGCTTCAATTCCCAAAGCGTAGATTATTACAAAACAATCTGCGCGCACTCGAGCCTCGTTGGCTCGCGATTGAAGTCCTAGATACGTGTCTCGAGATATATCTTCCTAACCTAGTTGCTAGTAGCTAGCTAAGTAAATGACGTCCTTTCCCAGGTTGACGCCGATCGACTACGTGTTGCTACTGCAGTTAGCAGTGCATTATCTGATATACATGTCTTTCGTGCTCTTCTACGATCCTGATAAACACGTGGCTATAGGACTTCACGAGCCAGTAGGACCTTGTGATAAAGTAGCAACTCTCGTCACTCCATTCGGACAGGTAAATATATGAGTCTTGAAATTCTTTACCACTTACCAGTACACGTGTTTCCTCCTTACAGTCTTGGGTTCTTAGCAGGGCGTGATTAGCATCTGATAAGGCCATCGAGCTGACTGAAAAGTAACATTACGGTGACTATTTATAGGCCTAGGAAAGTCTAAGAACATAGAGATAGAAAACAACCCTCTATCCGCTAAAATCCAAGCAGGACAAGCCTTTGGTCTTCCCACTAACAGCACAAGACCTCTCCAGTGAGCTAGCTACGCTACTCACCGCCGGAAACACAATACGTAAATAACTCACTGTTCTTCTTCTTCTTCTTCTTAATGGCTTCTGCAACAAATCGTCGCAATTTGCCAATGTCAAGTAAATTGTAAATGTTTATAAAATTATTAATGGCGAAACGCCAATGTCAAGTTTTTCAATATATTTTCTACCAGAGCCACGTTAGCCACGACAGTAACTTTGTTTCCGTGTGTCCACCCCCACGTAACTCACTGTTGTCTGACATCCCAACCCCGAAAGAATAGTGATACTCTGGCTTGCCGGTGACGTTGGGCCGTCTGGTGGATGTGTTAGATATAACTTTCAAACTTTTGTGTTCCAGATATAATTACGTTGTATTGTATTATGTTGTTTTTTTATATGTGTTACCTACACATGGTTCACATGGGTACCTACACATTATGTAGACATGTATGGTAAACTTGATATGACCTACATTTTGAGGCATACTATATTTGCGCTGAACGGGAATCGAACCCGCAATGTTATCAGCAGTTGAACCTCCAACGCTACGCCGTAGAGGTCGTAGCAATACGTAAGTTCAGTTTTCCAGAAACTGCCAAATTGATTATGTAGGCCACAGAACAGATAATAAGTAGGTACTTGGGCACTTCTGACATAACATCTGTGAAATTCTATGTTTAAAAAAACAGTTTTGTTACTTTTTTTTGTCTTATTTTTACAACTATATAAATTGACTAGCCTTCCGCCCGCGGCTCCGCCTTTGTTGCTCATATATTCGGTTCTACTCAACCGATTGCGATCAAACAAACGTAAGATTTTAAGTCTGAGTAAGCCCTTTCTAACAAAAAAAATCGCATCAAAATCCGTCCAGTAGTTTTTGCGTCCGACAAACAGACAAACAGACAGGAAATTCAAAAAAAATATTTTCGTGTTCAGTATCGTTAACATAACATAACCCAAGTATTTTATTTTTAAATATCTCCAATGTACAGACACGACCACTTTACAATTATATAATAGTATAGATGTAAAAATAGGCAAACGCTTAATGAAATTAAGTAGATACGTAATAATATTTAACCTAAAGATTATAAAATTAGATAAAGGCTTAATTCTATCAATATAATCTGGCGTTTCTAGATACCGGTCAAGACAACATATTGTTATATTAATCACATGAACGTTTACATAACCATACTTACTAAGTATGATAAAATCTACAATCCGCTGTCCCTGGGTTCTTTGAAAGTTCCTATGGGTGAGTGCCCAAGAGATTGCTTTCATTTTATAGTCACCTTTGTCTACTGGGCTAGGACTGCCATTTGACCCTCGTCCCCTACACTGGCGCAGGCTTCTCCAGAGCTTAGTCGGTCCTAGCAGGTATATCTGCTTGCAGGATCTCCAAGCCGAGGTCGGCGGGGTGGCCCTCACACATTCATGTTGTATTCTGTTAAGTGTCTAGGTATTTAGCATTCATTCATATACCTACTCAGGTGTGCTGATGAGGACTACGGTTTTTATTAAATACTAGCCTTCCGCCCCACTATACGGATGGCGGTTAACGCACTTTTCTCCGGTAGGTACCTACTACTCAACTAATTGCTATCAAACAAACGTAAGATTTTAAGTCTGAGCAAGACCTTTAAAATAAAAATGCATCATAATTCTTTCAGTAGTTTTTGCGTCCAACGTAAACAAACAGACAAGCAGAGAAGAATTAAAAAAAATATATTTTCATGTTCAGATCTATATAGTCATATCTCTAATGTACAGATCGTTACGTTACAATAATAGTTACCTTTAATAGTATAGATAGAGATAGAAGTAGGGACTAAGCATATTCCTGTGACGTGAATAAGCAATCCCATCAAAAACAATACTTGTAAAAAAATGCCAAGCCTCGCCGCCCTCGGTTCTTCTACCGCAAAAAGTTGTGAGATCCATGTATGTAATACCAAGTCGGTTAATTTATTCAGTCCCTACTTCAGGGACCTTCTGTCTTAAGTTATTACGTTATGAGCTTTTATGTTTTAAATGTAATAAATTGACTTGGCAATCGCACTAAACAATCTTATTTAATGTAATTCATATAATTCATTTATTTGTTGCAAATATGGGTTACATAAGGTGTTATATACATTAGGTAGATAGTCTCGCCATATTCCACCATAATAGGCATGCACTCTTAATAGCTAAATCAGGAACAAAATACAATGTAGTAAGCATATATCAGGTAAGAATTTTTTCATGCTGTCATCTTCATTTATCATTACATTTAATTAAATATTTACAAATTCCACACATACAAATCAAAATGTCCTGGTACATAATGGCTACATAAAAAATAAAATAAAAATAAACAATGTCATCATAATGTATTAACCATAGGTATTATGTCAATTTAATAAGTCAATTTAGATTTCAGATACATACTTACAATAATAAATGTCAAACAAAACACAATTAATTTAACTTTGTAATTTATCATAGCATATTAATATTATTTACAAATTCCACACATACAAATCAAAATGTTATGGTACATAATGGCTACATAAAAGATTAAAATTAAACATGTCATCATACTGTATTATTCATAGGTTTTATGTCAATTTATAAAGTCAATTTATATTTCAGTCATAAAATTATAATAATAAATGTCAAACAAAACACAATTAAGTAGTTTAACTTTGTCAAAATAAATTTTATTGCCATTTACGTACCAGTTCTACCAGTTCTACCAAATGTATACTGAACACAACATCACAGCTAAGGTAATTTGTACTCCCTCAATGAGACATCTGATAAGAAATCTTTTAATGAATAGTAGCATTTACTTAATAGCAAATCACGAAGTAGGTAGTTGTAATTATTGTGATGTGCGATACATTGTGTTTTCATGCGATGGCCAAGTCAATTTATTATATTTAAAACATAAAAGCTTATTACGTAATAACTTAAGACAGAAGGTCCCTGAAGTAGGGACTGAATAAATTAACCGACTTGGTATTACATGGATCTCACAACTTTTTGCGGTAGAAGAACCGAGGGCGGCGAGGCTTGGCATTTTTTACAAGTATTGTTTTTGATGGGATTTCAGTTCTTTTTGTAGATTACCTTTCCAGTTTCTCTGTGTCGGACAGTCCCAGTCCCAGTCCCGGTCCCGTCCGGTCCCAGTCCCAATCCCAGTCCCAAATCTTCACTTTAATCTACATAATATGTACCAAATTAAGTTCAGTAGTTTAGGCGTGAAAGCGTAACAGACGGGCAGACAGAGTTACTTTCGAATCAACTTTAATACATAATTCGTTAGAATGGTATTAGTATGGGTGAATTCAGGTACACTGACTCATTCACTGCAAATGTAAATTTGTAATCCTTTATGGGTGAATTTCAACAGGTCCATTAAAATCTTCATTCCGTGGATTTTTTTTACCTTAAGTTTTGTAGTTAAAACAAATCGCGTTTATTATAGGTTTTGATACTATATGTATTCTTGCTTAATATCTAGCAGATAAATAAAAAAGCTAACGAGATATACAAGATCAAAAATTACGCGCCACGGCGATGACACATGCGTGCGCGGCAATGAAACAAGCATCCACGGGCATGAAATAAATATACCAAGGGAATGAAAAAATCAACCATGGAAATGAAAATACATAATATAAAACATAATATTTTATGTACCTACTTACATGAGAAATTATACTTACATACAATAAAAATACAAAGGGGATTAGGCAATTGTGTATGGACATTGGCGTCATTTATTTTTTCAGTGGCACTGTGTTAAACACGCGTATGAGTGTCGTTATTTTTATTGTAATATCGGAGCTGCGATATACAGGGTGGAACATTTCGACTTTACCTGGAGGGAAAGTACCCTCATACTAGAGATAGCGAATTTTACTTAAATTAAACATAACCTTATTTTTAAAGGGAAACAAACCTGCATTCAAAGATTTCTAAAAATAACACACCTGATGATCACACCGCCTAAAATCTTCCTATACCTTCTCTTTTATGGGTTTTCTTTTACTTATTTTACCAAGTTTGTTAGAGATATTTGATCCCTAAGATTGACCCTATCGATTGATGCAATTAAAATATAGCTTCATCCGGATTTTATTCGGTTCGATTACCGGGTGTGGCAAGCGATTTTTTTGGAAATCCTTAAACGCAGTGTATTTTTTTAAGATTAAGAGAGTGTTTCCTTTGCTGCTGCCCAACCTAGGTGGATCCTGGCTAGTTTTTTCTAGGAGTTGTTTTTACCAAGCTGGATAACTTATCCCAGGCAGATTTTTTCTTGAACAACTTCGAGTGTAACCCCATCGATGGCTGTCTGTCTGTCCCTGTGTATGCTTAAATCTTCAAAATTACGCAACGGATTTAGAATCGGTTTTTTTAATAGATAGAGTAATTCAAGAGGAAGATTTATATGCATAATACATGCATAATATTGTAGAGAAATATTGATAAATTTAGAGATATGCAGCGGGAATGGGATCAGAAAATATGGCGGTACGAAGTTCGCTGGGTCAGCTAGTATTAGATAAACGATACCGCGTTTGCATTGGAGATGTGGAGGGAAAGTACTCTAAATACTGGAGATAGCTAATTTCATTCAGAAGAAACATTTCCTCATTTTTAAAAAGAAAAAAAAAACTGCGTTTAACGAATGCTGAAAAATCGCTTGCCACATCCTGTAATTGAACCGACTAAAATCGGAAAAAATAACAGCCAGTATTTTTATTGCTTTAATCGATAGGATTAATTATAAGACTCGAATCTCTCTAAGAAACCTAGTAAACTGCAGGTACTTTCATTTATACCATTTTCATTCATGGCTGCTCAATTCCAAAACGACGCCAATTCTTTTACACGAAAAAGAAATGGGAAATTAACAAATTAATATGATATACTTTTGTCAATATGCTATGGCGATGAGAACATAAGTTACAGAAATGAAACATCTGGTCATGGCAATGAGACTAAATTGTTTTACAAGGCATGGCAATGATTTTTTTTTCATTGCCGCGTTTTTTTCTTCATTACCATAGCAAATTTTGACCACGGAAACCATGGAAATGAAAGCACGGTGGTGAAAAACGAGCCAAAAATATAATATAAGAAAAAATCTATTAATTATTCGAAGTAATAAACACTTCACTAAAATAAACAAGATAAATTTCGTTCTATTGAATGTATAATCAAGAGGACAAACTTATTGGAATAGACAGTTATACCTATCCACAGTAATGAAAGAAAAAATGTCCAGTAACATAAAAATGATATACTTTTATTTATGGTGCCAAAACGCAGGTACGTGTGTACGTCCTTCCATGTCGAGCACTTAGGCGGCACCAATATGCAACGTTTAGCGGATATGAGGCAGGATACAAGTCGTTAGATAAAACGATATTCTAAAATATGTTTAGAACATGGCGATTAAAGGTAACTCTAGGACAAATGAACTTTTATTAACCATTCGTTGTATTGTCTAAATATTTGAATAAATGTATTTCGTAACAATACTTTAACTATTCACGTATCAAATAAAACTAGGTTTTAATTAAAAAAACCAATAGATTTTTATCAATGAGGTATCACAACACAATAGGTGATGTGTGGACAAACACGGCAATGAAAAATTTAGAGTTTTAAATTTTTTTTTTGGCGAATCTATAATCCTATTTAATAAAATATTTAGTGCTCCACATAGATCACTATATCGCCTAACCAGAAAAAAATGTTAGAGTATTGTAAAAATGATTTTTAGTACCGATTTCATCGATGCCACGCAATTTTTGGCCCCGGGAAATTCACCCTTATGCTTCGAGAAAATAGTGTTACGGCCGTGCCGCTCTTTTTTGCTCGACTTGGCGGGGGCACTACGGTGCCCCCAGATATTTATATGAGATTACAAAGTTATTTATGCAGTTGAGACTGAAATAAATAAATAAATAAATATTCCACAACATTCCACACAACGCTTTCTAGACCCATGGTAAGCTTAATTAGCTTGTGTTATGGAATCTAGAATGCGGATATACATACTTAGATACTTAGATTTTAAAATTGTACAATATTATAATTTTCTCTTGATTTGTACACTAAACACTACTTGTTTTCTAAATTTGATGCTTCTATGTCTGCTAGAAGTGCCTTAGAGTTTTGATGATCGGTCAGTCGGTGAGTGACAAAGTGCAAACTTTGACTAGTTATAATTCTTAAACTACTCGTTCAAATTGAATGAAATTTGAAATATAAAGTGTTTTAACAGTGCCAATTTGGTAACTGAAGATTCACTTGTAACACGTCATGGCAGACCCTGGCAGACCCACTGGTTATATTAATTATTATTATTATCTGAAAAGTAAACAGCACATAATATAAGCTGACTTTTTAAACACTTTCCCTGTCTATAGGCATTTCTGATATGTTGTGTTCCAGGAATTGGAGAAGCGTAAATACTTCTGTCCCACCAATTACGACGAGAAGTACTTCGATTTCCACTGCGTTGGCAATAAGCTGCCACCGAACGGAGCAACCTGGTACACCATTTGCGGAACACCATTCGAGTAAGTTTTTTTATACCATTTAGATCGCAGATAAGCACATGGCCCACCTGATGGGAAGTTTTTACCGTGGCCTATGGACGAGCGCAAGACCAGAGAGATACTGTACCGTCAGCACAGAAGATAAGCCTTTGGTCATCCCACTGAAAACATAAAACCTCTCCAGTGGGCTCTGGCTACTCACCGCCGAGAACACAACACGAGGTCATTATAGCTCCGCGGTGTTTTGTAGGGCGGAGGCACTTCCGTAGTCGGACCGCTCGATTGGGACGGGAGTACCATCGTGTCCTACCTCCACTACTACTACTGTTTACCTTACCTCCGACGACCTAGAGTCTGGGTCCTTCCTAGACAAACTACAGCACTTTCATATCGCCAGTGGAGATTAACACCCGTATTCACAAACAATACTTCGCTATGCGTACTATCAAAACTGTGCAAAGAACGACAAATTCTCAGTGCGTTCGTTTTGGCAAGCCTTTTTATTCATTGATAACACTTAAGTAATACTTCGTTGAGGGAACGCACTGTGTTAGATACTGCTCCGTGATGTTTGTGAATTAATTTTACCAGCTTTATGCGCTCGAGCACACTATGAGACCTCACAGTATCGTTTGTGAATACGGGTGTAAGTCGCTTCACGGAAAATATCGACGTTCGCCCGTTTCCTAGTTAAACTATAATAATTAACTAAGTAGGTATGAGTTAGGAAAAGGCTCTCTTCAACGAGGCGCTAATCCTGTAGCATAAATGAACTTATAAATGTATCTACATTAAAAAGATGTTCCACGCGTGTAGAGCCACGGACAATAGCTAAATATCAACATTTTGAAACAATGTGTTGTGTACGTACCTAGCCATTAGTAACCTACGGGAAAATTAGCTTAATAAAAAAAAAATTAAAAATTTAAGAAATTCCCGACCCAAAAAAAAGCATAACAAAAACAAAAAGACCTATAAAAAGTAAAAAAATAACTATTGTGTTATGAGCTACCCTAAGTATGGACCCTTTATGTACACACATGTTTACAAAGTTTCACGTTTATTATATTAGGATGAGTATGTAAAACAAACGTTCATCTTTTATTTCCGTATGTTTCCGTAACAAGAAAAATTATTCCAATTTGACATGGTCCGGTACATGCAGACGAGAAGTCTGCGCATGCTCGGACAGTAGGGGTCGTAATTAGTATAGGTAGGTAGGGTCCAGGGGAATGGGGTGTTGCTAGGCTACGAATTTCATTTGAGTATGGGTTCATAATTTGATTATTGGGTTCATATTACGTACTACCTACCTATATTGACCGTTATAACTTATACCCCAGATTTGTGTTTATATTGTTATAGCAGATAATAAGTACCTACCTAAATCATCATGTTATGAATTCACTGACTGGGTGTACGGGGCCTCACCTCACCTGGGATCGGGGTTCGCGGTCAAGCCAACCTCACCTGCAAGATTGGTTGTCAACCTCTCCTCTCGAGGTGGGGTGGTAAGATGGCAGTCACTCCCATTAAAGACATATAAAGTCATATCAAAAGGAATATGCAAACCTTGGATTTCTCCTCTAAAGAACTCTATTTCAGAATTATGATTAACTATTTAAGTAGACTTCTACAATGCAGCTCATTGACTGACTTTAATATCCTTTGTTTTCAGGAACCGTATCGAGTACATAACGGTATTGTCTACAATCCTAATTCTTGCATCTGGAGTATTTTATTCTCTGTACTTCAAGACTTTAGCACAACCCGAAAAAGAAGTCCAACAAAAGAAATCTAAGAAGAAAGTTAACTAATATTAGTATTTCTTTTAAATATAATTGTAATTTTCATTGACATATTCAGTGGATCGTCGAGTTACTTACGTTGTCATGTAATACCTACAAAACTGGAACAAAACGTGTAGAACAATAGGTACTTCGACGTGAACGAAGGGTGAATTCCTGATTCATTCCACACCCTCTAACAGATTACGAAAAAATTAACTAAATAGTTTTCAAAATTCATCTTCTTCATCCAAACGAAAGCCCCGGTTGTAGATATTCAAAGCTTTTTTTTTGGTGTCCGGTGACCGCGCTTCAGTCGCTTCTTAAAGGTCAACTTTACGGAGCGATTGTCGTTGTACCCTGCTCCTCGAGAGCAAGCCTGCCCTAGAGCCTTTTCTGTTAGTGCTCAGTTGGTTTTATATTATGTCGTATCTCATTCGGTAGTGCATAGTATTCAATTCTATATCTTTGATTTTTTATGTTTTCTACTGATGTGTGTAACTTTGTCTGTTTGTTGGACTAGTCGCGATTTTTAGACTGTATGGATTCCTTGCCTACCTTCATGTAGAATGTTAGAGACTTAACTTTGTCGAGAGCCTTTCGACCCATACCGATGAGCACAGTTGGGACCCTCAATGCTAAGTAGGTATACTCGGATATGTTATGTGTTCGTAAAAAGTAAATTATTTTTTTAAATGTTTCGTTATAATTTAATTAAAACATGTTGAATAAATTGTGTGAAATATTGTCTTCGTATTTCAATCAATTATTATCTTATACAGTCCACTGCTGGACATAGTAGTAGGTACCTTACCTTATTTAAACCTTTTTTAAATCGTCCTACTACTTATCCTTTACCGATTCGGTCTCCTTTCGCCTCTAGCTAATCTTATCCATTGTAGTGGGAATGGCTTTACCAATGTCTGTAGTATTTATAGTTAACTACTAATTCTTCAATTGAGGTTCGCTCCCATGATATAAGAACTAATGATTTAGTAAGTATACTATATACGCATAGGTATTTTATATTCTTTTGGGAGTAAATAGTAATATTTACTATTTTAAGATAATTTTGAAGAAAGAATAAAAAGCACAATTTTTTGTCATTTAATCACTTTATTGATATGTTCATTTTGACATACAATCACATTAATTCCCTTACACATATATACGATTACATGTTGAGTGGTCTGTTAGAATATAACTTAAAATGTATAGTTCAGTTGCCTGTTGTTGTAGAACAACTAGGTAATGAAGTGATTATATTATGACGGACCGAGATGGGGAGTATCCCAAAATTATCAATAAATTTTACTTAAAATTGGTACCTCAAATACTTTGAAATAATTTTTAATTTAGAGCCCTTTAGAAGGGCATTTAACTTAAACATTCTCTACCGACAGTTATATAGTACCTACTGTTCGGACAGGAATTCATATAAATTATTTCATAATTCCATAATAAACAATTGTTGCACTTGCACATACGTTTTCAGCTGTAATAATAAATAACGGTGCAATCACCAAATCGATGTTATACTTAACCATAATAATTCTACTTTGGTTAGACCTAGACCAGTTATTACGTACTAATTGATTAAATAAGTTGACTTAACACTAACGTTACACCTACCAACATTGTGCAGTACAAATAGGTGCAGTCCATTACCCTCGAACATTTTCACAGGTAACTTGGCTTGTTGGAGAGCCTGGAAGGCGTCGCGTCGGTCCCACTCCCAATAGGGCCCTTCACCATGAAGCGAAAGGTTTGGCGTACGGAATTAGGTAACTCCTGGACGAATTGGGTAACTTGTAATTAATATGAATAATTTAATCTTGTTTCTGCCAGTTACCCATGTGAGCACTTACCTACATTTACTTATTTAACATTTATGATTATAATATCGTTTTATAACATAGACACTGATTTATTTGTATTTTGTGCAGAAATAAAAATACTGTAGATATATATAAAAGACAAAATTTTTGATCATTATAAAACCTATGCAAAAGAAAAAAGAAAATGTCGGATGCAAAATAGGTACCTACTTTTAAATTACGCTGAATAAAAACATCGCACCACAAAGCTAATAAAAGTAAGTAAATTCATGTTCTGATCTAAAAAAAATAAAACGACGACGGTATGTGATGTGACAGTGCCGCGCAACACATTGTGCACATTGATTCTCGCTACACAATTTCTACAACACCTAGTTTGCTACGACGCATCGCACACTATTCACCAGTAACCAGTAATCAATTCAAAACATGACATACCTACGTATGCAGCTATGAAAAAAGAGGTGAATGTTTTAAAAGAAGTCGTAAGAACAATTGTCAAAACTCAAAACTTCTTAAGAGACTACGTTATAACTAATGTTAATACAGTAAGAACAATATATAGACGGTAAATCCAAGGGACCTTGTTCAGATCTGTCTTTAGGTTACGTTATCTACCACAGTTGCACGCACATAAAATTATTATGGAATGTAGATATGAATAGTTATACCATTAAGATTATGAATAGACAATTAACACCTCTGGTGGCACATTTATGTTCTACAATCAATGAAATACTCGTAAGTATATCTAAAATTATAATAATATCATTAAATGACACAACACTAACACACACAATTAAATCGTTATGTTATAACGTCCATTTGATTAACTGTAAGATGAAACGTACATGATACTTATAGCTAATATTCGATCATTCGATGCTACGAGTAGGTAATAGACATAATACTCGTAGTAGCAGGCTATTGCAAATTAGCTTGGAGGGATATTTAAATAAATTTATATTAAAAAATATTTAAAGTAATATCGAGTCTTTAGAATATCCTTAATACGCGATGGATGACAATTCGAAACGGCTCAAATTAATTAATTTGAAACAAGTACATGATTAATATTATTCTCCTTCCATACTCAATGATATCCAAACTATGATGTCTGGTAAAACTTAGACTAGTGTATTGAAAATTATATGACAGTTAATGCAACCATTATTTTTGTATATGGGCTTTTGTTAAACGATCCTATTACTTAAATCTAGGTATCACAAACTTAAACACTGTCGAGATTTCGGTTGACATCGAATAGATCGAAGCAAATAAAAAATAGAATCACAATGAAGTTCAAAAAGCTGTGCTTCTTAAAATAGGAACAAAAACTTGGCGCAAAAGCGAACAGTCTCTAAATCACTATTAAGCTCAGTGCACAAACCTACGCGACCAAAAACTTTTCTTCGAGTTAATACTCTAGGAAGTTGGTATGAACTTCGTACGGCTCCGCTGATGATGTTGAAGCGTGGTGCCGAGCTCGTTTAGGAGCTGGTCCCATATAGCCGTAGAATTCGGACGCAGAGGTCTTGGCGTATCTCTAGATGGGCCGGTACTTCACAACTTCGGCAACGATGGAGGGATCGGCAAGAGTGGAGATATCGCCGAAATTGTCTTCACCGTGAGCGATGCGCCTCAGTATCCGCCTCATGATTTTGCCCGATCGAGTCTTTGGCAAGCCTGGAGCGTACTGGACAATATCAGGAGCAGCGAAGGCTCCAATCCTGTGCTTCACTCGCTTCTTCAAAGAATCGACTAAATCAGCGGTAAACATAGCACCCTCGGCCAAGGTGATGAAGCAATATAGCGATTCACCCTTAATTGGATGAGGCCTTGCAACGACTGCAGCTTCAGCAACCCTCAGGTCTTCGGTTAGGACGCCTTCGACCTCGGACGTGGACATCAGATGTCCCGATACATTGAGCATGTCGTCGATGCGTCCAGTTACCCAAATCAATCCATCTTCGTCCCTCTTCGCCCCTAAATAGAAATAAAAATGTGTTTTAGGTAATGTTATCTAAAAATTTAAGTTTTGTGCTAAATCGTTAAAAGAGAAAATAAATAAAGGTAAAAGTAGTTAATAATATTCTATTTACCATCTCCAGTGCAATAATATCCAGGGAAACGGCGGAAGTACACCTCTTGGAAGCGATCATGGTCTCCGTATAGAGTACGCATCATACCGGGCCACGGACGAGAGAAGGCCAGGTAGCCTTCGCCCTCACCAGTGATCACTTTGCCCTCGTGATCCAGAATACTGGGATCAACCCCAAAGAATGGAAAGCCCTGAAATCATGATATTATCTAATAATTTTATGAAGAGTAATAAAATACGAGTAAAATTTTGAAGGGGATACATAATGTTTAAATAGTATGTAGGCTCGTACTGAATTATAAAGATTAAAGATAATGTGTTAATATTGAAACTTACAGCAGCACCAGGTTTCATGGGCGTAGCTGCTGCGATACTAGTGATGACATGCCCACCAGTTTCAGTCTGCCAATAAGTATCAGCAATAGAGCAGCGATTGCTCCCAATCACTTTATAATACCAAAGCCAAGCCTCGGAATTAATCGGTTCGCCGACACTCGCCAGCACTCGCAACGTAGTCACGTTGTGTCTGAAAAAGTAAAAATTGTGAGGTTTCGAATATCTAGAACATCTAAAAACGTTGCTTTAGTCAACATTCATGCACCTTCCTTTTGTAATCGGTTTAGGTACTTACTTACTACCACAACAAATTCTTAAATAACTGAACATCCATACTGTCGCAACAGCCGAGAGGGCCAAATCAAGTGCCAAACTTTTGGCAACTGGGGTCAACGCTGTAATGGTGAGATGATAAGAACCTCCTCATGAAAAGGGCCTATGTGTAGGTATCTATTGTCACCTTGTCCATGTATCCAATCTCTCGACTTTCTTATTCGAGGCCCAATGACAGTGGCCACTGATCTCTATAATAGAGATCAGTGACAGTGGCATACATTTGTTATGTTTGGTCACACCGCTAACGGTCGCAATTTAAGTGAGGTTTATAGTGAAACCTCAGACTAAAAGTCTTTTAGTCTGAGAGTGAAACCAATCCATTGGCGCTGCAGTTTCTACTTAGAACATCACAATTTACAAGGTGTTCTAAATAAATATTTTGACATAACTACTTAGTCCTAAAATAAAGAACAACCTACCTTTTAACAAAAGAGTCTCCAAACTTCATCAAGGCCCTGATGGCAGTTGGAGCTGTATAAAACTGAGTCACTTTGTATTTCTCAACGCATGACCAGTAACGATCGTTGTCGGGGAAGAATGGAGTACCTTCAAACTACAAAAAAACTATTAATTAGGGCTCTTACACATAAAACAAGATGTGACATCGTCGCAGATTTCCATGATGCGATGTGATGTGACGAACGACGTAAAAGACACCACATCGCAACACATCACGCGTGTCACGACACGACACGACGCACGGCATTCGGGCAACGGTCTTGTTATACTCGTAGTATCGCAATTAAAGTCCGACCAATAAAATAAAAAACCCGTACTGGGGGCGCCAAAAACATCTATGATATGACAACACCAAGTATAGTGATACACATGTAAAAATGCCAATATTTTTTCAACACACTTGCTTATGAACAGGCTTTTATTTCCCCGCAATTAAGCACGGAATGACACCTAATATAAAACTGTGACTTTTTCATTGCTTCTTCTTCCTCCTAGCGTTATTCCCAGTCGCATCCGAAGCTTTCAGCTTGGAGTCTGGGGTCCGCTTTTACCAGTCATAGCTACAGATTTGGCTAGACCTCGATATTTTCCGTGAAGCGATTGCCACCTGACCTCCACGACCCAATGTTAACATTAGGCGATATCGAAGCTTTGCAGCTAGACCGTTGTTTTTGGACTTTTTAGGGCACCAACTACCCGTAACGACTGCCATAGATGTTCTTATGGCAACCGGGACCGACGGCTTAACGTGCTGTCCGAGGCACGACCAGACCAATGCAAATACCCATATTTAATGCACACAAATATTTGCACTGAGCGGGGATCGAACCCGCGCCTCCTGCGTAGCGGCTGCGTTCACTACCGCTACGCCACGGAGGCTGTCATGTTTATCATTGCTATTATTCACAAAAGTGAGTTATAGACTTCTTTTTTTTAATTTCATTGATTAAGTTGCTTTGTTCTTATATAAGGTTTTATTTTTATTTTTTATATACCTACTTGACGCGAGACAAATGTACATACGTTCATACTTAGTCTTAAGAAACCCTTTTATTTTTTGTAAACTGACGTCCTTAAAATGCCGCAGTGGAGTTTGTTGCGCCGTTTCTTCTCCATTAGCGCTTAGGAAGCGGTACTTAGTTTTAAGGAGTTTTTGACGTCAAAAAGCTGTAACAGTGTTGCACTATTTTGAGAAATAAAGACTTTGACTTTGACTTAAAAAAGTTTCGATACAAAAAAGATCGTGTCCAATATTACAAACGAATTAATATACCTATTGCTTGCTCATTTCATGCAGCTTCGTATTTTAAAAGATAATTTCACCTTGTAGTACGTGTTTAATATACAAAACTTTCACTAAAATGTATTTTTTTTTCTCTGTTAAAAAGTTAAGTTTTTCTCTGTTAAGTTTTCTGGTTAAAATAGAAAAATAGACGCGGCGTGTTATACTGGTTACAAGGACTGGGCACAAATCAAAACACAGTAGTATCCGTTTATTAGTTTACTGCTTGGAATGGTAAATACAAGTTAGACATACAGTTACATTACACTATGTATAGAACAGGGACCACGCGATATTGGTTTTCGGACTGCATAAAATTCTTGTATTTTATGCCTAACAGCACAGAGATCAAAATAATCGAGCATGATTTTCTTTTTTGCGTTAGGCTTATTTTTCTTAGGCGTAGAAAATACATTTGACGTTTGACCTTCTCTTCGTATTTTTATTACAGAAGATCGGGATATACCTAAAAATGTGAATAATAATTAGTCACAGTAAAATCAGTAGTTTAGGCCAATTTCATTGCACGTACTCTATGATGGACCTACCCGTCATATTGACAACAAGGTCCGTGATGTTATTTAGAGGAACAGAGTCCAATCCTTCCTACTTTTTATCCGACAAATACTTTGTTATATTATAAATTACTTTTCTTAACTGGCTTTTAATAGTTTTCGGCATATTACTATAGTTTTGTAGTTTTGTAGCGCTCTCAAACTCAACAACACGCACAATTGACACCACACTGACAGATGACCATAATGACATTGTATAGATTGTTACCATATGAAGAAATTAGTTCCAATAGTTTACCGCAATATGGCGAGGTATTTTATTTTCCTGGTCGGGCTTTAATTTCGAAAAATGGACACACGAATGGGTAACACGACGCGACGTAGTCGTATCGTGCTTATGAGTACCTAGCCTGTGTTTACGTGAAACAAATAAATGACGTTGTAGGTACCAGGGAGGAATGCGATGCGTAGGTATTCCACGACGCGTTTTAATAGTCTTTAATTTTCTTTTATTTTTATTGTCAATTGTATTATATATTAAAGTACGAGTACCTACATGCGACGATGTACTTAAATCAATTTAAAACAGAATTATACTATAATTCATATGGCCTGCTGGGCTAGAATGGAAAGTTAGCTTGCCAAGCATCTATTTTCTCTGAAAAAGAACCTCGTTTCTTGGACTAGCAAAGTAGAGCACGTTTTCTGCCGCTTACTCCCGCGGTCCCGCCCCCGCCTCAGCATAATTAATTGTTACTGGAGTTTTTTGTTGAAGGTATTACTTCCTATAAAAAGAAAGTTCTTCCGCGCCATCTATTACTATACGAGTACAAGACTAATGTTTACTAGCTATCATAAAAGTGTTTTAAGTAAGTACATAATAAGTATTTACAGATAAAACCTGTGATAAAACAGAGGTTTGTAAACCATTACAACTATCCTCGTTGAAATGTGACAAGGTTACTGTCACAGTCGCAGAGAGCTACGGATACTGCCTATGGACCGTTCAATGTCAAGTTCTTGATATCGAGATTACCGCGTTATCTCCACCTTCAAATTAAACATACTAACTAACATTCTATTTGATTTTAATTTTGATTACAGCGAGAATTTGAATTATAATATTGAGACCAAACAACCAACAACAGTTAGTAGCTATAACTCCCGGTTTTGATTTGGCATCGGAACAAAGAGTACGGGCTCGGCTAGATCGGGTTCCTTCGATAAAGCTTCTCTATCGCACAGTGCAAGTCATATAGTTGATAATATATGATATCTTTCCAGGGTTAAAACCAAGTTAAAAGCAAAACTATAGTGTTAAGTAGGTACTCCTAAAGGTACCGAACTGTCAGTCCGATGTAAGAACGACAGAGAGAGCCTAAGGCTCCTCTCATTACATTGCTGTAGCATGGAATCTTCTGTTGAGCTAAGTAAATATACGTATTACGTAGGACCCTACTATTTACTAAACCCTGTCTCTTTATCAGAAAATAATTTTGCGATACATTGTATTCTCTATTGTTCAAAGTCGTGTGCACATTTCCCAGACACTGTGAGTTACTGTAATTAATAAAGTGATAACCCTTATGTCACCACAAGCCATTTCAAACATACCTACCTAAGGACGTGTTATTCTTCAAACGTCTAGTCTGTATACTTAGTTAACTAGAAAGTCACCTAACAGTGATACGATTCCGTAACGTTTCGTAACATGGATGAGTTCATAAATTCATTATAAGCACTCGCACGGGTCATACCCTTTGCCTCGGCGGGGTGCCAATAATAAAATAATTTATCAAACGTTTTCTAACAGGTATTCCCATCAATTGCGTCAGAGTATGCACTCCATGAATTTACATGAACCCTAAAAATGTTGGAGCTAACTTCAATCTGTAGGTTTTCAGGCCGCAGATAGACAGAGCAATTAACAACGAATCCAAATCATATTCCTGCAACAATAGGTCAAAGGCAGTTTTATAAACCTCATAACACTCACCATTACGGAAGTTGCGGTATTTGCCAACGGTGCGTACACAACATAAGTGTGGCCGGTGATCCAGCCCACGTCAGCAGTACACCAAAAGATGTCTTTGTCGCGATGGTCGAAGACATAACGAAAAGTGGCAGCCGCATACAGCATGTAGCCAGCTGTGGTGTGCAACACTCCCTTTGGTTTCCCAGTGGATCCACTAAATAAATTTACATCTACATTACAAAGTATTACATAAATCTATCTAATATTATTATGCTTAAAATAGAAGGAACATGCTACCTACGCTTATTACTGTCGTATGCGTTAAGCGTATTCGATATAAGTATTACCTGGTATATAATATGAAGAGCGGATCTTCAGCGGCCATCCATTCCGGTGGGCAGATGGTGGATTGCCCTTCAAGCATATCGTGCCACCAAACGTCTATGTCATCGTTCCATTTGTACTAAAAGCAAACGTAGTGTTAAGCAAGCTTGGAGAACAGGCAGAAGGAACAAGACAAGAGTACAGAGAGAGAGAGAGACCTTCACTTTCTTATGAAGTAGGGAATTGAGGAGGAATGTACTGACAGGCAGGATATCATTGTTGCAGGTATGTAATTCATTTTGCTCCAATAAAATAATCTTCAAATCTGTTTTATTCATTGTACTGAAGTGTAGATGTGGACTGTTGTAGTACCTAGAATACCTAGATTATATCAGTAGGTATACTTACGAGATCACGCAGATCGTGGGGTAAATTCCCACACGGTGTTACGCGTTCCAAGTGGGGAACCACAATACACATTTTTACTGTATGGTTGTATTTGGTCTTTGCCTTCTCTAAGGCATCGTCACAGGTAGCCTTGAGGTTAAGAAGCTTGGTGCCACGCCAACCTCCATCTGCTGTCACCAGCACTTTGGCTTTGCAATCTGACATACGTTCAGCAAGGGAGTCCGCAGAAAATCCTGCGAACTGAACATATTCTATACTCAGCACAATACCTACACAAGTAAAGTAGCAAGTCTGACATATCATATCAATGATGAAGAGTAAACAGCAGCTGTACTTTTTTAGAGAAATAGTAACTACATATTTAAAAGAGCCTAACTGAAAGAAGTCGGCCTGCTTTTGGTTTTTCTCGTTGATGTCTTTTCTATAAGGAGGAAAACCAAAGGCCGGCAGCTTAGAAAAAAGTGAACTGTGCCAGACTCTATCGAAAGCTTTACCGGCGTCAAGGATAATAGCCAATGTCTGGGCAGTGGACATGCTCGAAAACCGCTCCTCGAAGATATGTGACGTACATAAATAAGAAAACACATTTGACAGTAGGTGGTATATTGAACACTCTAACTTACCACAACGGAGTGAACGGCTCCGATACGAGCACATGCAAGCATGGTGACAACGGTCTCGATAATCATGGGCATGTAAATGGCGACCTTGTCTCCCTTGCCAATGTTGCGGTCACGCAGACTATTGGACAACTGGCAGACTAAATCCATCAATTTTGCATACGTGACGCGGCTGTAATCTTCAGGGTGGTTCCCCTCCCTGCAACAATGGCATAAGTAGTATTTAGTATCCTATCATCAGACTATGACAAACTGTCTATCTAGCAAGAGTTAGGGTAAAATTTCAGACACATAAATATCGGAGATGCTCATCGAACTATGTAAATATATGAACACATTACACATAGGTCCTAATGTCACAGATAAACGATAATACCTACATTGTAATGCTAAGCGAAAGGTTTTGGTAAGTGAAATAGATCGTGTTCAAGTATAATTAAAAATAATTGGCTGCGCTCTGGTTAATAGGTATGTATGTTTTGTATAAAACATTACTAATAGATGATTTACATAAAAATTATGAAATTACGTACATATTATTATCAGGTATTATTTAAATTTACATAAAGGCTTCGAACTAGTAAACACATATAGGTACGAGTTAGGTCGCCACCCGTTATCCTACTAATATTATGAATAAGTTTATTCAAATTTCTTTGTCACAATATTATAACGCTTATGAACGTAAAATTATGTAACTTCTACATAGAAAACTAAACTAATATATTTTAAAACTAAAACTAATAATAAACATGAAAAACAAAAAGAAATTAAAAAACAAATTGTATTTAATTTATTAATGGAACAATAAAATTATAGATTAAATCTTGATTAAATAATGATACACAGTAGGTAATTGAATTAATGTAAAAATGTAAATCAACTATTTAATATACAAATTAAAGCTAAACCTGGAATTCGTCCGCATCGCATGCCTCTTGTAGTAAGTTATCTATTTACCACAAGAGACATACGATGCGGAGGAATTCCATGAAGTTCCCAGAAAACTGGCAGCATTGCAATGTTGTATGGGCAAATTAATAGTACATTATGTGGTGTATGTGTTGTATAATACTCGTAGCAAAGGATGTTTCGTTTAGTTAGGGGATGGGTCATGAATTCATGACCACCTTAGATCGCACTTGCTATCATGACTTGCAGGTCTATCATGACATGACATGCCACATGCTCATATGCAAATGTGTTTTGGATCGCTACCCAGAGGGAGAGGGATGAAGATTCTTCTTCATCCTAGCGTTAGTTCCACGGAGGACAGAATATGATTAGTGAATTTCCTTCTCCATGGTTGGTTCCCAGTCGCATCCGAAGCTTTCACCTCGGAGTCTGGGGTCCGCTTTACCAGTCTTAACTGCGGATTTGGTTGGACCTCGATATTTTGCGTGAAGCGACTGCACTGCCATCTGCAGTCTGCACTCAAGTCTTCTTCTACATTCGAGCGTCATCGTTCATCGTCAATCCCGGTTGCAACCCTTTTCCGGCACAAACTTTGGATAAAAGTTCTAAGGTGGATTGAACAATCAATAAATATCGCGATTTATATTGGGATCAATATACATATGGATTACGTTTGTACATCAATTGACAGCCTTTGTGGCGTAGCGGTAGAACGTTCGACTGCTATGCAGGGGGCGCAGTTTCGATTCCTGCTCGGTGTGAATATTTGTATGCATGAATATGAATATTTGTACCTATGGGTCTGGATGTTAAGATCTATGAGTATATGTTGTATTTGCAAAATAAAGTATCTAAGTATGATTACCTGCATTCTAGTACCATATCACAAGCCAGTTTGCTTATTTGGGTCTAGATAGCGTTATGTATCTTCGAAATGTTTCGCGATATAGGTAAATATTGGCCGTAACGACTGTTACCTACAGTACAAATTGATAATCTTCATCATAGTGTTAGTCCCGGTTGCATCAAAAGCATGCACCACGGAGCCCTGGCCTCACTTGACTATATTTCCTCTTGATTCGGCTTTTATTGCTTATACGGTAGCGACTGCTCTCTGACCACCATCCCCGAGAGAAGAGCTTGCACCAGAGCCTTAATCGTTAATCAGTAGGTAGGTGTAGGTACTGTAGGTAGGTACCGGCTAGCAGAATAGGTTATAGAGAAGTAGGTAGAGATTCGGAGCCTAACCTCCGAATCTCTACCTACTTCTCTCTCTAATAATGAGGAATCATGCATGAGTCCCTACTTGCCCACAATCAGGTAATAAAACATGAATCCGCCAAATAACAGTAATAAGTAGGGTTTCGGGGTTCAACCGGACCGGACATATTGTTATTTATAATTCCCTGTCGCGCCGCCGCGCCGTCGTCGTCGCCCCTGAGTTTGGCGTCCCGACGCCGATGGTTCGAGGGATGCGCGGCGGGGGTGCAATCGATCAGTCTGCACAGTGCACAGTGCTGCTGTTCGTCCGCAAGCAGACAGTGATTGAAATGAAAACTAGACTGTCGTGCACGTATGCTATCGATTTTGAAAATTTACCTGCCTCCAGACAATAATTTACATCCCAGCCAGATTAGGCCTACAAACTTTTTAATGATTCAGGTTGTTTGACTCGCAATTTGATTGCGTAACGCGAACGCCTTTGTGACATATTATTACCTACCGATAAGTACAATGTAATAAAATTTTCATGAAGCTTCAAAATTGAATCTGATCAAGGAACTCATTTTATTTATTAATCTTTCACGCGCTTTCACAACTGTACCCCCAGAGTCTCATTCGTTATTCAGCCCGCTTCACCGAACGCGTGTTGCTGTGTTCATTGTTATAAACCATGGAGAAGGAATGCATATTCTGTCCTCCGTGTTATAAACCCTGAGTTTTATACAATCGCTAGTCAACTATCGCTACCTCGTTTATGTTAGCTTAGCTAGCTTTACTTGTTTCTCGTTCATCGCTGCCGGTGGGACAAAGTGCCTTATCCACCAAACAAAATTTATTTCTGTACCTATTCTGTTGCCCCGCTAGAATTTCTAGTTAGACCTTGACACTCACCAAGTATAAGGTGAATGCAACAGCGCGGCGCAGCGATAACTAGCACCTCTTTGTGAAGAGTTCTTTGTCAATGTCTGCAATTGTCGTCATGGAGGTAAGAAGTAATAAAGGAAAGTCGTTTGTACTCAATTATCTTGGACCAGGATCAGTGACTTTACGTGTCGTCATTTTTTTGTGATTGTGAGATGCTTAATCTCACATACAAAAGAATATAATCACCTAGGTACTATACCTACTGCATCTGTGCTATGGTGCCAGAATACTTATTAGTCTTCTTATGACGCGGCGAGGACGATACGCTGAAATCTGAATAGGTAATATAAATGGTTACCTGTCCTTACCAGGACCAATAAAGTTATACTTATATTCATGATGCACGCATGAGATAAACTCTTCAATGGCCATATTTAACCTATATAAAAGTAGAGTCTATGTTGCACGGTTGATAATTTTGCATTCACAACGAATCTTTGGTAAAACCACAAAGGACAGAATAGGTACGATTATTTCCTTCTCCATGGGTTAAAACGATCGGTTGGACATACATACAATACAAGACTTGAGCGCCGCCCGGCATTGTTGAGTAGGTACACGATTAAGTATTTTATTTATTTTATCTTATTATAACTTCATGCACATTACGTTCACAGACAGACTTAGTATTCTCTGCATGTCAACCTGCAGGGAATAACAAAGTAGGCACCTAGCTACCTAACCTACCTAAGTGCATTTTAAAAGGTTATCTGTCTGGCCGGATTGTAATAGATGTAAACCTATTTAAACACTCGGTGCAATCAAAGCACATCCCCCACGCATGCGCCAAGAGTACCTACATGTGGATTGATTTGTTTATAATACTCGTATGTGAAAGAGATTTTAAGTAGCGGGAATGGTTAGCATCAACCCTCCTAGACACATGGGAATTCGTTGGCTGGCACTTGTACAATAGAATAGAATGATTTACGCAGGAGGCGCGGGTTCGATCCTCGCTCAGTGTAAATATTTGTATGCATGAATATGTATATTTGCATTGGTCTGGGTGTTTTCTATGTATAATATGTACCTAGGTATTTACAAAAAAAAATGTATCTAGTATCTAGTATGTTTATCCGCATTCTAGAATCCTTAACACAGGCTAATTAAGCTATGCTTACTTTGGGTCTAGATAGCGTTGTATAGAATGTCCTACAATATTTAGTTATTTATTATTACGACTGTCACAAACGTCAAATCGCCAACATTCATCATTCTATTCTATAATACGCTGGCCAACGAACAGCCACTTGTCTAGGCGGTGGCGAATAGAACTTGCTTAACTGCTAAATAACATGCGAAAGATATTTTCCAAAATGTAATATCAATATGGGGTCCCGTCAAAGCGTTCGCGGCCAAGATACATCACCTTGCCACACACACCCCTGCAGATTGACAGATATGGCTCTTGCGCTGGTTTTTCTCTCGGGGTTGAAAGGTCAGATGACAGTTACTCTCATAAAAGACGGATTAACCTAAACAAAAGGCGGAAATGGAGTAAGTGAACCTCTGGCTGTGAAGTGAAAGCCTCAGATTCAAACTAGAACCGCGTTGAGATGATGATGATGTTGGTGAAAACAATAGGTATAAGGAGCAGGAGAGCGGACTCTGGCCTCCAAAGTTCAAATACTTAGTCTTCGTCAATAGGTAATGTTAGAATGGTAATTCTAACATTTATATAGAAGTAGTTAGTATGTAATACTATTTTAAGTCTTCCATAGATTGTCATCACAGATAGCAATTTTATAACCGTTTTAAAAAAAATGTTAGATACTTATTAGTGGAAGGCGGATGCCAGGATCGTAACAAGTAGAAAGATAGGTGGGTACTGGTTGATCCTCAACAGGAAAGAGGCATGATAAATGTATTTATTGCATGTACCTAGTGTCTTACTATCTAACAGACATGTCTCGAGCAGTGCCTATGTTTACTGGTTTTTTTGCGAGTGACTACTGCCTCTCAATGCGGAAAGGAAAACCTGCGCCTGAGTTTCGTCCGTTGCTTGGGCAATAAAGTAAATAAGTATACCTACCTACTCTTTTTCTAATACATTATAGCTTACGCCGAGTGTATTGGCGGGGCCATGTAGGTATTCTTGTTATGTTTTCCCCGTCATGGTAATTCTGTTGGACAGTGCTAATAAAACATTTAAAGATGTCATTATAATAGGGTTTTTTTATAATCACCAAGCGTTATGTTGACAGAATTCGTGTCAATGGCCCTCATTTCATCATACATAAGGTGTAGGTATAAGTATTACTTATGAAGGTAAATGGTTTAACTCATTTTGCACGGGTAGGTACCTACATGACGACCTCGGCAAATTCGACCTTTGAAGCTAGCTATTATATTATATATTTTTTTTAATAAGATAAGTATTGCATAAAGGCTCTAAAATAATGATCTAATGATTATAAACATGGGTCGACATTATGTTATAAGAAGTGCTAACGTGAACTTGAAACGATCAAATTTTCTTATATAATCTGAATGTTCTGTAGACTTGAGTTGGTCTGGGTATTCCTAGAAACCTTGTCCCGGTTGCCTCCAAAGCTTTCACTTTCCAAAGAGACAAAGCGGACCCTGGCTGGGGCCCGGGGCCAGCTTGCCTAGTAGTCCTATTGATTTAATATCCGGCGTATGGGTTATTATAGTCTGAGAGATGTTAGAAATTTCTGGGTAGGTGTTTGTTTAATGCAATCTGAAAATTTGTCAAATACCACGTGCGTGCCTTAAGTGATGTACTTATCTTACATACTACCTAGTGTCTATATGAAATATCACGTCGTCCACGTCACACTTTAATGATAAAATTACTAAGATTGCATGTCACAGAACAATGTTATTCGGTTGACTTTATTTTACTGATTTATTTAAACTACCATGTACTTATAGGTAAGATCTTACTAGCTAGACTATTATTACCTACAACACGATATGATAATTTCATATCTCGGCATTCGTTATCTAACACTAATTGAATTAACCTTTCAATACTCGCGCCAGCAGTGTAACATTCCTATCGATTTAGATTAGAAATGTCAATGTCCACGGCGGGACTTGAACCCGGCACACTCTCTTGCAGGGTAGAATACTCGGACCAACTAAGTTACATGAACATGCCTTAAACATTCGAAATTCTTCTCTAAAGCCATCTTGGGGTGAAAGTGTTTCATGCGCTTGAGGTTTGCATGCGAGTCATGGGGTGGGTGGGTTACAGGCATGTAGCATGGGGCGATTAGGGCCATGGTGGGCAGTGGTAATTATAAAAACGTGTAATGTCCGCATTTCTACAGGAAAGAAAAGGTTTTCTTGGTTTTTGTAACCCGTGGGTTACAAAACACTATTACTTACTTATATTTTTTATTACTGCACCTTTAAACAAGATCTATCTAGGTAGGTATACTTTATTCTGAATTTAGCTGTAGCAATTGAACATTTTATTAAATTATATCAGTTGTGTTACTGGGTGAGGTAACTAGTTAAAAGAATTTTAATTAAACACTCGTTCTTATAACAGTTATTCCAACTTAAAAATGAATGCATTTAGTAGGTATGGCATAATTTTTCTAATAGCTTTAGAAAACTTTAAAAGTGAATGTCGTTTTTAAGCATTGATCTCTATTTAAATAATAGAGATCAGTGTTTTTAAGTCATAGCATGACCAAGTGAAACAGGGGTTCATATTTTATACACATATATAGACAGTAAAGTAGTTAAGTAGATGGATAGATGCTAAGCATTGCCTTTAAAATATTCCTGAATGTTGGACTCGCCGGTTCTAGGTTCACAAGTGCTTCGACGCCACTCACGGCCACTTGCTTCAGTCAGTCAGTATAAAGACAGTCACTCATAATGCAGTCGCGCAGATATAAGTCATTATTTATCTATTATGATATAGTTATGTTAATACATAAAAAAAACAACAGACAGAAGTACTAAACTTGGATATCCAAGTACAAAACAGTTATAAAAGTAGGGAGAATGGATGAAAGTAGTTTAACGTAACAGATCTATGAAGCGAGGGTGATTGGGCACCCCGGTAAGGGGTAGATACGTACCTAAGTATAGTCCGCGCCAGCTAATAAGTCCCGCGGCAAAACTAGGAACTACGAGTAGGTATATAATAGGCATATGTTTTTTTTTAATATGGTAAGTACAAGTTTTCTATATCCAAAATACTTACTAAACTAAGTAACTCTAAACAATCGCCTAATTCATTAAAGAGTTTTTTATCTCCTTTACCTCATGTGTTTTTGTTTGTTCGTAAAACCTATATTATACTTAACTTACCCACGGTACCTATTTAATGGCTGTATGTATGCTGTAAATTACCACATCGTTTACAGCAAAATAAACCCAACTACATTATATTACTGATAATATTGCTGTCGGTAGCTGCTTACTCTTGATCTTGACCTTGCCATTGAATCATTGTTCTCCGAAGGTGAACGAATGTTGTGCGCTACTTGTTGATTTTGTTTTCGGTTGCGGTCAGCAAACCTTGATGGTAATTATCTCTAGTACCTAATACTACCGTGCGTGCTATTGCAGTATTGCTATGCAGTAAGTAGCTACACAGTGCGCTAGTGTTCTTGCCTCACTGGCACGGCACGGGTGACGCGTCGATATCTGTCGCACGTGATAACTCTATTAAGTAATCGGTTAACTAACTAAATTAAACAGGTTTTGATGGGTTTTGATCAGCCATCCAAACAGAATTAATGCGAACTGCTTATATGGGTTGAGGTTGAGGGTCAGATAAGAAGCCTTGTATTTTGGTACCCTATGATGAGTATCATACATGAAAGTAGCATGATTACTTACTTATATATTGGCATTATGCTTCGTTTACATACTCGCGGCAGAGCGTGGGAAGTGGCGAGAGAAGTGGGCAGGGACGTGGTGTGAATGGTATATTCGTCATGCCGCGAGTAGTGCCGCGTATGTTGCTGCGAGTGTCGGCTTGGCAGCGCGAGAAGGAGCGGCAATACTAGCGCGATGAAGCATTCACATACTCGCGTCGCGCACACTTCGCATCGAGCGCTCGTTGTGTACGCGCGTGTCACAGTCACAGGATTACTTCGAATTTATTATCATGACAATGACGCAACCAATCGAATGGTTCAACGAAAAATCAATAGAATTTATTGAAATGCTTGCTACGGATCTAATTAAATAATATAGGTAATACATATCGCACCCCCAGAGTGACAAAGACGTAAGATGAAAACACTAACTTTACAGGAGAGCAGAAAAACTGTTCAAACAGGTATATCTATTTTGTTTTTAATCCTATAATATTATGTTAAATATCATTAAATAGGAAAAAAATCAACCTTTTTTTTTGTATATACTTAAAATTTCTGAAATTAGTAGGGTGATTAATATTTAATTATTAAAAACTTACAGCCGTTTTCCTTACTTACTTTCGACAACTCCTCGAATGTTATAATGGTTAATCTAATTATCGGTTTCCATATTTTACTCATACCGTTACTATTCACGGTTACGTCTTTCATGAAGTTCTAAAAGATGATAAAATACGGGGAGTAACCACTGTTTACGCCTTTTTTCGTTGAATTATGTTTTAACTATCATAAAGTATATAGCTTTTACAGCTATTTTTGTCGATAGATAAAAATAAAACATAATGTTATGTCTGAATACAGGCTTCTTTCACATTATGTTTTATTAAATCATAATTGTAAGGAATTTTAGGCTCTCGTTAAAACATAATTTCACTGGCGTAATGAAACTGGTTTTTAGAATATTATACTTTATTGCCATTTATAAAAATAATCGTGAAGTTGTAATTAGTAATTGTATGTCGTAAAATTAGCAAAAAGGTATAAGAATAGTAATCAATAAAAAAATTAAACAAAAACATTAATTTTCTTTCATAATCTTCATAATTGTTGGGCCTATACCTTACTAATACCAAAAACGAATATTAATAGTAGCTGTTTGCTTATTGTTTTTTTTTATACCACTTAGTTGGCAGACAAGCACACGGCCCACCTGATGGGAAGTGGTCACCGTGGCCTATGGACGTATGCAACACCAGGGGCGTCACACTCGCGCTGCCGACCCTGAAGAAACCTTCTAATGCCCTTCTTGAAGAACCCCATATTGTAATCGCTTGGGAAAACCACCGCAGGGAGTTCATTCCACAGCTTGAGTGTGCGTGGGATGAAGTGCCTTTCAAACCGCACAGTGCGCACCATTTCCGGACGCAATGTGTGAGGATGAATTCCCTGCCTGTGGCGAGAGGTGCGATGATAGAATGTAGCTGTTGGCATCATGTCAAATAGTTCTTCTGAGCACAAACCATTGTATAAACGGTAAAACACACACAGTGAGGCAAAGTCTCTTCTGAGACTGAGAGGTTCCACATCGCCTGCGAGTATGGGATTGCCGACGAGCCTCAACGCCTGTCTTTGTACCGAGTCGAAGGGGTCAAGCTGGCAAGCTGGCGGTCCAGCAAAAAGGTGATAGCAGTACTCCATGTGGGGCCGAACCTGCGCCTTATAAAGGATGAGTCGTTGCCCCGCATTGAAGTACTACTTCGCCCTGTTGAGCACCCCAAGCTTAGCTTAGCTTGAGCAACGTAGTCTCGATTTCAGACACAAGTTGTTCGTGACTTTCCTCTACTTCGGACAGAGGGATATTTGCACGGCCCGTGTAACAAGCGTCTCCAGTACTGTCGTCTGCATAGCAATGAATGGAGTCATTCGACAGCATGTCATTGATATGCAACAGAAACAGGGTTGGAGACAACACGGAGCCTTGTGGGACACCAGCGTTAATGTCCATGCGATCCGAGCAGCTGCCGTCAACGACGACGGCTTGGATACTTCTGTTGGACAAAAAGCTGGCAATCCATACGCATAATCCCTCGGGAAGTCCATAAGATGGTAGCTTTGCAAGAAGACCTCTGTGCCAGACCCGATCAAAGGCCTTTGCTATATCGAGGCTAACCGCCAGTGCCTCACCTCGAGTCTCGATGGCTTGCGCCCAATGGTTTGTGAGATACACAAGAAGGTCACCGGCTGAGCGACGGTGGCGAAAGCCGTACTGTCGGTCGCTCAGAAGATCGTTACCTTCAAGCTATCCCAGGAGCTGTGTATTAATGACACGCTCCATCATCTTCGAGAGGAGGGAGGTTATAGCAATAGGCCTGTAATTGGACGGGTCTGTCCTATCGCCTTTTTTGGGCACAGGATGCACGTATGCGGTCTTCCATGAAGCTAGAACTCGTCCCGCAGAGAGTGAAAGCCCGAAAAGTCGTGTAAGTACAGGGCACAACTCGGGAGCACAGTGCTTAAGCACCAACGCCGGTATGCCATCTGACCCACTCGACTTTCGAACATCTAGGGAATTAAGTACCCGCCGAACCATCCGTTGCGTGATTTTTACTTCATGCATTGAAGTACCACACCAGGGGATAATAGGTGGCTCGGCATTCCCATCGTTCATGGTCGTGTTTGATGCAAAGAGATTACCTAAAAGATCGGCTTTCTACTTGGCACCATGGGCCAGACTACCGTCGGGTTTCAGCAGCGGCGGAAGGCAGGACCGGCAGAAATTTCCCTCGGCAGCTTTGGCGAGCGACCAAAATGCGCGACTACCAGATGGGTACCGCGCAAGCCGCTCACCAATTCTGCCGATGAATTCAAACTTAGCCCTGGCGATTGCCTTCTTACTAGACCTCGAGGCGGCATTCAATTTCCGCTTCACTTCAGAGATGTTCGGATCCTTGCTGGCAAGGGCCGTGGCCCATGCCTTATAAGCAGATTTTTGTGAGTTCTCGCTTCTCTGCAGGACTTATTAAACCACGGCCGCTTACTCGCTCCTGTCACGACCCAACGGTTAGGGATATAGCATTCCATACCCGCTAGGATCGCGTCAGCGACTGCTGTTGCATAGGAGCTTGGATCTTCTGAAGTGAAGCAAAGCTGCCTCCACGGGTACGAAGCGAAGAATTCTCGCAGTCCGTCCCAGTTTGCCGACTTGTAGTGCCAAACATGCCGGCACTGGGGTGGCCGCGGTGGTTCAGGCCGCGCGAGAGTCACTTGTGTCCGGACGAGATCCGAATTCCACGCGGGCGGAAAATATGGCGGTACGAAGTTCGTCGGGTCAGCTAGTACCAAGATAAATCATACTTTAGGCGGACTCCGGACTCCGAGTTTACTCTTACAGTTTACTCTTCGATACCCAGGGTGTAGGTAGGTACCGCATAGACGTTTCCGGTTCCCCCATAACTATGACTAAGGTAGTCATAGGTATGGGGGAACCGGAACCGTAATATAATTATAAAAGCTTAAAAGTTCATACGTTTGCACGTCATCATCATCATCATTTCAGCCATAGGAAGTCCACTGCTGGACATAGGCCTCCCCTATAGATCTCCAATAAGACCGGTTGGAAGCGGCTCGCATCCAGCGCGTTCCCGCGGCCTTGATAAGGTCGTCTGTCCACCTTGTGGGTGGACGTCTTACGCTGCGCTTGCCGATACATAGCCTCCACTCGAGAACTTTTCGACCCCATCGGTCGTCAGTCCTCCGTGCTATGTGCCCTGCCCACTGCCATTTCAAGTTTCTAATCCGCTGGGCTATGTCGGTAATCTTGGTTCTTCTACGGATGTCCTCGTTTCTGATTCGATCTCGCAGAGAGACTCCGAGCATAGCCCTCTCCATAGCTCGTTGGGCTACTTTGAGCTTACTCATAAGGCCCATAGTGAGAGACCACGTTTCAGTGCCATAAGTCATCACTGGTAACACACACTGGTCGAAAACTTTCGACTTGAGACACTGAGGTATGTCGGACGAGAAGATATTACGCAATTTTCCGAACGCTGCCCAGCCGAGTTGGATTCGGCGACTGACCTCTTTCTTGAAGTCGGACTTACCTAACTGGACTACTTGTCCTAGGTAGACGTACGAGTCAACAACTTCAAGAACCGAACTCTCAACAGATATTGGGGTGGGTACAACATAGGCATTACACATAACCTTCGTCTTGTCCATGTTCATTTTAAGACCCACCTGTTGAGAAACTCGGTTGAGGCCATCGAGCATTGTGTTGAGATCTTCCATCGATTCTGCCATGACTACAATATCGTCGGCAAACCGGAGGTGAGTAATGTATTCGCCATTAATATTGATGCCGAATCCTTTCCATTCCAGGAGCTTGAAGGCGTTCTCCAAAGTGGCCGTAAACAGTTTAGGAGATATCACGTCTCCCTGTCTTACTCCTCTTTTCAAAGGGATCGCCTTCGAACTCTGTTCCTGTACTCGGACCGACATGGTGGCGTTATTATACAAACACTTCAACACTTCGATGTACCGATAGTCAATACGGCACCGCTGGAGAGACTCAAGCACAGCCCACGTCTCGACCGAATCAAAAGCTTTCTCATAGTCCACAAACGCTAAGCAAAGTGGCAAATTATACTCTTCGGTCTTCTGTATAACTTGCCGCAGCGTATGGATGTGGTCTATGGTACTGTAGCCTCTTCGGAAACCGGCTTGTTCGGAAGGCTGGAAGTCATCAAGCCTGCGCTCGAGACGGTTCGTAATGACCCTTGCAAACAGCTTGTAAACATGGCTCAGAAGCGAGATGGGCCTGTAGTTCTTCAGTAAGGTATTGTCACCTTTCTTAAAGAACAGCATCACCACGCCTCTGTTCCACGCTTCTGGCGTTATGCCCTCGAGGACGATGGTGTTAAAGAGCCTCTGAAGGACTTTAAGTACCGGTGTTCCACCTGCTTTCAGAAGCTCTGAAGTGATTCCTGGCTGAGATCTGGCTGAAATTTGGTACAATTGAAACAAAATAATCAATAATAGCTATAAGTTGGGCTTCTTAATGGATCATTACGTATTTATAATGGGGAAGCATAAAGAATTAAGTACTGTTATCAGTAAGTGGCGCGTGAGTTATGAAACGTAAACAAACAACGGCCACCCGCTTCACCCCTGCGCATGCGCTGTATCGACGATTACTCGAATCTTTCGGGCGTGTTCGCGATGTGTCCGCGATTACGTTCACAAACTTAATAATATTATAAAGGGAAAAATGGTGTAAGCGTGATTACTTCCGCAAGCTTGATGACATTAAAAAGGGTGAAAAGAGGTTAGCACGATTATTTCGAAACTTGTATACGGGATATACTCTTAAACAGGGAGTACGGCTTTCTTTGTTTTATTAGTTTTCTTTCATTTGGGATGTAAGTAGTCTTACGTTAGGCAGTTTATATTTTCATTAGACAATAAAAACCTTAATTAGCAATACGTCTATAAATTTTGGCTATAACATAAGGAAACAAAAGAATAAGAATCTTTAGGTGTATTTTTATGAAATTTTACATACTTATGTTAGCTTATCACCTTTTTTTACTTTGAAAATATATTTTTATTTAGACGAATATTTTCTTTTTTCCTTTATAACACCCTAATTTTACGTCAGAATATTATGAAAAAAATCGACGTATTGTATCCAGACATCTACTATTCAAAACTGCAAAAAAAAAAAATTGACGTAACCTTACTTACGTCTTTGTCACTCTGGGGGTACGATATGTATATAAAAGATAGGTAGGTAGGTACCTACCTACCAAACTAGAATAGGTAGGTAGGTAGGTACCTACCTACCTACCAAACTAGAATAGGTAGGTACCTACCTACCAACCTATTTGGTAGGTAATCAGGCTAATTTGGTAGGTACTACCTACCTACCTACCTTTTTTAATTTGGTAGGTAATTAGGCTAATTTGGTAGGTAGGTACCTACCTACCTACCTATTCTAATTTGGTAGGTAACCTACTTACCAAATTAGCCTAATTACCTACCTACCTATTTTAATTTGGTAGGTAGGTAGGTACCTCTACCTACTAAATTAGAATAGGTAGGTAGGTAGGTACCTACCTACCAAATTAGCCTAAGTATACTGACCAAACAGGTAGCTAGGGTACCTACCAAATTAGAATAGGTAGGTAGGTAGGTACCTACCTACCAAATTAGAATAGGTAGGTAGGTAGGTACCTACCTACCAAACTAGAATAGGTAGGTAGGTAGGTACCTACCTACCAAACTAGAATAGGTAGGTAGGTAGGTACCTACCTACCTACCTATTTGGTAGGTAATCAGGCTAATTTGGTAGGTACTACCTACCTACCTACCTATTCTAATTTGGTAGGTAACCTACTTACCAAATTAGCCTAATTTACCTACCTACCTATTTTAATTTGGTAGGTAGGTAGGTACCTCTACCTACTAAATTAGAATAGGTAGGTAGGTAGGTACCTACCTACCAAATTAGCCTACCTACCTATTTTAATTTGGTAGGCAATTAGGCTAATTTGGTACTACCTACCACCAAATTAGCCTGATTACCTACTAGCTAAGTATCTAAGTAGATAGCCTAGCCTAATAAAATGCCTGTACTGCATTCGGTTAGGTGTCCACTTAACTAAAGTCGTCCATCTCCATCGCAAGGCGAATACTGTATGCGGGGCAACGCGATGAACATCGCGATGATGCGAGTGTTGGGCAACGCGATGAACATCGCGATGATGCGAGTGTTTGAATGCTAGGGCATTATTCGCGTGAATATTGCCGGCAAGGCGATGAGCAATGCGAGCGGCAGTATGTAAACGCGGGGTAACATTGGAACAAGTACCTATCGTATAATTCTATATGGTCATGTAAAGGCTAAAGTTTGAAGCCTTTGAATGCTGGGAACTCTATAACTAACGTAAGTAGTGTTTTATAGAACGAAGGATTTCGTAGCATTTGGGAATCTAGGTAAGTAGGTAGGTACGTTACTTGAGGGCGCATTTTGGGCTCATAATTATACCTACTTAAGTACAGTCGCCCTCAAAAGTAGGTACGAGTAGCTTTACAGAATCCGAGTAGCAACCTCCATAACTCAATTGTTTTTAGTTACAATTTTTGAGGCCGGCTGTACTCAACAACTAAACAAAAAGAGGAGATAGAATAAGTATTCTTTTAGTCTGAGATAGAATATTATTGACACCTAACTCCGAGGAGATGAATAATACCTACATTAATATCTAAAAATAATAATATTTGTTTGTATGTTATAATAATCTTGTATTATTATTATCACCTGTCATGTACATGTACAGAGATATTACATACCTACGACGGTGTCATTCATGGCAATATGAACTTACCTTCTTAGTTCTGTACCTTAAGGTTATCAACTTGCCTACTTGACCATCAAAAGGAAGTAAAAGGAGTTTTAGTTTTAGTAGGTATAACCTTCTAATAGAGACACGTTTTATTGTTACTATTGTAGTTCGGTGGGTCTGTCATACCTACTTAAATGTGAAGAACTTAAACAACAGTGGGTAGACCTACTTGTCGAGGGCCCTTAAACTTTAGGAGCACAATATATCTACAAGTAAGTCACTGTCGGGGACTAGAATGAGAGTGTAGCTAAAGTGTGAATTTTAGAGAGAAAAGGCAATAACCATACGGTTTAAGGCATAACGCACAATTCTACACAAAACTGTGTGTATCGACGCGCTTTTGCTTCACGAACTGTGTCAACTGTGTGTATCGACGTGAACGCCAAAGGTCCTCTCATCATCAGGAAGGGACATCATCCAGGATGGGACTTGAAACTGCGATCAGTACCAACATTTCAAAGGGGAATACCTAGTCTGAGCCAGCTACTAATGAGCCAGGACACGTCCTGGATATTTGAAATTCGGCTTGGGGTGTTCCCTGCACACTAATTGCTTCAAAATTTCATTCGGTTTGCATTGAGTTTGTAGAGCATTCTCTTTATCGCACAGCGCATGTCTAGCATTGCACAGTAACTACTGTATCTACTGATTTCGTTTTTGATTAAGGTTCCTATGTGGATACTAATAGAAATACCTACGTACCTACAGTTATTTGCCAGCTTTCCCAGCTTTGATCCACGGTGACGGCGATGGTAAGAATCTGGCAAAAAAGGTTCTGTAAAGGTACCCAAAGCGTTATGATCAATCGCGCAGCGTATTGTCTATACTCTATGGCACAGACTGCTTGATATCTCTTTAGAGTAGTTAAAACCGAAGCTATAATTTTGAAATTTTACACAATTTTATCATCACTTATTACTATTCCACAAAAGTATGAAAGACAGACCGATGAACGATAGAGAGAACGCTCTACAAAACCGAAGTAAGCCGAGCCTAGGCGGAGTCTCTCGGACGTACGTAGCCGTAGGTACAGTACGATTAAAACCAGTTGAACATTCGTTCAACCTCGGTAATTGTCGTGAATCCCTCGTCTCTTACATAGAGTTATGAATTTACAGATATGACCTTTAATTATATTACCCGTTGTCATAATGAATACAATACAAGCACGATATGAGCAACAAAACCTCCTTTGTAGCTCAAAACTAATACAAAAATATTGAAATATAAGAAAAATAATTGATTTATTTGACGTATATGATACATTTATGATTATGAACGCTAATTTCATTCGTGAACATATTCGATTCTATCAAATTTTATCAAAATTAACTAGTAGTTATGTATCACGGCTTCAACAAATTTAAAGCGTGGTAAAATAATTGTTGCTCAGTCTCGTGAAATTGTAAATAATGTATGTAACTATTTTAATAAAGAATAGATATAATATATTTAAAAAAGAAGAAAATTTACTTTCTACTTTTTTAATTGATAAATTATCAACAAAAATCGGTAGAAGTCGGTTTCTTAAATGTTTAATTTGGTGATTATTATCAATTATTATTATTCCGATGTAATATCGTACTGTTACTAATGTACATCAAACAGTAAAATATTGACTTGTATCTGTTACGGCTAAAGGTAGGTGTGAACATAAACTTAAGATTAGCCGGCTGAACTTAGGTTTATCTTCGAGAAGCAGCTAAAGTTCGATAACATGTTAGTTTGCGTCGGGATATTCCATGTTTAGCCGGTTAATGTGCACATTAACCAAAACGAAACGGCTAAAAATGTATTCGTTCTACCTTTCAGTTCAAATGATTGATTAGGCAACACCTGCTGCCGGTCTATATTTAATTTGATGTTTGCACTATTGGCGGCATAGAAAAGCTGAAATGAGAGTGATTATTGCTTTCCCATTTCCTTCTACGTTTTTAGCCAAGGGCCTGCGGTTAGACTTAAATTTAGCCGGCTAAAGATAGAAGAAACTAACATTAACACCTCGTCGAAGATAAATCTAAGTTTAGCCGGCTAATCATAAGTTTATGTTCACACCTACCTTTAGCCGTAACATAATATATCTATGTATTTTTTTTATTTAATGTATACAAGTATAGCTATACTTGTATACATTAAATAAAAAATATCGCGTACATTACCGCGATTTCTTATAATCTTCAAATTCATTAATTATTGAAGCTTCAATAAATAATGAATTTTCAAATTCATGTCGCTTCTCTATAAATTTCTTAGTTCTGTGGTTAGTAATGTCATCTTGGCAGATGGTATACATTGCGTTTAGGATACTTCAAATTGAATGTTACATAAAAGAAATCGCGGTAATGTATGTCGTGTCATTTCCGTCTCCGAATTTAGGCGATTATACCCGAAAAAAGCCGAATGTTCAACTAATTTTAATGGTACGAAAAGGGAAGATGCAACGAAGCGATTTGCCGAATCAAAAGCTGGTACAACAAGGCCATTATGATCGTGTTTTCTACGACAGTGAGCATCGTAGGTATGGAATGAAAGTGATGACCGGCTTCCGCTCCAATACCCACTTTTGATCGAAAACGAATCTCAAGATCACATATTCATTGATCAAAGATCAAAGATCTCAAACTGTTACCGCCTTCACCGCTTGGAGGTAGGTACTCCCAGCTTATGTTATCAATAAAATACCTAGTTTAGAGTTTTGCTCATTTTTCAAAAGAGGTAATGCCCGTCACACTCAATAAGTTTCATTTTCACTTTTTCGGAGCGTTATGCTCGAAAACTGGTGAGAATTTGGAAAAAGTATTTAAGACAAATTTTGTAGAAAATTTTATAAGCTTTCATTACGTAGAAAATGTTTTTTCTCTACAACGCACCGTTTGAAAGATATTGGCAAAAAACTCAAAAATGGGAACTTTGATGCACCCCCCACCCCCCCAGTCCGGCTCACCTCCTAGACGCGGGGACTTTTAGTATGTTTACGCCCTTAGCTCCCTGAACAACATTCAGATGAAACTTATTAGGTCCCAGCTCACGCACTCTACCCCCCCCCTTTTGGCTCATTCATTGGGTGGACTATACTATACGTAAGAAGATAGGTATACGAGTAGATACTAATGTAAAACAGAAAGAAAATATGTTTGACAAGGTCAGAAATAATAAGCAAAAACATTATTATATTACACCGCCAGCAATACAGGTATACCTAAGAACACGTATCTTGTACCTAAATCGCGCGGATTTTGTCTATACTTGGTGAATTTGAGCTCGTCCACCGCAGTAGCACCCTGTGCTATCCTCAAGAGACACCCAAGAAACGTGTACTCTGCGTATAGAGCATATTTTGAGCACATTTTAGGTCCAAGATATTTGTCCTAAGTTATACAAACATATTATTTTTACACACATGCAATCTTTTCTAAGTATACTAGGTGCTAGACTGACGTACGGCACAAAAAAATTAAGTAAGTTCGTAATATCGATTTAAGACCGCAACTTGACCTCTGTTTGTTACTGTCCTACAGATGACATTACAAAAAGATGCGCTATACACTGCGTTACAGATAGGCATCCATAGTACATTATGGTACAAGTGTGTCAAGTTGGTGATTACCGCTGAGGCGCCATTGACACACGAGCCGTTAAGCGAGGGTCTTAAGAGAGCCGAGGACGGTAATCTCCAATACACACGTATATCATACGACGTTTTTCAAAACACTTGTGAATAAAATAATACTAAGAATACTAAAAAATAATTCGTTTTCCTATGCGCGCGCATCTAATAATGGCGATCGGCTATAGATAGATTAAAAGAATGAGGTTTGAATTTAACTTTTTTCTCTCTTGAATTTGAGTGAGTGAAAGTTTTGTTTATTAAACACGTACCTACTACAAGTTGAAATTATCTATTTAACCTTCCAGCGGTCGCGCGCGGTCTGTGAGACCACAGCGGACTTATTTTGATCATAATATTACATAAACAATAATGGACGATTGTGCTTTCGTGATATCCTCGGTGGAGTGAGTTAGGACCCCTCAGTGACCCTACGGCATTCGTCGCATGTGCAGGTGTTGCTTAATTTGTGTTTGCGGTCTCAGATTCCACGCGCGACCGGTCGTGTACAAGAACGAGTAAAGGAAATCTTATTCTAACCGTGGTGAGTATTTCATGTATTTTACTTAGGTAATACGTTATTTTATGTAAAATGTGTTTTATATTATATTTAATTATAAATTATTACACTATTTGTTGTAGACAATCAGAATTATGAAGATTTCGAACAACGAATAACTCGTATGCTGGATGAGGCAGACTCAGATGAAGTTTTTGATGATGTTACGGACGAAGAGGACGCGATTCAAGGCTCAGCAGCACAGGAAGAGTGTCTACAATCTGAGAGTGAACTTATTGGCAGAGACGATGACGACGTGCCTTTGTCATCATATTCTCAGTTTGAAAACCAGTAAGGAGATAAACATATTGGAAATGAAAAAACGTACAAAAATAAAGTTGATCAGAAAGTTCCTATAACATGGTGCCATTGATTATAATGATGATTCATCTCTACGATATTCATAGTATAGCTAATAACATTACGACTAAGAAAGAAAAAAATGTTTTGTTTTGTTTTTTATAGATTTATGACGTTGTTTTGTGTCATATAAGTAAAATTTTGTGTTTTTTTAGACCTTTATAGTATTTAATACAAATTAGTAAAAAAAAGATGTTTTTTATTAATATTTACATAGACAAAAGACTTCTTTTTTTAATGTGCTACATAATGATTTGAAATATTTATTCGTTTTCACAAACCAGACTCGCAAAATTGCGGAATCACAGACCGCGCGCGACTGCTTGTGTTCGGCGCCGGGGTGCGACCGCTGAAAGGTTAAATATGAAGTTGCATGAAATGAGCAAGCAATAAGTACATTACTTATTTGTAGGTACTATTGAACACGATCTTTTTTAAGAAGAAGGGAACCAATAACATTAACTCACTTGTAAATAGTAGCAATGAAAAAGTCATAGATTGATAAATAGGTGTCATTACGTGCTTAATTGCGGTGAAATTATGTATACCTACTCACTTTATTAGCAAGAGTGTTGAAAAAGTCATATCTTTTAACTATAATAGTTTGGTAATCCCGTTCTAAATTCGAATTCAAAATTCGTTCCCTCCTCACCCAGGAAATACTCCTTTCCTAACGTATTGTCAGAGTTGTCCACAACATGACTCCTTTTATTTGTATGTCATAAATTACAAATTTTAATAAATAGGTACATAAATAAATTTGTATTTGCCTACCCCAATAGGAAAGAGGCGTGACTAAATGTATGTACTTTTTTAACATATTTAATGTTAAAATACTGTTGCGTTTACTTTTTAATTAATAGGTACAATTTTGTACTATTAGACGAGTTGGTATCTTGACAATAAAGAAATACAAACAACCATTTAGGCAATAGGTACATATTTAGGTAATTTGTTGAATGAAATACTTCGATGGTTAAACATACCTACTACCAAAAAGCAGTCAACGTCAAAAGTATGTATGTTCAATGTGTCTTTAATTCTCAATATGCTTAGGCCCTATAACACTGATATAATCAATTTAATTGTACTTAAGTCACACTGCACTGTGCTTAAGTGTACCATAAGTAGGCAGGTACATAGTGATGCTGTCAGAAGATGACGCGAATACGCGACAAGTCAAATTGAAAAACCTGAATTAAAAAAGATTAATCACTTTTAAACAACTAAGTATTAAAAATATAGAACCACCTACGTACTTAAATATCATCATTGTGATCATAGAAATCACTTTACTCAAAAACTAATTTTATAAGTCCGAAAATGACCATCCATTTTTGACGCTGACTATACCGGAACGTATTGCAATGCAAGTGGGTAAATAATAAAAAGTTAAAATGCATTTATATATACAACTAGCTTTTGCCCGCGGCTCCGCCCGCGTGGATGACCGTTATCGCGACCAAACATAGCCTATGTCCTTTCTCAAGGTCTAATCTACCCCTATACCAAATTTCATCAAAATCGGTTCAGTGGTTTACGCGTGAAAGCGTAACAGACAAACAGACAGACAGAGTTACTTTCACATCTTCTATCTATCTTAATATTATAAATACTATTATATAATTGTAAAGTGGTCGTGTCTGTACATTGGAGATATTTAAAAAAAAAAATTGGGTTATGTTATGTTAACGATACTGAACACGAAAATATTTTTTTTTGAATTTCCTGTCTATTTGTCTGTTTGTCCGCGATGGACGCAAAAAGTACTGGACGGATTTTGATGCGGTTTTTTTGTTAGAAAGGGCTTGCTCAGACTTAAAATCTTACGTTTGTTTGATCGCAATCGGTTAAATAGAACCGAAGATATGAGCAAAGGTCGCGTTAACCGAGATGCACGCGGGCGGAGCCGCGGGCGGAAGGCTAGTTTATAATATTAGTTTAAGGAGTATGGATATGGATATGGAAATATTCGTTTACGCAGGGTATGTCTAATTCGCAGAATGACTACAACGCGTTATGCCTAAACAAATCAATAGTTAGGCAAAAAGAGAGTTAGACCTTCTATAATATAGATCAAAACTTTTTGTAATCACCTATATAGGCATAACGCGAAGTAGACCACATAGGATTCCGGTTTATAGCGAAGTGGTTCTTAAGCGAAGTAGGCAAACGGCGACTTCGACGAAAAGACACTTAGGCAGAAAGCTAATCGAGAATGAAGTTTAGGCTTATCGCATTAGACATACCCCGCGTAAAGGGATGTATTTATACGTCCTTTTCATTAATTGAGTATCTAGTCATCGCCAAAATTGTTTTGTTTTGGTGTTGATAATTTTATTTTAACAATAAATAAAATATGTTTTTTTTTAAATCAGTTTTTAGGTATTTCGGTGTGTAAAAAAATCTTAAAAAATGGTGATAAAGGAAATAAAACATGTTAATTTTATTAAGTGCATTCATATAGAGTCGGTAGAAGATTGCCTAAAGAATCTTGATTACAAAATCGCGCAGCTAATAGGTACAATTAAGTAGGTAAGTATAATGTTCATATAACTTTATATTCATTAATGGTGGAATGGCCTTACTTAGGCTGACTTTCACCAGTGAAAATCAATTCACCTGAACTGAGTTTTCACATTTTACTCTATGAAAATTGTGATAACGCAGTTTAAATTTAACAAAATTAAGCGTATTCATCGGTGAAATCCAACCTGACTGCAATTAATCGAGTAAAACGTGAATACGCAGTTAAGTATTAATTGATCGCGGTTAATATCATTGTTGAAATACGCTCTTTGTCGTTCCGTGCCGTACGGACAGTCTAGGCTCAGAAAATCAATAAGTTCGCGCGCCGTCTCAGTGCATCCGCTCAGCTGTGTAGATACCTATTGATTTTGGAAGCTAAGTACTTACACCAATATAAATTAACTTACCAGTAAAATGCAATCTTGTCCCCGTAGCCGTTCCTCACGCTCTTGTCCAGCACGTTGAAGCAGACGTTGGTCACAGCTCCCTCCATGAATTTCAAAAAAATGGGCCCCTTTGTTATGTCAAAATTATATGACATAAAATTACCGCGCGTAGGGGGAGTTTGCCAGTGGAATTCATTTATCAATTCCGACCAGAATGCTTCGGGTTCATCGAGGGACATCTTATGCATGTCCTGATATTGCTCGAAAGAGGGTAGCAGCGATCTGTCGGCGACATAGTCCGTCGGAGAATATATCTCTGCCATCGCGAAAACGACCACACGATTTCGCGGTGCACACAATTATGAAGCGAACGATATTAAACGCGCTCCGACTGAATGGCCGCCGCACCGACTAGACTACAGCACGGATCAAAAGTCGACGTCGTTTGGCACTAACGCGAGCAGAGATCGCTTGTGAGAGTTCCGAGATGAGATGACGCACGAATAGAACGCGCATGCGCGACCTATGCGCACCCTGTCGGCCTGATTTCAAACAAATAGGGCGGTGTTTGGAACCAGGGTTGCCACCGTGGTTACCACTAAATTGGTGGTTTCTAACTCTAGTTAGCTCGACCAATTTATTTCTGATGGCTAGTGGATTTGCAGTGGACATTCAAAGTAAAAAAAGAAACCTTGTAATTGATTAATAGCTAATGCTTAGGTATGGAATTTAATTCGCCGATGAACTTTGTAATTCTATAAAATAATAAGCGACTCTTTCAGTCAAACCAAACGGCCGGGACCGAACCCGTAACCTCTCCAGCAAACACGACGTGTCAACCACTAGGCTACTGAACCTTTATAAGTAGGTAGGTATTTATAATCTGCCCCTTTGTATTTATTGGTTCCTCCTGGATGCAACTAAATTTCTAAATGTGTGTACATAAAGTACGTGTGGCTTAAAAGGTTTTCTTTTCAGCCATGTTAACATTTTTTTTAATCGTTATTATTTATTCTTTTGGATGTTGCGATGTTGGATTTTCTACAGTTAACAGAGTCGATTTTTAAAATGTTTACCACGGAAATCGACACCCAGAGACCTAGGTACTTAGTTTCGCTGTGGATCAGAAGTACTACTGATTAGTACAACCGGTAGTACAAATGATACATTTTTGTATCACTAGTACTACTAAAAAAAATACAAGCAGATTTCTTCGGGTTTGTTCAATGATTGTACAACTGGTAGTACAAATGATACACCTTTCGTCGCTCCGGGTCAGTAGTATTACTGATAAGTACAACTGGGAGTACAAATGATATAAATAATGTTTCTCTAGTACTACTAAGGAAAATACAAGCAATTTCCTTTGGGTTTGTTTATTGATTGTACAACTGGTAGTACTAATGATACACTTTCTGTTTTTCTAGTACTACTAACGTAAAAAACCAATTTAATCATAATATAATAAAACGATACAATGTTAAATTAACGTATTATAAAATTCCTTGCCAATATTTATTGAATAGTTGAAATATGTATAGTTGGGTTGAATTCTATACCTCGTAAAAGTTGAATTACATATTTGGGACCTGTGAATAAATTTAAAAATTTAGTAAACTGTGCCAAAAAAGCTATTATAAAATTCAAGAATATTTAGATGATGGACAAGCTTGGAAATGAACTGTTCGCTTAACTATGCTACTCAAGCAAACTATTGAATTTAGACTAAGAAGATTACACAAATATTGGAAATAAACAAAAAAATGCCCGAAAGGTTTCTTGACGGAGTCTTTTCAGGGCGGAGCCACGTTTCGAACCGGTGGTCCATTTGCTAAACTATAGTTCGGGCCAATTGGATTGAGCATAAAGTTTGTTGACCGAATTGACCTTGCGATTGGTTTGGACCGGTTACTTATAGATTGTAAACAGTTTAAAGTGTATACATATTACTAAGTCACACACGCTTGACTGCGGTCGCGTGTGGCAGCATGCGTTGACGGGTGAACGCAGCCGGCGACATGCTGCGACACATGACATGACGACATGTATCCCATTATTGAAAAATCTTGACATTCACATTCATATTATGATATTTATGATTCATCGTCAAGGAAGCACTTTAAATCATTTACAAGTAGCCAGTTTGAAATTAACCATAAAAAGTATTCATTAAATTTTAGTGTTCACTTGTACAACCAATTATTATACAGTAGAACTACTGATCCGAAGGGGGTACTAGAGGGTCACTAGTACTACTGGTTGTACTAGTGATACATTAGTGTATCATTTGTACTACAAACTGTACTAATCGGTAGAACTACTGATCCAAAGGGGGTCACTAGTACTACTGGTAGTACCTACTAGAGTGTCACTAGTAGGTACTACTGGTAGTACTAGTGATACTATAATGTATCATTTGTACTACCGGGTGTACTAATCAGTAGTACTTCTGATCACACAGCGCTTAGTTTGAGTTATATGTACATATTATGTATTTATTTCTGTACAGTTACGCACCTTTGAAATATACATCAACATGACGTACCAACCATATTACAGTTACAGTGGAATGAGGCTTTTGGCACTTATTAGTAGTTACGTTAGACATGGTACCTTTTAGAGAAGTTCCATAATCAGAAGATTCCACCGGTGACGACCTTCGTTGATCAGATAGTGCTCATTTAATAAGTATGTATGACGTCCGGCGAAAATAAAATTATTATATTATTAAAAAAGCAACAGTTTATGTTTATTTAATAACAATCAAAACTTTTCACTTAGTTTAACAAAAGATGTGCCAGTCTTTATATATAAGTTACTATGACATACACATGGTTCTTTATTAATAAGGTAGTGGCACCCAATTTGCATAGCTTCCAAGAAAATCAACATAAATTTTAAATATAAAAAAGAACTCGGCTACGTACCTAAATAGTTATTTTTCTGCATTTGCATACACATGTGAAACGCTTCTGAATTTTGGCACGTGTTATCTGAATCTGTCTACAGTGAAGACCTGAATAAGTTTGGTGTCAACAATAATAACTTTTTAAAGAAAGTCTGCAAAAAGTAACGATAGAACTATCAAACTACGATGTTAAAACAAAACTCTCTTCTCCCTTTTTTGTTTCTACCCCAAGGAGAGTAGGCAAAAATAAAAGCCCACCATCTGCTTTTATCCTTAAACATTTTATGAGTGTCCTCTACTGTCATTACTTCTTTCATACTCACTACATTTTTCAAACAAGCCCTCTGATTTTGACTTTTTGTGAAATCCGTTTACAATATATGACTCACGTATTGGGTACAAACTTAATCATAAAAATAAAATAGGTCCTCATAAATAAACTGGAATGTCAATATTAAGTACGATTAATTTATATAGGGGAAGCTATTCACCAGTATCATAAAAATCGTTAATTTAATGGTACCACTACCCTACGCACAATGTCAATCGCCTAAATAAATATGTAACTAATTTACTATTTTCAATCAATATTTGACACTACATCATTTTCAAGATCTATAGGTACAGCCTACACTATTTAACACATTTTACATAAATCAAGTAAGTATAAATAGATATATAGGTTCTATTATATTGTATTATACGAGCCAAGTCATGATTGGTGTTCCCATAATTCATAGATTTTGTGAACTTGCCTTCGTACAATGACTATTTTACTTTAATTTAATATAATAGGTTCAAGATTATACATGATAAGAAACGGCAGGATGTTTTTACGCTTGAAACTCCGGGCTGCAAATACGTATGTACGACTTTAAGGCATTTTAGCCAATTGCTAATTGAAAATAATAAATGTATAGAACGTAGTTACTGTAGTGTGCTGTTAAATATCGTAATAAATGTTAAATTATGAAATCGCAGAAGTATGCAAGGTCAAGTGGGACACAGTGGAACAAGGGACACAGTGTAACATACGGAATCACCCAGTCAAGACAAAATTATTTGTGTAAAATATATACGGTACGAATTACGTAGACCTGGGCCATAATATTATCAGGTAGTCCAAGTTATAGCACACATGCATCTACGACATAAGTTTTGTGACTTCAAAATTAGGACATTATAAATTCAGTACACGTATCTGAATCTGTTTAATACACATTATTTGATATCACATTTACTAACGCTATATACGTATAATAAAATATAGTAAATAATAACTATATAAAACAAGTGACAGACAATAGTAGATTACCCAACAAGTGAAAAAAAGATAAATTCTTTTCGAGGCACTAAGTTGTATCCCGAGAGGAGCGAAGGTTTCTGCGGTAGAATCCCGAGCGTAGCAAGGGATTCTAGATAGAAACCTGAGCGGATCGAGGGATACAAGAGCCGAGATGAATTCTTTTTTCACGTGTTAGGTACGCTACTTTTCATCATTGACTACGAGAAAACAATAACTCTGTGATTATGAATTAAATTTTGTTACGGATAGTACATAAAAGAAGCAGCAAATTATCAGTAATAGCTACCACTTTAGCGTGAAAAGCCTACGGAGTCTTTTTGCGTTCGAGAATTTCATTTTCATCACTGGTTGAAGTCATTTTAACAATACAAACTTTTACAAGGAAAATTGCACAGAAAAATGGAGGCATTTTTTTTTCTTCATTTAAACTGAGCCACATTCCATCCAGCCAGAGATTACATTTAGGTGGCTTTTAGTAGATACGTTTTTATGAGTAGTGAGAGTTAGTGAGAGTGTGCAACCTCTTTGCATGTTTTACTACAATCCGTATACGCGCATGTTCCAAATTCAATTTTTTTTATTCATTCAGTGAAATAAAGAGCGTTTTATTCACTGTTTTTGATGAATCACGGGCCCGTTTTCGAGTGTCAATGGTGAAAAAGATCTTTTCTTTTGATGATCCATCAAGAAGAAAGAGTAGAAATAGTACATTATGGTACAAGTGAGCAACGTTGGTGATTACCGCCGAGGCGCCATTGAGACCCGAGCCGCCAGGCGAGGGTCTTAAGAGGGCCGAGGACGGTAATCATCATGCTCACGCGTGCCATACGACGTTTTACAACACACTTGCGAATAAAATAATACTACAAATACTAAATAAACAATCAATCAATCAATCAATCAATTAGCCTATTGCAGTCCACTGCTGGACATAGGCCTCCCCCAATGTGCGCCACGTTTGCCGATCCTCCGCCTTCCGCATCCAGTCCGTCCCAGCCACCTTTCGCAGGTCGTCGGTCCATCTGGCTAGGGGATGTCCTACCCTCCGTTTTCCTACGCGCGGTCTCCACTCTAGGACTCGTTTGCTCCAACGGCCATCAGTCCTTCGGCAGATGTGGCCAGCCCACTGCCACTTCAGCTTGCTTATTCTGCGAGCTATGTCGGTAACTTTGGTTCTTTGTCGGATAACCTCGTTACGAATTCTATCCTTCAAAGAAACTCCAAGCATAGCTCGCTCCATAGCCCGCTGCGCGACTTTTAGGTCACGGACTAACCCCACCGTCAGTGGCCACGTTTCGGCACCGTAGGTCATAACAGGCAGGACGCACTGGTCGAAAACCTTTGTTTTGAGGCATTGCGGCAGAGGGGAGGAGAAGACCCGGCGCAATTTGCCAAATGCTGCCCACCCTAGTTGGATTCTTCTGGCTATTTCTTTCTCGAAGTTGTTTTTACCGAGCTGGATAACTTGCCCCAGGTAGATATATTTTTGAACAACTTCGAGTGTCGCCCCTTCGATGGCAATCGGTCTCGGTACAACATGTTCGTTGGTCATAATCTTGGTTTTATCCAAGTTTACACCGAGGCCGACGTGTCGAGAAGCTCCATTCAGGCTGTGCAGCATTTCGTCCAGTTGTTCCAGCGACTCCGCAACTATGACGATGTCGTCAGCGAATCGAAGGTGCGAGATGTACTCACCGTTGATGTTGATGCCCCGCCCAGTCCAATCCAGAGTCTTGAAGACGTCCTCCAATGCGTTGGTGAATAGTTTGGGAGATATAACATCTCCCTGTCTCACTCCACGCTGGAGGCTAATGGGTTTCGTCTTCTGGTCTTGGAGCTGGACGGACATTGTGGCAGTGTCATACAAGCATCTCAGCACCTCGATGTATCGCCAATCGACACGGCACCGCCGCAGGGCATCCAGCACAGCCCAGGTTTCGATAGAGTCGAAGGCTTTTTCGTAGTCCACAAACGCCATACACAGCGGCTGGTTGTACTCCTGCGTCTTTTCTACAATCTGCCGAACAGTATGGATGTGGTCCACGGTACTATAGCCTTTTCGAAACCCGGCTTGCTCAGGTGGCTGGAACTCGTCGAGCTTAGCCGCGAGGCGATTTGTGACGACTCTCGAGAACAGCTTGTAGACATGACTCAGGAGTGAGATGGGCCTATAATTCTTCAGCAAGGTCTTATCGCCTTTTTTGAAGAACAGTACCACCGCACTCCCGCTCCATGCCCTAGGTGTTAGCCCTTGCTGGATGACGGAACTAAAGAGACTTGCTAGCTCTTTCAGGATTGGAGCGCCACCTGCTTTCAGCAGCTCAGTAGTAATTCCGTCATCACCAGGGCACCTGTTGTTCTTCAGTTGCCTGAGAGCCGCCCCTACCTCGCCCCTTTACTATGTGCGCGCATCTAACAATGGCGGTCGGCCATATTTAAAAATAATGAGTTTTGAATTTAACTTTTTTTTACTGTTTTTTTTTCTGTATTTAGAGAGAAAAAAAAGTTAAATTTGAGCGAAAATTTTGTTCATTATACAAGTATTACAAGTTGAAATTATTTATTTAAATACGAAAATGCATCAAATGAACATACAATAGGCATATTAATTTATTCGTACTATTAAACACGGTTCTTTTTTATATCGAAACTTTTTTAAGAACATAGAAACTTAACCTACAAAATTTTTAAAAGAATCTATAACTCACTTGTGAATAATAGCAATGAAAAAGTCACAGTTTGATAATAGGTGTCATTACGTGCCTATTTGCGGTGAAATAATAGCACTTTTATGAGCAGGTGTGTTGTAAAACATTTTCATTTTCATGAAATGAGGAGACTTTTTTTCTTTTTACCCGACTGCCAAGAAGGGTTATGTTTTCAGTTAATTGATTCGCCGATTTATGTAACTCATTTGACATAAAATGATCGGAATTAAATCATGTACTTCTTATGAAGAATTCTAAAGGAAAGAGAGCTATCTACTACATAAGCAAACATATAACGCGCTACTCGCCATTCCATTATGTACCTATTTGCTATTTGCATTCTAACATATGCCTACGTATAGTACGTACGTACTCAATGCAACCGAATTTTCGCGCTGTGTTTGATTTGGACTTGCCTACAGTAAGTACTTAACTACAATAATTTAATAGAAATTATTACGTATTATAACAATGAATTTAGCTTAAAGGTAATCATTAATAATATTATTACATTCATTACCAAAAATAGATTTTTGTGAATTTAATTCGAAATAAATATGTACCACAATTCATGTAGTGTTATATATTTATAGTCCAAGAGTTTTCAAATCATTGGTGTCCTAGTATAAGATTAAACTATAGTACATTATGGTACAAGTGAGCAACGTTGGTGATTACCGCCGAGGCGCCATTGAGACCCGAGCCGGCAGGCGAGGGTCTTAAGACAGCCGAGGACGGTAATCATCATGCTCACACGTGCCATACGACGTTTTACAACACACTTGCGAATAAAATAATACTACAAATACTAAATAAACAATACTACAAATTAATTAGTTTTCCTATGCGCGCGCATTTAACAATGGCGGTCGACCATATTTAAAAAAAAATGAGGTTTGAACTTAACTTTTTTTTACTCTGTTTTTTTTTCTGTACTTAGAGAAAAAAAAAAAGTTAAATTTGAGCGAAAATTTTGTTTATTACACAAGTATTACAAGTTGAAATTATTTATTTAAATACGAAAATGCATCAAATGACCATACAATAGGCGTATTAATTTATTCGTACTATTAAACACGTTATTTTTTGTATCAAAACTTTTTTAAGAACATAGACAATTATAGACACTTCCTATAAAATTTAAAAAAGAATCTATAACTCACTTTTGTGAATAATAGTAATGAAAAAGTCACAGTTTTATAATAGGTGTCATTCCGTGCTTAATTGCGGTAAAATAATATCACTGTTATGAGCAGGTGTGTTGTAAATATAATTTATTAGACATACCACAAACATTTAATAGAACACAATTCTACTTCACAAGCTTTTTTATAAAGTAAATCAGCCGTTTGTGGCCAGTGTCACCTGGATTCCGCCTGTTCTCGTTACATTCCCAAAATTGTCCTTTCTATCGACCTTTTCCTAATTACAATTACAAACACTACACTAATAAATGATCTTTTTCAGTCCCGCTCAGCCGTATTGAGCTTAGTCACGATTTTTTGCGATTCATTTAGTTATATTGTATGATTTAATGAATCTGGTGCGTGCCCTGATAGCCAGTTGCACAATTTATACTCATACCATACTCATTCCATTCAAAAATGTATACCATTGAAGTGAGGTATATTTTGGTAACTTAAAATATCTAAAACTAATATTAAATAATTACTTACTTGTGCGTATTTTTTTTTAAATTATATTACATAGACAATATAAGCGCAAGATAACAATAACTAAGTTTGTCAGGTAACTTACACACCGCGGTTGGGCCTGCCATCTTGATACACTAAGCACCATCACTAAGACTCTCGTAACTACTATACAGGGCGTCCCACGGCGATGCCACATGGAGGGAAAGTACCTTAAATCCTTAAGTTAGCTCATTTTGTTTAAAGGAGACATCACTTTATTTTTAAAAAGAAACGAAACTGCATTCAAACATTTTTAAAAATTCGCCTGCCACATCCGGTAATCGAACCGACTAAAATCCGAAAAAGTAAAATCCATAAGTTAGCTCATTTTGTTTAAAGGAGACATCATTTTATTTTTAAAAAGAAACAAAACTGCATTCAAAGATTTTTTTAAATTTGCCTGCCACACCCGGTAATCGAACCGACTAAAATCCGAAAAAGTAAAATCCTGTATTTTTATGGCATCAATCGATAGTGTCAATCATAAGGATCAAATCTCTCTAACAAACATGGTAAATTGAACGAAAGGAAGTCCTTGAAACCTAAAATTATAAATTCAATTTGGCAAAATAAAACACTTTAACTCAAAGTTCATCCATCTATCTGATACCATATTAACAATAAAATTCCATATTTAAATTACTTTTCTTTTTTTATCGTGCCGAGACTGCTGCTGGTCAGCAGTAGTATTTAGGTATGTCGAACTCAAACCGACTAAAACCGCACGCCGTCTAAATTAACAGGTTATAAGTTGATCCATAGGGCAATTCTCTCGCCATTTTCGTTGCCCACGGTACACCGCGTGCAGGTTTCTTCAAGCACCCAAAATAACTACCTACCCTACCTACATACCTCATGCAGTTACCCAATAAAGTTACATTCTAAACAGGTAACAAAGTTCATTAATTTAGTACTAATTTTACTAAATAAATTTCATCAAAGATAAATCTCTAGTGTTGATACCTTATAAGAAAGTGTTTTAATTTACCAAATTGTATTGATAATATTAGGTTTCAAGGACTTCCTTTCATTTAATTTACCATGTTTCTTAGAGAGATTTGTTCCTTATGATTGACACTATCGATTGATGCCATAAAAATACAGGGTGTTACTTTTTCGGATTTTAGTCGGTTCGATTACCGGGTGTGGTAAGCGAATTTTTAAAAATCTTTGAATGCAGTTTTGTTTCTTTTTAAAAATAAAATGATGTCTCCTTTAAGTAAAATGAGCTAACTTAAGGATTTAAGGTACTTTCCCTCCATGTGGCATCGCCGTGGGACGCCCTGTATACCTACTGCTTCTCACATCCTTGTCCCTCCCCGTCCACTGTGTGTACAGTTGTACACAGCTTAATAAAAACTCTAAACAAGCCAAAAACCAGTGATACTTCAGTACTTGTGTATTTACACAGTGTATATCTATTATATTATCTATTAAAATATAACAAGCAGGCAACATATCTTTAGGTTTCACTATTTTATTTACAATACAATTAGGAATACGGCTCCTTTTGCCTAAACAATAGTTTATTACGCTTTCATAAATAATAGGATAGCTGAGACAAGTCAAAAGCTTTATAAATTAATACCACAGAACATAGATATCGGTAAGAAGCCTCACCAAGGGCTGTAGGCACTGAGGCAAATGATAGGCAGATAAAGTACTGGGTCAGTTATTAACGATAGACTCATGGTCGGCATTTATTAACGACAGTATGTGGCCATCCTCGCAGTCTACAAACTGTTTTCTCCAAGGTCACGAGCTTCACAGTGTATAATTTATTTTGTAGTTTCAGGACGGTATTCCTCTCAGTTTCATTCTTTACAAATATGGCTCACACAAGGAAAAAAGAATACTAGATAGCACTCGATTTCGTTACACACACTCACCGACGACTATAGGACACTATAGGATACACAAATATTTCTGTGGGAATCATCCCCACTAGGCGGTAAAATCAATCGAACTACTACCCTTCTATCAGGCATGAAAAGTATCACACGCCAACTAGAAACTCGTGAATAGAGGAGATCGGATAGAAAGTCGATTACAAAAAGGATCCAAAGTGCTCTAAAAATAACACTGAAAATTGTACAGACTCAATGCTTACAGCATAGACGTGAGACCACTACTGCACTACAAGGCAAATGTGCTACAGTTGTATAGCTTGTTTCTTTGTTTCTATTCACCATTCATGACAACCAGACGTTATACGACATATTTCACATTACAAAACGCACTTTCATAAAGCGCACCACTAAGGTGAGGCATCCCTACCAGCTTTTGTTCCCATAACATGTGCTAAATAGACGATAAACACTTAACACCAACAAGATATTGATCAGACACAATCTTATCACTAACATTAAATTCATCACTATAAAAAACAGTCCTATTCTTTGCTCATTAGCTAATATAACGTACAAAATTGTTATTAAAGTTCAAAATTGTACCAATTCAGTCGGGTTGATTTGGCTTCACAGGTGAGTTAGTCTTCACCGCATTGTTCTTTTTCTTTGCCTGTTTTTGGCACTTGGGTTTATGCTAGGTGGCTAGTGACATGAGCCGGCGCCGGCGCAGCTTGCGTCCGCAGCGCTTCCAGGCCGCAGTGATGCAGTATATGACGGTGACGATGGCGAGCAGCGTCATCGCCCTGTTCGTCATGCTCGGTGGCGAATGCTCAATGCCCGCGTGCCGGGAAGGCGCCGCCCCCGCCCCTCTCCATGTTCTAGGCGCAGGCTCTGTGCCTTCTATGTCTGGTGCACCTGTAATTAAATAACTGTTTCAACAAAATATTTTATTCAATTTGCAATTGTATTAGTAAGATCGAAGAGCATAACCTATTTATTGCGTAAACTATAGTGGGAACTCCTTCTGCCACAGTCACTCAATCTATGTGTTTTGTTTAGGTGTGTTATTTACCATTGTCTTGAAAGTGTACGTGTCTGCACATTGTGAGAGGGCGTGTATGTGTGTGTGTGAGAGAGAGAGAGTGTGGGACAGTAGCAGTTTTTAGATATAAAGATGGCCTTTGATCGGTTCCCTGCCGAAATTTCGGGTTAATTTCTTTATTTATTTTAAACTTTATTGTACACTAATAAAAAAGTACATGTATGAAAAAACATTAACAAATAGAAAATATACAAATGCTAGCAAAGTCAAAGTCAAAGTCTTTATTTCTCAAAATAGTGCAACACAGTTACAGCTTTTTGACGTCAAAAACTCCTTAAAACTAAGTTTACCACCGCTTCCTAAGCGCTAATGGAGAAGAAGCGGCGCAACAAACTCCACTGCGGCATTTTAAGGACGTCAGTTTACAAAAAATAAAAGGGTTTCTTAAGACTAAATACGAACATATGTACATTTGTCTCGCGTTAAGTAGGTATATAAAAAATAAAAATAAAAATAAAACCTTATAATTATAAAATAAAAATAAGACAACTTCAAGAGGGGCCTGCACCATGCTCAAGCCATAAGAGGGGCCTGTACCATGCTCAAGCCATAGAGGGGCCTGCACCATGGTCAAGCCATAATAGCAATTTTTTATAAGTCCTATGGACTATGCAGATGAATTGTTAGTTTTTCTGGTCCAGACCATAGCACTTTCACTATACATGTATATGGATAATACCCACGGAGGACAGAATATGATTAGTAAACGGAGATGTTCCAGTGAAATTTCTCGTAATAAAAACGCGTCGCCAAATGCGGGTGAGAAGAAGACGCGGGGGGCATGACGCCATACCTCGTCCCCCACGCGTCTCTTCTCCTAAGTCTAAGCCCCTCCCACTTTTTAGAATGCCATCTAGTGTGGCATATCGAAACCAAATAGAAATAATGCAAGCAATTTCCATTGTAGTTTTACCACTCGCCACAAAGCGCTGCACAGAATTCTAGAATAATCTATGTGTTTAATGACAGCGGGACCACTTACATATTGACCACTATATATACAAGTTGTTGCCCGCGGCTCTGTCCGCGTGGAATTCTGATATAAGGAATATAAGGACATAATGATTGGGTTGCATTATTGGAGTTTTAGCGCCTTCGCTGGCATAGGCGGGTGCGGGTCACGGACGTCAGGCGCGGGCGCCCGCGTCGGGAGCCCGCCTGTCCGCTGCTCCGTCGCGGACGTCCGCGACGGGCGTCTGTCACCAGTATAATTTCAATAGCGTCGGTGTACAGTCGATAACTATGGATCATTTATTGATATATTACTTAGCCAAAAGACGACGACGTGAACAAAGGCGTCAGCCAATTAGCCCATATTATGTCACGTCTAGATTGTTGTGTGGAGAATTTGTAACCAAGTTTTCGTATAAGAATGTACAGCTATCATAATTAGTTTATTGTAAATCAAAGACAATTTTGCACGGTTTGTCAAAACTGAAGAGAAAGAGGCGAACTCCTTTGGTTCACGGAATTTTTGGTTTTACTTTACACAATATACCTATTAGCAGGGCTGGCTCGCGACTCGCTTGGGGGTACAAGTGGTGCAATGCATCCGGGAGCAGGTTCCTGCTTTTGCATTTTATATTGATATATTATGTTGTTCTATGAATAATATAAGACTGACCTTCAAAATAAAATTCTATTTGAGTTTCGTTTACCAAAAAATTTCAAAGGTATTTGCCGTAAAAAAGCTTTCAGTTTGCAGCTAAGGATTATTCTAAGTTTATTGCAACGACTGTACAAGCACGGCGCGTGTGACACTGATAACGTAGCGGCGGTCGATGATTTTGTTGGAACAGACCCGCTCGCGTGCTCCGTCGCGCGGACACACGGCGCGTGCCCCGCTGCCCGCGTGGCGGGCCCCGCCGCCCGCGTCACGTGTGACGGGTATCCGCCTCACGTAGCGCTGCTCTTGAAATAACATGAAACAAGCACGCGAAGCGACAGCCTCCGTGGCGTAGCGGTAGTGAACGCGGCCGCTACGCAGGAGGCGTGGGTTCGATCCCCGCTCAGTGCAAATATTTGTGTTCATGAAATATGGGTATTTGCATTGGTCTGGTCGTGCCTCGGATAGCACGTTAAGCCGTCAGTCCCGGTTGCCATAAGAACATCTATGGCAGTCGTTACGGGTAGTTGGAGCCCTCAAAAATCCAAAAACAGCAGTCTAGCTGCAAAGCTTCGATATCGCCTAATGTTACCATTGGGATGTGGAGGTCAGATGGCAATCGCTTCACAGAAAATATCGAGGTCTAGCCAAATCCGTAGTTAAGACTGGCAAAAGCGGACCCCAGACTTCGAGCTGAAAGCTTCGGATGCGACTGGGAATTAACGCTTAGAGGAAGAAGAAGCACGCGAAGCGGACGTCTGCGACCCGCACCCGCCTATGCCAGCGAAGGCGCTAAGTACGGATCCCTAACTTTTTCAAAAAGGAAATTAATAAAGCAAGAAAATAATGTAGAAATATAAAAAAATTATGTTATTATATTGTAAAATTTTCACTTATGTATTTCTGGTATACGTATATACAATTAGGTATAGCAAAAGGCTGTAATTTTTTAAATCACTTTTTTGTTTTATAGAAGTCATCTTCATTGAAGGACCTCGAACAGATTCTGGAATATTTTGTGGGGTACCTACCAGCTGGAAGGTCTATTTAAAATACGTACCTATCCACGCATTTTTTTATTTCTGGGTTACTGGGAAATCTAAAATGATATAATATAATGTTGAAAATTTTATTGGCTTCCTAAAAATAATGTGAATATAGTGGTCTCACTACTATGATGCACACCATTTATTTTAAATAAGGCCATCTGTAGAATTATAGCAGAATCATTTAGCCCCCCTAAATGATTTGGGCAGATACCGACAGATGGCTTAATTTTTTTATTTTCAATTTTCAATTTCACCCAAATATAATGTAAGAATTAATAAAATAACAATTGCGGAATTACTAATGAAGTCCGGTGAAATTATTGTGGTGATTTTTTTATAGAATGAATTGAATTGTTGTTACAACATTATACAAGTAAGACAAGGTTACTTATTTCTTCTCTCCGCTAGATGGTTCTATAAAGACATTTTTCTTCTAAAAATGAAAATAAAAATATAGCGGACTTACTGATGAAATGTTATATCATCAATATATTTAAACATCTTATCTCTACAATTTGTACACCCTTGTACCGCACACTTCATTCTTAAATCAAGTCAAAACTATTTTTATCTTTGAACTTTTAACCAAAAATGACAACCTATCGCAACGACGTGCCACTAGAACTGAGTGGTGACGTCACAGAACTGACGTCTATATATAGGAGTCCTTTTGACAGTATGGAAGCACGCGACTCGATTGCCTTTGCAACAACTCCGCTATAATTTCCTTCTCCATGATAATACCCCTTCGATTTAAAGACCCTATATTCACATGAGATTACCAACACAACACACAAATTGAACGTAACATACCAATGCTCTTAGGGTCGGTGGGCTGATGCCTCGGCGCCAGGGTCCGGGCGGCCGGCGCGGCGTGGATGGGCCTCGCCTCCAGCGGGGAGGGCGTCACGCACTCCGGCACGGGCCGCGGCCCACTGCCGTCAGGGGACAGGACCCGCGAGTACACGTGCAGGCGACCTCCTTCGGCGCGTTGGGGCAACTCTATATACATCAAATGAGACAGTTCAATTTCTTACTCTTTAGTATAAGCTTACCATCAGGCGAGGCGAAGTCAAATTGACGTGTCCTATAAAAAAAAAAATGACCTAATTTCAACTTGATACTTCTGTTAATAGTCTCTCTCATCCTAGCGTTGATTCCCAGTCGCATCCGAAGCTTTCAGCTTGAAATCTGGGGTCCGCTTTTACCAGTCTTAACCACGGATTTCACAAGACCTCGATATTTTCCGTGAAGCGATTGTCATCTGACCTCCACAACCCAATGTTAACATTAGGCGATATCGAAGTTTTGCAGTTAGACCGTTGTTTTTGGATTTTTGAGGGCTCCAACTACCCGTAACGACTGCCATAGATGTTCTCATGGCAACCGGGACCGATGGCTTAACGTGCTCTCCGAGGCACGACCAGACCAATGCAAATACTCATATTTCATTCACACAAATATTTGCACTGAGCGGGGATCGAACCCGCGCCTCCTGCGTAGCGGCCGCGTTCACTACCGCTACGCCACGGAGGCTGTCTTCACTTCGTTACTTCTGTTAATAGTCTAGCTGCATAAAAAACTTATCTGAGGTCTCTTTGGTGATAGCGCGAGATGCGACAACCGAGGCGCGCTAACTAACCAACTGTAGACACACACATATACTCACACCTGTAACTCCTCGAAAGGGTAGGCAGGGGTGTATTATCTTATCACCCACATTACGCCATGATTTTCGGTCCCACGTAATAGGGAGCGAGACTATTGAACTTATTTAAAAAAAAAAATTAAGCGCAGGATTAAAGGACTCGTGGCATTGGTTGATCATTCCTTTTTTAGGCTGGGTCCTTGTTTTTGATCTGTCCATTTATACATATTTGCATCCATCCAATTGATTGGGTAATTTCACGATGCCTAATTTTTTGCTAATTTCGGTGGAATTTTTCAATCATAGGTTTTCCGATGAAAATTTTTTTTAATGTTCTTGTAGAACACTATATACTACTAGATATTCTAAAAGAACTCCATTAAATTTTTTCATCGGAAAACCTATGATTGAAAAATACCACCAAAATTAGCAAAAAATTAGGCATCGTGAAATTACCCGATTAATCCGTTTAAACTTTCGTATTTATGATACATACATAGATATACATTAAACTCACGCCTTTTGCTCTCCGGGGAAAGCAGAGGCAACAGCACACCATCCACCTCTATCCTTACACACTGCATGAGCATCCTCTACTGTACTACCGGTAGTGCCTTTGACACTACCAGTAGTGCCATTGGATAGTGCCACGGGGCAGTCACCCTGTAATAGTAGAAGGGTTCCTTACCTGAAGGGATAATATGTACATCCCGAAGTCGATGCTGTTGGGGTGTAGCGGCGTCCTTCAAGGACGCAGGCAGGTGGCCCACCAGCGCGTACTGAAGGGCCGCTAGCAGCAACCAGTGGCAGTTGCGGGCCGCCCCACCCTCGAGGCAGGAGGAGTCACCGTATACTACTAGGCGACCCGACTAAACAAAAACATTTCTATTTAAAAAAAAAAATATTTTTTTTTATACCACTTAGGTGGCAGACAAGCACACGGCCCACCTGATGGAAAGTGGTTACCGTGGCCTATGAACGTATGCAACACCAGGGGCGTCGCACTCGTGCTGCCGACCCTGAAGAAACCTTCTAATCTTCTTGAAGAACCCCATATTGTAGTCGTTTCATTTTATTTTTTACTATTACATACTGTTTATTCAATTGTAACTATAGTTGCGGCACGCTATGATGGCCGTTTTGACACGGCTGGTTTTGCTTGTTTTCTCTTTTTAGGGTTCCGTAGCCAAATGGCAAAAAACGGAACCCTTATAGATTCGTCATGTCTGTCCGTCCGTCTGTCTGTCTGTCCGTCCGTATGTCACAGCCACTTTTCTCCGAAACTATAAGGCCTATGCTGTTGGAACTTGGTAATTAGATGTATTCTGTGAACCGCATTAAGAATTTCATACAAAAATAGAAAAAAAAAACATTAAATTTTGGGGGTCCCCATACTTTGAACTCAAAGTCAAAAAAAATTTTTTCGTCAATCCCATACGTGTGGGATATCTATAGATAGGTCTTTAAAAATGCTATTGAGGTTTCTAACATAATTTTTTTCTAAACTGAATAGTTTGCGCGAGAGACACTTCCAAAGTGGAAAAATGTGTGTCCCTCCCCCCTCTAACTTCTAAAATAAGAGAACGATAAATCTAAAAAAAATATATGATGTAAATTGCCATGCAAACTTCCACTAAAAATTGGTTCGAACGAGATCCAGTCAGTAGTTTCTTTTTAATACGTCATAAACCGCAATTTTCGCCTTTGCTACTACGGAACCCTTCATGGGCGAGTCCGACTCGCACTTGGCCAAATTTATTTTTTAGCTGGCCGTACATATAGGCAAAGCACCTCACGCATTATACGACCAAAATCACGACAAGTGATGAAGTGACTGCAGGCTACCAAGTAGAAAACTTAGTTTCTATAAACAACTTAGGTGATACAGACATTGATGATGAGCGTGGTCATCTAGCGTGTGAAGAACAGTCGACAAAGGAGATACATAGCATATGTGAAGAGGAGGTGCTGTTATAAATGTGCCATGCAAACTTCCACTAAAAATTGGTTCGAACGAGATCCAGTCAGTAGTTTTTCTTTAATACGTCATTTATGACGTATTAAAAAAACTACTGACTGGTCGCAATTTTCTCTTGATCTGACCGCAATTTTCGCCTTTGCTACTACGGAACCCTTCATGGGCGAGTCCGACTCGCCCTTGGCCGATTTTTTGGTGTATCATTACTAATAGTCCACCTGACCTCCCCCTCCCCCAATAACATTACACCAATACCACTGGCTTCGATGTTCGTGAAAGGACAGCATGAGTGCTCTCAATAAGGACAAAATTACAGACCAATTAATGACTAAAAGACCATGCTCCCTTAGTTTCAGAAAGAGATATGTACAAACAGCTCTTTAATAGAACGCTTTCTTTTTACAATAATTGTTTTAGTGAGTACCTTGGGCAGTTTTTCCATAGTATCATTGGTGTAGTCCCTGGTCTCTCCGTCAGTTTGCAGCAGTCCCAATATCGGCACGTCGACCGTCGGGCCCTGGTTCGGCGTGCCTGGTCCACCGCTCGGCTTCTCACCAGACATTATCTGAATCAAATCCATATTAATATTATAAATGCGAAAGCACGCATAAATCAATGAACCGATTTTAATGAAATTTGGTACCTATAGGGGTAGATTAGATCTTAAAAAAGGACAAAGCCTATATTTGGTCGCGATAATAGACATCCACGCGGGAAGAGCCACGGGCAACAGCTAGTATTACATAATAGCAATTGGCTCGTAGCTCATTTCAGAGTGTGAATTTATGAGTTAGTAGTCTGAATCTACATAATAAACTAAAGTGGTATTCTTACTTGATGGCCCTGGTCTATCAGCTGTGCAGTTATTAAAATGCCGTGTTCAGGAAAGCTGTGTATGTGAGTACCGCTTGCATAGTACATTGGGTGGCCTCCCAGTTTGAACGAGCCTTCGAACACACGATCGCCTAGTGCCACCTGACGGAAAAAGGTAAAAGAAATGTCATATTGATTTTGATAACCATTGTGAACGTAAGTGTACAAAGCAGGGTTTTATGTAAAGTTAGCAAAATATGTTTGCAGTAACTTTACAGGTTAGCAAAATATAGGGTATATTTTGCTAACCTATAAAGTGACTGCAAACATAAGTCTTACCTGATACATGCTAAGTAACTCATTTAGAGCGGGCACATTGGCACCGCCCGTTTCGGGTATCCACCTAAAATAATAAATATTATGAAAATCTATTATTATACAAATTACATTTTCAACACACTTGCTTATAAACAGGCTTTTATTTCACCGCAATTAAGCACGGAATGACACCTATTATAAAACTGTGACTTTTTCATTGCTATTATTCACAAAAGTGAGTTATAGACTTCTTTTTTTTAATTTCATTGATTAAGTTGCTTTGTTCTTAAAAAAGTTTTGATACAAAAAAGATCGTGTTCAATATTACAAACGAAGTAATATACCTATTGCTTGCTCATTTCATGCAACTTCGTATTTTAAAAGATAATTTCAACTAGTACGTGTTTAATAAACAAAACTTTCACTAAAATGTATTTTTTTTTCTCTGTGAGTATTTACAGAGAAAAAAAATCATAATTCAAATAAGTAAGTAGATGACAAGGCAGCATGGTGATAGCACCTTAGCCTGTTCCGAAAGGAAAAAACAAAAAAAAATGTTAGATGCGCGCGCATATTTATGACAACAAATAGATTTTTACTATTGTGTTTTGATTGTGTTATGTAGTATTTTTAGTATTATTTTATTCGCAAGTGTGTTGAAAATAATCGTATGCCACTCGCGTGTATGGTGATTACCGTCCTCGGCTCGGTTCTCAATGTCGCCTCAGCGGTAATCACCAACTTTACACGCTTGTATAGTACAAGCGTGTAAAGTGTGTATGTACTATTATTTCAATAAAGTATTAGATTACTCCAGCAACACCAAAGAGTTACACAAAGTGGAGGTGTAATTAGATTTCCCTATGAAAGAACACGAAATACTCTGAGAGGGTGAGGTAAGGTGAATCACAGTGCACAGGCACTTCGACCGCCCCTCTCTGTATTTTATCTGTGGTCCTCTCACTAGATCATTGTCGCGTATTCTTTGAGGCCCCACCTGCTGTTAACACCGACTGATTTCCGGAATAAACAGTAGTCTTTGTGTTATACCATTCAGCCCTTTTTAGGGTTCCGTAGCCAAATGGAAAAAAACGGAACCCTTATAAATTCGTCATGTCTGTCCGTCCGTCTGTCTGTCTGTCTGTCTGTCCATCCGTATGTCACAGCCACTTTTCTCCGAAACTATAAGGCCTATGCTGTTGAAACTTGGTAAGAGGATGTATTCTGTGAACCGCAATAAGAATTTCACACAAAAATAAAAAAAAAATCATTAAATTTTGGGGGTCCCCATACTTAGAACTGAAACTCAAAATTTTTTTTTCATCAAACCCATACGTGTGGGGTATCTGTAGATAGGTCTTTAAAAATGCTATTGAGGTTTCTAACATTTTTTTTTCTTAACTGAATAGTTTGTGACCCTTCCAAAGTGGAAAAATGTGTCCCCCCCCCCCCCCCCTCTAACTTCTAAAATAAGAGAATGATAAATCTAAGAAAAATATATTCAGATGTAAATTGCCATGAAAACTACCACTAAAAATTGGTTCGAACGAGATCCAGTAAGTAGTTTTTTTTTAATACGTCATAAACCGCAATTTTCGCCTTTGCTACTACGGAACCCTTCATGGGCGAGTCCGACTCGCACTTGGCCGAATTTATTTATGTGTACATACAGTCGACAAAGGAGATACATAGCATATGTGAAGAGGAGGTGCTGTTATAAATAATTGCCTAATTTTATTACAGCACCTCCTCTTGCAGTCAACAAAGGAGATACGGTTGCACTTTTTACCCGACTACGGCGAAGGGTACGGAGGAGGGTTATGATTTTGACAGGCTATGTATGTATGTATGTATGTTTGTTTGTTTACTTACTATAATAAAACGATACATACATGCTATTCTAAGGAATAGTGGCATACGACCACGGCTATCCTAGATATTTTCTTGTTTAATACTTTTCAGAGCGTGATTTTTTTAAGTAGTCGGGTTTTAGTTTTAAACATTTTTTTATTCATATAAAGCTGTGTGTAAAAGGGACATTATCTACTACTATTTATTCCGGATATCAGTCAGTGTTAACAGAAGGTGGAGCCGTGAACAACAGTTAGTGCATAAACACAAAAAAATCTTACCACTGTCGAGTGTTTTCGTCATAAAATTTAACATGTCTCAACAACGACGCGTTGTACCAGTCAGCGAAGACAACGAGGGACATGCCAGAGTCAATGGATTTCTTCAAGGCAGCCATCTCCTCGGGGAAGTATTCGTCTTCGGGATCTACTAGTAGGAGTGCTCCATACAAAGATGTGTCCACGCAGGTTATAGGTGTTCCTGTTCATATAAGCATTTATAAATATATACCCTTCTGACGAATAACGACCAATCATGGTTCTCAAAATGATGCTTTCGCATATTGTCACATCAGCATTATGACCAATACTCAAAATGACTTTTTAAAACTCGAAAAATCACAACATTATAATAATATAAGGAATTGCTGAAGTGAAATATTCTTAGGACAAATAGTTTTGTAGATACGGTATGCATAGAGTGCATTTATCTTCTCGGTCTACGTTGCGTTTGCGCGTACATATATCTAATATATAAAAATCAATGCCACTTTTCGTTGTTATTTTATAACTCAAGAACGGCTGAACCGACTTGGATATTAAAGGGAAGCTTTAAAGGATGAGAAAATAGGTGCAGCGGGAGCGGGAAAAATATGGCGGTACGAAGTTCGCCGGGACAGCTAGTAGTTTATAATAAAAGTAATTTTAAGGAATCTAACAAGTTATAAATGTAAACTTAATTAGATTGTTTATATTTTCATCAATTTTGAGAAAAAATAATGAAAAACAAAGTTTTAAATGAAAAATGTAGATAATTTAGTTAAGCAATATTATACTTTACAATACACGTTTTATGTGAAAAAATTAAGATTTTACGTGGTTTTGTTAAGAATCAGACAATGGTGGAAACATCCCTATTGTACAATATGAACCCTTTTACATTAGCCTACAACTTACCCATAACCTCCAGGTAGAATCCATGTTCTCTAAGGCGGCGATACATATCACGGAAATTAGTGTGGACGTGGTCGGCGTGCCAGTCCAAAGGGTCGTGTTTGGCGCGTAGGTCGTCCCGGGGGAAGTAGCCCCCAGGGTACCGGAGACTGTGGAACTGGTCCCAGAGGAGACGACGCGATCGGACTGGTACTGGGATCACACGAGCACTGTGGAAGAAGAAAAAATATGGTGTTATTCCCGGTTGCATCCAAAGAGAGGGAAGCTTCCGCCAGGTTATCTGTAAATCCGACTAGAATCTCGAAGATCTTGGTGAGGCTCCTTCCACCTTAACTTTTTATATTAATTATTATTAATTATATAACTATGTGGATATTTACCGTATGGGTAATGTGAGCGAAGCATTTTTTATAGTCTTTTCACCGGAGTCATCATAGCTCTCTATGGTAATGTTCACGTGACCCTGAAAGTAGAAGCATCCAGGTTAAGCACATTATGAACACTTTAGATAATTTACAAAAAACTGATAGAAAAATATTATAAGAAAAAGAATGTGAATACAAGTGGTACATACTTCAAGAACGCCGTCGAAATCAGCTCCTTGTTCGAGTACAGAGAAACTGAGCGCAAGCCAGCCAGACCAGGGCCACAGGATGTGGCTGTAGTCTGCCGACACTGACAGCATGACGCCGTGTGGCAGGTGAGGGTGCCATGTCACGTCTTTCTGTGGAAGTTGTGGAAAAGTGATCTTCAGTGTACATGTAAAAAAATCATAAGTAAAACATTAGTATTTAAGTGGTACAACCGGATGCTGTATATAAGTTCATCATCCGGCTTTTGATTTGGCACGTCAGGAGGAAGAATGGGAGTTGGGCCTGGATCGACCTGCTTCGGATTTGATCGTAAAGTGCACGTCTACAGCTTAATTAAAACCGAAGTTATAGTTTTGATATTTTATAAACACAAGCTGTTTTAACTGCTCTATGAAGTCTCTAAACCGTCTCTAATCAGTCCAATGTATCATACAATGGACTGATGGTGAGAGAACACTACTAAACTGAAACAAACCGATATTAGCCGCCCTTTCACTTTTCTTTCCGATCCTTTCGTGCACATTGTATGATTTTTGTAGGAAATTTGCTCAGATTGTCACGTAAGACGTGCCTGAATTCATGTAATTGCACATGCATAAAAAAGGTGTCGCTATCACTTTCATACTTCGAATGAAATGTTCTAGAATTGTTTGTTAAATAAAGTTATACGTACCACTGTACCAGAGACCCCGAGGCCGTTGACGACGGTGACGTTGGCGATGGTAGGCTGCGCGCTGTAGTACAACGGTTGCGTACAATAAGGCCACATGTACTGGCATTCCGTCAAGTCTATGTAGCTCGGCGATAAGGTCGCTTGTGGCTCGTACTTTCTTAGAAACTGTAATTGGTTAGTAATATCAACCATTGGTAAAGGTATTTCCCCATAGAACAACCAGTTGAACCATGGGTAACTTTACTTCTCCGTAGTACAACCAGTTGAACACAGTTGACAGTTGACAGCCTCCGTGGCGTAGCGGTAGTGAACGCGGCCGCTACGCAGGAGGCGCGAGTTCGATCCCCGCTCAGTGCAAATATTTGTGTTCATGAGATATGGGTATTTGCATTGGTCTGGTCGTGCCTCGGAGAGCACGTTAAGCCGTCGGTCCCGGTTGCCATAAGAACATCTATGGCAGTCGTTACGGGTAGTTGGTGCCCTAAAAAGTCCAAAAACAACGGTCTAGCTGCAAAGCTTCGATATCGCCTAATGTTAACATTGGGTTGTGAAGGTCAGATGGCAATCGCTTCACGAAAAAATATCGAGGTCTAGCCAAATCTGTGGTTAAGACGGTAAAGCGGACCCCAGACTCCGAGCTGAAAAGCTTCGGATGCGACTGGGAATTAACGCTAGGATGAGAGAGTACAACCAGTTGAACATCGTAGTTGTACCACGGGTCGGGAGGGGTAATATCTGTGCTTCAGTTATAATATTGCACAAGGTTGGTTTCCTAATGGTGGAAGTCACCAGACAGTATAAATTATTAGATTAACATAATCAATATAAATAAAAATTAACTACCTACCGAAATATATGTATGCACGTATCTTCGACATAATTTAGCACTGTAATAGGTAGAACTTTTTCTAAGATATTAATTACCTGATAAGCGCTTATAAGATCGAGTTTTCCATGCCCCTGTTCGAACATATTGGGACCCGTCAAACGCTGGGCAGTCATGCACAAGGCCTGTTTGACTGCAGCAGGTGTCAAATTATGCCGAGGTACACCGCTAGCCAACAATGCGATTGCACCCGCTACCACCGGTGATGCTACTGATGTTCCTGTAATTAGTTTTTTGGTTTTTACGTACGAAATTGGCATTTTATGGAACTGGCTAGTTGGATCTCAAATATCAGGCGTTTGGTTAGAAATTCCAAATTCAAAATTGCATATTTCATTTTATATTTCTAACACCTACCGCTGAGAGAGCGACATCCTCCCGTGACACTGGAGCCTCGTACACCGCTGCCGTACGTTACGATATCCGGCTTCATACGACCATAGCCCTGAAATACAAATATTATTATATTAAAATATTATGCACGGTGCCCTAAAAAGCAAAGGGATGAAAGTGAATGTAAGTAAAACGAAAGTGATGGTTTTTGAAAGAGAAGAAAGTATGACAAGCTGCACAGTTCTGATTGAAGGAGAAAGAATAGAACAAGTGAAAGAGTTTGTGTATCTGGGGTCGAAGTTTACGAGAGATGGAAAGTATGACATTGAAAGAAGAGTTATGGCTGGAAATCAAGTAAATGGGGCAATGCATAACTTTATGAGCAGCCAGAATGTATCGAGAGAGGCACGCCTGGCTGTACATAGAGGAGTGCTCGTCCCTACACTTATGTATGGTAGTGAATGTTGGGTTTTGAAGAAGAAGTATGAAAGTAAATTGAATGCTGTGGAAATGAGAAGCCTGAGAAGTACAGCTGGGGTGAAGATAACGGATCGAGTGAGGAACACCGTGGTAAGGGAACGTTGTGGTATGGTTGAAGATGTAGTGACTAAGATAGAGAAAGGGATGCTTAGATGGTTCGGACACGTGGAGAGGATGGATGAAAGAAGACTGACGAAACAGATTTATGAAGCGAGGGTGAATGGGCAACCCGGTAGAGGTCGACCTAGACATACGTATGTCAGACAGATTGAAGACATATTAAAGAAGGGACATGTCAAGAGTACCCGAAACCGGCGAGCATGTATGAAAACAATTATGAAAGTAGAAGAAGCGAAAGATGTATGCCAGGATCGTAGCAAGTGGAAAACTGTGCTCTCTGCCTACCCCACTGGGAAAGAGGCGTGACTGTATGTATGTATGTATGTATGGTACAGATGTGGCGTTGCAAATGTACCCAACGCCACCTAGCGCCATGAAGCTGAACTTATTCTATACCATGGAGTCCGAATCGCGCTATTAAAATACTAGCATACACGTCAAATCAAGTCAAAACAGTTGAGGTGCCCATTGTGTCGAAACCACAGACCTTGTGCCGCCACACAGTTTAAGTCATTTAATATTATTTCAAAATAAATAAATATTTACAATATGGAATCGGTACTTACATGTGGTAATTCCCAAGTAGTCATGCCTCGGGAGGAGAATTTGGCAATTCTGTCGTCGAAGCTGATACCCCCGACTCCTATCACATCCATTTGGTCGGCAGGATTGTTCAGAGTCCCGTACAAAGGTCCGTCGTTTCCTATAGCTGATACCATTATAACCTGAAATTCCATTATGGCCGTCTATAATCTATCACTGTGCCGAAAAACGCAACAACACATTCATTCTAACATTCGCAGTTATAATAGTAGTAAGATTGAAAATCCATATTATCAATTTAAAATTGTAGGTAGATGTTCTAGCTTGAGCAAGTTATTTCACGTACCTTATTGGCGCTTAGTTCCCATACTTTGTCCACGAAGGGGTGGTCCATGAAGTCCGGACCCCCAATGCTAAGATTGAGCACGTCAATCTTTCTCATAATCGCATAGTTGAAAGCGTCAAGGAACCACGATGTATATGACACCTGCAAATACAATGACGATTTAAAAACCAAAACGTAAACGAAAATATCTATGTGAAGGTTTAGGACAAGATGTAGGTCTGGATATATTTTGCTGACTGTAAGACTTTCCTATAACTATAAAATACTATAATGGTTAAGGTACCTTCCCCCCACACCGGAAGAGGGCCAGATCGAGAGATATGACCCTGGGTCGGCCGGGGTGCGAGGGTTATGGCTACGACAATCTCCCCTCCGGTGCGTTTTAGTTGGTTCGAGTCCGACATAACCTCCTCCTCCATTTTTGGCACAATAAAAAAAGGTACCTTCCCTTATTGTCCCGTCTTCAAATCCACCCTGTATTACTTACATACGCTAACGCTTTTCCCTTCTATGATAAGCAGAAACAAGAGCTCGCCATCTGCTTCTGTGCATCTATTTATGGAACTTCATCATCATTCATCATCATCATTTCAGCCACAGGAAGTCCACTGCTGGACATAGGCCTCCCCTATAGATCTCCAATAGGACCGGTTGGAAGCGGCTCGCATCCAGCGCGTTCCCGCGTTATGGAACTTACTATGTAGTATTCACCGCTTGTATGATCTCTGGGGCCTAAGATTAGGTTGGACTTATTCACGAACTTATGAAAACACTATAATTATTATAATATATTGCCATGTTGCTTCTCGGTGGAGTAGAAAGTATAATAGGGTCATCCCATCTCTTCCTGTGGGTGTCGTAAAAGGCGATAAGGCTGTTTTCCATCCGACAGTAAATGTACAGCCCATAACAAAGTGCCTGCTAGACGGCAATAGGCTCGCTCCCTATAAGGTGGGACCGGGAAAATCATAGTTAGAGAAATGTGGGTGTTAATTCACCTCTGCCTACCCCATCAGGGATTGCAGGCGTAAGTATACTATATTTATTTACCTGATTATCAGTAAACACACGGAATATATGGAGATCAGCGTCAGGTGCGAAACCAAGGCAGTCAGCGCGCGATGCAATGACGCCTGCCACAAAAGTCCCGTGTCCCAGCGCGTCGTCAAGCGTATTCTCGCCCGTCCAGTCCGTGCGCTCCCGCACTCGGCCGAAGTGCGGATGGTTTCGAGCAAGGCCCGTATCGAACACTGCTACTTTTATGCCTTCACCTTTGAATAGTAAGTTTGGTTTAGTAATAGTGAAAATCTAATAAAAGATGGAACATGCAAACGTACTGTCGGAGTCAAAACATACATGAATACATGATGATTGCACAAATTTTAAAAATAAAATACTGATAAAAAATTAAAATTGATTATTTTATTAAGATATAATATACCTATTTGCTTTGTTCTAAAATATTCCATTTTTGATGCTGACTGTATATGGAAGGAATACAAATCAAATCAAACATTATTTTGATTGCATTAATAACTTACCTGTAACGCCGAGGGACCAAAGTAAATCAGCTTTCAAAACTGATGTTATTTGACGAGGTACAGTCCGCAACAACTTCCTAGAGGTGTAGCCACCATTCTGCAAAACATAAAGATAACAATCAATCTATCTAATCTATTATAGTTGTTAGTATGGTTATCTTTTTGATAGTCAAAAAGTAACTATAGTATATCCAGGTAGATCATGTGCATCTAAATACCACCCATGTAATGTAAATCATATATATAAAAAGTAAGCACACTAGGTGCACCACGGTTGTAATATTGTAATATTGCCCTACACACATTTCACTAAGTTCTCTACTTCTCACTCTCTCCTCTCGCAGGTCTGCTGGAGGAAATTTCTTATAGAAATAAGCAGAGCCTCTGTACTACTATTTCCACCTATGTATCTCTCTATATTTGTTTGTGTGTACATAAATAAATAAATAATAAATAAACAATTTTTGTATGATGCTCACATACAATTTCATATCAGTAATACTACAACTGAACTACCTGTATAGTAGTGGTATAATCATTCATATTGTAGCCATTCTTATATTGTAAAACAGCCTCTGTGGTGAGGCGGTAGTGAACCCAACCTCTACGCATAAAGAAGATAGTATTGTAAAATTTTTAGACAATGAGAAACAACAGTAGCACGTCAATATTTTTTATTTTTATTTTATTTATTCAGGTACACAAAACACATTACAATCATATAAAAATAATAAGATTAAAATACAGTTCCGTTCTGGATTGTAACATAACTACATGTGTACACAGTTAAAACAATATTTAAATACAGTAAAACCTCTTCATCAAACAAATTGGAAAGAGTATAATAATGACGTGTTATTATCACTTACAAGGCCGAACTGTTATGGAGGATGTCTTTCAGAATTTTAACAAATCTGTTATGATTGGAATCAAATATGTCTAGGTGTTTGTTCTGCTTTGCCAACTCGTTATATTGGCGCGCCATCCTTGTTAAAGGGTTAAAGAAAGATATGTTATTCTTATATAATAGTTATAAATACAGTACCTCATGAGGCTTCCTTAGAGAATGCAGTGCTCGGACTCTATGGTTACGCCAGCCAGCATACAAGCATCCACCCGGCCCACAGTCATCCTAGTTGAGATCAGTGTTAATTTAAAACATGTGATTTCAAAACATAAAACACTTAACAATTTAAAATCCTAAATCTAATTGAAAACTAATCAGAGATACAATAACATCTTGAATACATAGATTCTCTTTGGATAGGTAGATTCTCTTTGGATAGATTATAGACAAGGAAAATTTCAAAAAAACTTAAATTCACACATTCTGAAAACGCGGTGTTGTGTCTCAGTTCAGAACAAAGTATACAACCATAAATAGCACTTTACCTCATGAAAATATTTGATAGTGCGTGTGACTTGTCTTTGGGCAGTAACTCGTCTGATAGCTGGGTGATCTTTCAGTGCATCCAGTGCTTTACGCCCAGCTTCCTCTAATATTATAACGTCAAAATCACTTGGGTATTCATTGGCAGGGTTGTCCCGTTTTAATAGAGTCCAATTTGATACCTAAAACAACATAATGTTTCATATATAAACCATTTATAACTTGTAACCACTAATAAAACAATGCAGTCACAATATAGTGTCAATTTATTTATTATTTACACCTGTATTACCCTGGTTTACTCCAAGAAGGAAATAATTCTCTTGGCTCAAAATTACAAAAACTGTTTAACAGTAGTTACCACAAAATAATGTCACCAATGATATGATAATATGCAAGACAACTACTGCTGGGGAGCAACTTTGGATACTCAACCCACAAGAAATCTGCTCATAGTCAAGGACTGACAAATATACAATCACACAAAGATATCTATAGTAACTTGTGCTATAGAAAAGGAGATATCTGTCAGTAATATTACAATATTATCCATATAAGACAGTATCTAATCATCATCATCATCATCATCATCATTTTAGCCATAGGAAGTCCACTGCTGGACATAGGCCTCCCCTATAGATCAGACGGACAGACAGTATCTAATACATTTTAATAATTCTGCACCCCGCAGTTAGCACAATAAGGTGCCAATTTCAGGACTTACAGACCTTACATATGGAACACATTAGTGTCAGCTGTTTTTGTTTTGAGTTTTCAAACATTATTTTGTTATTTATATTCTAGCGAAATAAAAGAAACTCGTTAGTAGATTGAAGAGGCTGATTAACCACTGATTTGAGTATGTACTTAATCATAAATAAAAAGGAAGCAATATAATAAACACAAGTGAGCTGTAAATATTTTTTTAATGTTTATAAGTCTTATAGTTATAAGTAATTACCCCAGCATTTCTCAGAGCAGCGCTGACATAGATCTCCCTGGTAGATCGAGGAAAATAACCCTTAAAAGTTATTATGTGTTGTTTCGGCTGAATATCTGTACTGAACTCGTAATCGACACGTTCTGATGTTGAAGCATTGCACATTTTTTCTACATTTAACATTTGCTCATCGGCAAATAATAACGGGAATAAATGAATACAGAGAAATAATATACTAATAAAAAACTTCATTCCACCAGCCCTCATATTTGTAAAGAGTACCTATATAGTTACGCACAAAGCAGGCACCATGATTTAAGATTCAGATTTTGTCAAATTTAATCATTTAACCGAATCGCACATTTACAATACCTACAAAGTTAGTTTATTGAAAACTGAGCAATAATAATATATATGCCGAACAACAATAAAATAATCACTGTCAAGTGTCATAACTTCTCATAACTAAGTCTATGGTCATAAAGTCATAACCAATAACCACAGAGTAAATATGTCAAAGTGCATAGACTTAGATACTGAAAAGTGTCTATACTCTAAGAAAGTGTCATACATTCTCTTTGATTGCAGTCTTTTTTTTTAGATTGTTACCGGCGGCGACCCAGGATCTTTAGGTCACTTATAAAATAATTATGCGAAAGTAAATCTGTCTGTCTGCTACGCTTTCACCCGTAAATCACTAAACCAATTTTGATAATTTTTGGCACAGTGGTAGATTAGACCTTGGGAAAGGATATATGTTTGGGCGTGATAACCAATATCCACGCGGGCGGAGCCGCGGGTAAGTAACAGCTAGTAAAATATAAATACATACACACACGGTTTAAACCAGGGTTCTCTCAAGTTAATCGGTCAAGTTAATCGGTGATGAACTTTTTTACTGACAAAGCCTACGGATTAAGGCAATGTATAAAATAAGATATTGCAGAATAACGGCAAACGTGGCGCATATAGGGAGAGGCCTATGTAATAGCAGTGGACTGCAATAGGCTAATTGATTGATTGATTGATTGCAGAATAACATAATCATAAAAACCCTAAAATATGACCCTGTAAACAGTAGACCTCGGGAGCACCCTCTGCCACATTTTTCAGGCACCCTTAATCAAAGCTGACATCCATATAAGAAAGTAAATAAACAGCCCTGGATGTTTCAGCAAAAAGTAATGACGATCCGTTCTTATAAAAAACGCTACAGCAAACTTCCCCCCTTTCTTGTCATCTGTTTTTTTTTATAATGAAGTTCACCTTATCGAAGCATGATTTTTTTCACAACGACCTGCGAGGTATATTTTTTCCTTGATATTTCAGCTAAAAAGCATTATGATTCGTTCGTAAATTCGTTCGTCAGCAAACTTCGCCCCTTTTCTTTCCCATTTTCCCTCCTACCAAAAAAGCTCTACATGCTATAAAATATCTTGGTTACGAAATGGGCCCTCTAGACTGGAACTGACGAACAGAAAGGAAAATCGGCCAACTTGTCGGAACTCGAAACACGAAACAGAGACTCTCGCTCGCTCACCTCAGCCTAAGAAATTCTGCAACAAATTAACGCTATAAATAAATAAATAAATGGATGAAGAAATCCAGATTCAATAGGTAAGTATAAAATTCGTCGGTATAATGGCAGAATTAAATAACTCCGATTTTGGCCAAATTGACCTTTTACCATTTTCGAGAACCCTAAAATGTGCCGCATCTTTTGGTCTAACAAACATTCCTATATCTCAATCCAATCCAAAAATAAATCCATTTTCGTGTTTCAATTGAAGAAATAGATATGTTTAATTGAACACTAAATATTATAAGAAAAAATGACTAACTCTATAAATAAATGAACAACTGTGACTTCTGATCACTTGAGTATGAAATGAATTAGCTAAATTGAGTTGTTTAGTTCTACCACGAACGAAAATATTCTAACGAAAGCAGGCATGTTGAAGGAAAACTAAACAATTTGAGTTATTTAATTCAGGCAGTTATGAGCATTCTTTCGTTTTTAAATAATTATTTTTATGTATTTCTCCTTCGAGAAAATATACATTTATAAGAGATTCTAATCAAAAAAATGTCAATAGGTGAAATTATTGAATATTTCTATTTATAGTATTCGCACGTAAGCAAAGTTATCGTACAACTCAGTTGTACAAATTGGCGCGAAATAATGTAAACATCAATGACAGCTATCCGTTGGCGTAGCGGTACTGAACGCGGCCGCTACGCAGGAGGCGCGGGTTTGATTCCCGCTCAGTGCAAATATTTGTATACCGGAATATAGGCACTGGTCTGGTCGTGCGTCGGTCCCGGTTGCCAAACGAACATCTATGGCAGTCGTTACGGGTAGTTGGAGCCATAAAAAGTCCAACAACAACGGTCTAGCTGCAATGCTTCTATAGCGCCTAATGTTACCATTGGGTCGTGGAGGTCAGATGGCAGTCGCTTCACGGAAAATATCGAGGTCAAGCCAAATCCGCAGATAAGACTGGTAAAGTGGACCCCAGACTCCGAAGTGAAGGCTTCGGGTGCGACTGGGAATTAACGCTAGGCAGAAGAAGATTAGAATATTTATAGGAGAAGTATAAAGGTAGTTGAATGAAATTTTGAAGCATTTATTATGCTAACTGTTCAAATCGATAAAGAAAGGGAAAAATAATCGACCTCAGACGGGACTCGAACCCGCGATCTTTCCCTTACAGGAGGAACGCTAAAACTATAATCCTATCCTACTAATATCATAAATGCGAAAGTTTGTGAGGATGTAGGTATGTTTGTTACTCTCTCACGCATAACTAGTGAAGGGATTTGGATGAAACTTAACAGTATTATGGGTTTTTTTTTAATTTTTTTTTATATAGGACACGTCAATTTGACTTCGCCTCGCCTGATGGTAAGCTGAAGGCAAAGTCTCTGAAAAGAGGGCCACCATTACAACACGTACCATGTTACAATGGTGGCACTCAGCTTGACGGCCTCATCAGATGCTTTTTCACGCCCCGCTTAAAGGACCCGGGACTATAGGAGGAAGGAAACACGTGAGCTGGCAAGGAATTCCAAGTCTTAATAGTGCGGCAGAAGAAGGAGTCGCCGAATCGCTTGGTTCTTGATGGAATATTCTGCACCGTATGCGGGTAGCATCTAAGTCCTGCACGTGTTGTCCTATATAGGAAAGGAGAGGGTGGGATTACTTGGAAGAGCTCATCAGAACATTCACCATGGTAGAGACGGTAAAAAACCGCCAAAGATGCCACATCTCTACGCAACTGCAAAGGCTCGAGGGTGACCTCAGGATTCCCAATAATGCGGACCGCACGTCGCTGCAACCTGTCGAGAGCATCTAGTAAGTACTTTGCGGAGCCATCCCAGAGATGCGAGCAGTATTCCACGCAAGAGCGAATTTGTGTCTTGTAGAGAAGACACCGCTGCTCCGGCGTGAAAAAACGTCTCACTTTGTTCAGTACTCCGAGTTTACGTGAGGCTGTTTTGATGATACTCTCGATGTAGTTTTTGTTGTTCAGTTTGCAGCGAACATCCATACCTAGGATATTGAGATTGTCCTGTAGTGGCAGTGGCGTGCTCTGAAGAGTTGGAAGGGGAAGGAAAGAAGATACCTTTGCTGTAAACGCGCATGCCTGCGTCTTCTTGGCATTGAACTCAACCAGGTTTTCAGAGCGAAACGAGGTTCAGGGTCCGGTCAAGTTCACTGACGAGAAGCTGCCTTCTTTCCGCGATATCAGACTGCTTGGCCGCAGGATGTCCGTGATAACTCCCGTGTAAGGTGCTATCGTCTGCATAGCAATGAATGCTGCCAGTGGACAGCATGTCGTTGATATGCAGAAGAAAGAGAGTGGGTGATAAGACGGACCCCTGCGGCACGCCAGCATTTACCTGCAGGAACTCCGAAGTTCGACCATCACAGAGGACGCGGCGTCCCTGCAGGAAGCTAGCCACCCAATCGCACAGTCCGTCAGGCAGACCAACGGCTGGTAACTTGGAAAGAAGCGACTTGTGCCAGACTCTATCGAAAGCTTTGGCGATGTCAAGACTAATTGCCAGTGACTCGCCATGCTTGTCCATAGCCTCACCCCAAAGATGGGTAACGTACGCCAGAAGATCACCCGTTGACCGCTTCGGTCTGAATCCGTATTGCCGGTCATTGATTAAGGAATGATCCTCTAGGTGACGCATGAGCTGTTTGTTAATTATGTGCTCTAACACTTTGCACAGCACTGAGGTGACGGCTATGGGCCGATAGTTGCCTGGGTCCGAGCGATCCCCCTTCTTGGGGATCGGCTGCACATTCGCCTCCTTCCAAGCCGATGGCACTGTACCCGAGATGTATGACATCCGGTACAGTCGCGTCAGCACTGGAGACAACTCCGCTGCACATTTTTGAAGAACCACCGCTGGAATACCATCCGGTCCGCTGGCTTTCCGGACGTCGAGTGACTGCAGCACACCACGGACATCGCGCTGCCTGATGCGGATCTCAGGCATTGCGTGGTCACAGACGGGTAATGTCGGTGGCTGCTTACCGCAATCATCGATTCGGGAGTTTGCCGCAAAGAGAATAACCAGCAGATTTGCTTTCTCTTGCGGCTCATGGGCCAGGGATCCATCAGGGTTGCGCAACGGGGGCAGCGAAGGCTGGCAGAAGTTGGCTTGCACGGCTTTGGCCAGTCGCCAGTAGCCACGGCTGCCCGTGGGATGCGCCACTAGCTCCTGACCAAGCCGCGCTATGCGCTGGGCATCCGCTCTGACGTAAGCCCCCTTGCAGACCTTTGTGGCTTTATTGTACGCTGCCTTGAAGTGGCCCACGTTGGGATCGCGTGTGGCGCGCGCCCTTACCCAGGCGCGGTACGCAGACTGTTTTTGATTGACAGCCTCCGCGCACTCGCGGCCGAACCAAGGGCGCGCTCTGCGGTCACCGGTGACATCAGTGTATGGGATATAGTATTCCATACCTAGACTGATCTCACCGGCGACAGCAGTAGCACTATCCGATGGGTTTTTACCTTCAAAGCAACGTGCAACCCACGGGATGCACGCAAAATACTCACGCATCCCATCCCAGTCCGCTGACGAGTAGTGCCAGAGATGATTGGCACCTTGGAACAGACCAGACAATGGTCGGAGTTGCCTAAAGCGGCACGCACCGAAACACTGTACTGGTCTGGGTGACTCGTCAGCAGAAGGTCTAGAAGGGATGGTGTTAGGCCCGACCTTCTTAGTATCCTAGTGACCTCGCGTACCAGTTGGGTCAGGCCATGCGCCAGAGCGAAAGCGTGAGCGGCTCTTCCCGCATGGTCAGTTTTGGCGGAGCCCAACCAGATCTCGTGGTGGGCGTTAAAATCCCCCAAAAATACCAGTTCCGCGTTTGGAAACCGCTCCTGCGCATCATCTGCAGCCTGACTCAGATATACGAAGAGTCGAGTTGTCTCGGTATCTCCTGTATGGGAACGGTAGAGGCACACATAGATTTGACTCGTAGAGCCATGGTCTACGTGTACCCATAGAGTGGAAAAGGATGGGTCCTCTAGGCAGCACAGACGGCGACAACAAACATCCGCCCTAACAAACACGCACACCCCGGCCTTTGCACGGAAATTTTCCTCCATAACGTAGCCGGGGTAGAGCAAGTAAGACGTGTCGTCAGGGCGGCGTATTTGCGTCTCCGTCGGAAAAAGCATGGCTGGATTCGCCGTCTCGAGGTGTTGGTGGACGGCGTTGAGGTTTGCATGGAGCCCACAGATGTTTGTGGACTCCACCTCAAAAAGCGAGCTTGTGGGAAGTTGAAGAGCCGCTGTGTAGCCATGCTCTTTGTTCTGCGCTGCCATGATTGATGTATGCCATGCCTTGCCATGCCATGCCATGATTAATGTAAAGCAAAGTATTTTTTGTTCTAGTTTATTTTACGAGTAGAAGATTTATAATAAGTAATTTATTTGATTTTATTAGATTGCCATACCTAATTATGTTGATTTTGATTTTTGTACTTTTACGTTTATTTTTTTTTTAATAAACAATGTTTCTTCTGCCAACCCAGGTTTTTTATTTCATGTGAGATCAATAATCAGTGATAAAATTATACAAATTAACTTTCACTAAGAATGCCTAACTTACATGTTTAAATATTTCATTAGGTTCAGAACTCGACAAGTGAAATTGTTGACCCAATTTCATGTATTCACATCCATCTTATGTGTGAGAAAACTGAATAACTACCATAAAGAATTAGCTAACTACGGTATGTTTGCAACATTTTGGTGTGGCAAAATTGGATAAGTTGGTTTTTGATTTTTATTTATTTTTTGGTTCATGAAAGAAATTAATTTGATTAAGCATTGAATCGACAGCAAACATGCTTATAACATATAAAATTGTCGACACTAAAATTGTTCTCCATTTGTTAATGATGTCAAAAAAAGTGCCAAAAAAACAGTAAATCGCGATTATCTCGAAACTTGAAATATTGAGTTATTTAGTTCTGCCATTATGCCCACGAGCTGTACTTAGGTATTTATGTGAAAACGCTGGCTGTCTATATCTGCCATGATTTGGTCACCGTGGTTCTCATACCCGATGAGATCATCTCAAGCCCAGAGATGGCCCATAATCTACCGGGGTGCAAGGGAAATACCTTAATAGGCCTCTATAGAATAGACCCAGGTATTCGAGATCCCAGTCCCAGACGGCTGGCGGCGCGATGTGTAGCTTGAGCTGGCTTAACGACCCCACTGTGGCCAGCAGGATGGATTTTCAGAAGAAAAAAAGGTATCTCTTTGTAGATTAAATTTATACGTTTTAGTAGTCTGCTTGATACCTAATATTCTCTTTGATGGTGATATGCCACTTTTCGTTGTTATTTTATAATTCAAGAACAGCTGAACCGATTTGGCTAATTTTAGTCTTAAAATATTCGTGGGTGTCCAGAGAAGGTTTAAAGGATGAGAAAATAGGTGCAGCGGGAACGGGAAAAATATGGCGGTACGAAGTTCGCCGGGACAGCTAGTTCTCTATAAATTAATCTAGAATGTCTGATCTCTTTGGATGACCTAGTCGTGGTCATAGATGAAATATATAAATATGTGTTCTGTGATATAAATAGGGTTGGTCGGTTGGTCGTGTCGTGGTGATTCGACGCGTTGTTTATTGTATGTATTTGTTATGAATTTGTTTATACAATAAAACAAAAAGTTGATTTTTTATATATTTTATTGTGATTTATTTAATTCAGTAAAATGATTTGATAAACTAATAAAATTATAAATTATGGCGTATGATTTAGTTGACAGATTCTCAGGACCTCAAAAGTACTTTCGATTTTACGATCCCGGCGCGTATCAGTTTCCAAAACGTGCGCCAAAACAGAATACTGCTCCATTTCTTTCAAAAGGCCAACGAAAGACTGGCTGTAATGCTCCACTGTGGACAGAAACTATTTATGATGCATCCATACCTCATAAAATAAGAAATATTACGTCATTGAAGTCTACACTCAAAAGATTTCCATATGAAGCCCTCAGTGCCGAAGATTTGGAAGCAATTCTTTGTAGATGTGGCATTCAAAATGATTGCGTTTGTACTGATTCTGAAAATTTACCTGTAGAAGAAGTATGTCAACGTAAGGTAAAACGTAGAATATTTAAGGGGCCCGTACCTTCAGGTCTGCAACAAAAAACAATTGGTAAAAATAAGAACGAATGTCCACCGTTTTATGACGCTAGAGTAAACGAGTCTACGGCATTTTATCATGGATGTAAGTGGAGTCTTCGAACTTCAAAGAGATCTCAACAAGTTATGGAAACTCGACCTGGCCCTGCTGATTACTCTCTTGATAGAGAACCCACCATAGAAGAAGTCTGTAATGAAAAAGTACGTGCCCTTAAACGAAAAACGTGTAAACAATTGCGTTTCATAGAAAAAGTTCAACAACAAAATTTATTAGAAGGTAGGCCAGGACCTGCAGCCTATTCCCCAGAGTTGCCCAAAGATAAAGGTCTTCAATTCTTAGGCCCAAAAGCCGAAAGGTTTGCCGACAAAAAATATGATGAACATCCAGGGCCAGCGGAATACTGGTTACGTCGAGATTTCGATCCACCAGACTTCCCCGAAAAACTTTGTCAAGCAACTCTGCCAGAACCAGCTTGCTTTGGAGTAAAAGCTAACAGATTTACTCCTAAAAAAGAGCAAGGACCAAGCCCAGCTACTTATAGCGTAACTTACTGTGCATGCCGCTTTGTACACTGTCCAAAAGTGCCTTTTGGCTCTTCTACTGTGAGATTTAAAGAAGATGTCATAGACAGTGGTGATGAAGATATAGTTAAGGAAGACGAGTTACCAGAAGCAGCAAAAAGATGTCCAAACCCAACGTGGGAATTTAAATCAAAAACTATTCGTATGAAACCTCTAATAAAAGAGGAATCCCGTGAAGATCCGCCACAAAAAAAGCACAAAATAGAAAGATCTCTAAAATTGCAATATATTGCTCCTTTTTATACGTCTGAGGGACGACTTCAGCCATGGTGCAATGAAATGCCCGTACATGGTAAATACGCAACTCCGGGTCCATGTTACTATGATATAGAGATTCCCAAAACACTCCCCGCTGTTAGTCGTGGTCCCCTATTTAGAGCCGAACGCTTTCCCAGGTATAAAATAAACACTCCTGCACCGAACGAGTACGAAGTTTTTGGTGGCATTGAATCCATCTTAAAGACCCATAATGTAAGATTGGCAGACAATATAGAAAAACAACATAAGTTTGTTTGGGAACGACCACCTGAACCAAGCTCTTTAACTTATGAACAACGAGAGTCATTGTTATTACAGAAGTGTATTGCTTTACTTGAGCCAGATCCAGATCTCGGCAAGAAAAGTAAATTTGCCAAGCGGAAATCCACTGTAAAATCAATGGAAGATAAAGTAATTGATACACCTGAAAAGAAAAATGACGAAAAATCAAGAATGTTACGCTGGTTCCTATATTCTCACCAGATGCCAAATTATTTTTAATACTAAAGTATCTATTAAATAAATACATATAAGAATCATCTACAATCTATATAAAATATTATACCTACTTATTGCTTCATAGCATAGGAATGTTCTACAGTTGAGCACTTCAGTACAATCATCATGCTTAGCAAGCGACTTATGCATTTGTCTCACCGGCAACGATAACGAGTATCGAGTAGAGCTAGAATTAGAAACAAGTTAGCGAGCCGCGGGGAGCGAGTGCGTTGTTTGTAGCTCGGCTTTAAGCGAGCGTGCGCGTGAGGCGAGCGATTATTCGCTCGTATAGGTAACCGCTAAATCGATTTCTTTAAAACCTGCTGTATGGTGATGTATAAGTTATGACCTTTCATCAGATACCCAACACAGGTATATTTGAAAATATTAGATTTTTCATTGCCACTTCCACTCCTCATATCTTTCAAATGGCTGAACCGATTTTTATGAAACATAGCTAAGAATACTCTCAATTAAACCATCTGTCAAACAAAAGAAACAGAAGCGAAATCGGTTCATCCGTTTGCCACAGATAGACTCTCTCTCACACACACACACACACACACGCATACACACACATACACACGCACGTACGGGTATTCTGGATATCCTGAAACGATCTAGAAAATTCTTTTACAACACACCTGCTCATAAAATTGCTATTATTTCACCGCAATTAGGCACGTAATGACACCTATTATCAAACTGTGACTTTTTTATTGCTATTATTCACAAGCTGTTCACAAGTGAGTTATAGATTCTTTTTTAAATTTTATAGGTGAAGTTTCTATGTTCATAAAAAAGTTTCGATACAAAAAAGAACGTGTTTAATAGTACGAATAAATTAATATGCCTATTGTATGGTCATTTGATGCATTTTCGTATTTAAATAAAAAATTTTAACTGTCTAAGTAAGTAAATACTTGTATAAGTAAGTACTTAATAAACAAAATTTTCACTCGAATTTAACTTTTTTTTTCTCTAAGTACAGAAAAAAAAACAGAGTAAAAAAAGTTAAATTCAAACCTCATTCTTTTAAATATGGCCGATCGCCATTGTTAGATGCGCACGCATTATTTTATTTATTTATTTTATTCGCAAGTGTGTCGTAAAACTTCGTATGCCACGCGTGGGTATCACTTGTACCCTGTCATCTACCCAGGTGCGACCGGTGTCGGTCGGCGAGAGATGTCGTGCGGTGTTCCGCAGGGATCGGTCCTGGGGCCGCTCCTGTGGAACATCGGATACGACTGGGTGCTTCGCGGTGAGCTCGTGGATGGTGCCGCCGTGGCGTGTTATGCGGACGACACGCTAGTAATGGCGAGCGGGGCTACACATCGCGAAGCAACCCTGAAGGCCACGACCGCGGTTGCCCAAGTCGTGGAACGGATCCGGCGGTTGGGTCTCGAGGTGTCTCCGCAGAAAACCAAGGCCATGTTCTTTCATGGACCTCGGCGCGGACCACCAGCGGGATCCAGCATCACAGTGGGAGGCACTCTCATCGGCATCAAGCCCCAGATGAAATATCTGGGGCTCGTGCTCGACGGTCGATGGGACTTCGGGGAGCATTTCCGAAGCCTGGCCTCCAAATTGGTGCTCACAGCTAACGCTTTGACGCGTCTGCTGCCCAATTTGAGGGGCCCGGAGGACTCCTGCAGGAGACTCTACGCGGGTATCGTGCGGTCCATGGCACTATATGGGTGCCCCGTATGGGCGGACAACCTGAGAGCCAAGTACGTGGACCTGCTGCGTAAACCGCAGCGGAAAATGGCCATCAGGACCATCAGGGGGTACCGCACGATATCCTTTGAAGCGGCGAGTCTCCTCGCCGGATCGCTACCGTGGATCCTGGAAGCGAGATCCCTTTCGGCGCTATACCGCTTCCGAAAGGCGGCGCGGGAGCGGGGACACGATCCTGAGCCTGAAGAAATTCGGGCCGTGAGATCCCGGCTCCACAGGGACATGGTGGCGGAGTGGGAGCTACAACTTGGGCAACCACGCGCAGGGCACGCCGTAGTAGCGGCGGTAAGACCCATCATGGGGGAGTGGCTAGAGAGGCCACACGGCGGCCTCTCGTTCTGGCTGACGCAGATCATCACCAATCATGGGTGTTTTGGGCGGTATCTGCATCGGACCGCGAAGAAAGAGCCAACGTCCGAGTGCCATCACTGCGACGCGAGCGAGGACTTGGCGCTGCACACGCTCACCGAGTGTCCGGCGTGGGAGACGCCGAGACGGGAGCTGGTGGCGACCCTAGGAGTGAGAGTTCTCACGCTCGCCACTTTGCTCGCAGCGATGGTTCGCTGCGCAGATTCGTGGGCCGCCGGCGACTCCTTCTGCGAGCAAGTAATGCTCGTGAAGGAGGCGGCGGAGCGGGAGCGTGAGGAGCGAAGGAGAATCGCAAACCGCGCGGCCCGCAACGAGCAGCGGCAACTCGGGCGTCGGAGGTCGCAGAATGACCTCCGTCCCCCATGAGCGCGGGCCTGGGGGTGACGGGTAGAGCCGCCTGTCACCCTAGCAGAAGCAGGCCGCGGCGGCGGCACGCATTGCGTGCCTCCCCATACCCGGGGGCGGGTTGGGGACTCTGTGGTCCCCTCACCGGAAGAGGGCCAGATCGAGAGATATGGTCCTGGGTCGGCCGGGGTGCGAGGGATATGGCTACGACAATCTCACCTCCGGCAACTGACGGCCCACAGACGGCGTGCGTTTTAGTCGGTTCGAGTCCGACATAACCTCCTCCTCCGGCTACGGTGGGGGAGGTATCCGTGGGGATTTTGCGCACGATAAAAAAAAAAAAAAAAAAAAAAAAAAAAAAAAAAAAAAAAAAAAAAGGTATCACTTGTACCATAATGTACTATTACCAATAGAAACCCATATTATTTGTGAGTAGGTATTTATTTATTTATTTATTTATTTATTTGCACATGGAAAACTTACAGCTAATACAATCGAATAAAGAAGCAGATTAAACATCTGAAAGCCAATTAAAAGTTTTCACTTCTAGTTCTGGTATAATACACATAAGTGAAAGCAAATGCTAGCGAAAATCAAAACACAAAAAGAAATTAAATCACACAACACGATAGATACCTACGAGCCGAAAATTACTGTGATAACATGATAGATATTGACACATGCTGCACTATATACATTTAAAAAACTTAAGACTTAGAAGTCTTCTTGCTGAGGGCACACTGACTGAAAAGGGATCAATGTCATGCTGCTTACATAATATGTTGAAATTTCTGCTTGCGCGCACCAGATAGCTGTTCTGCCGGTACTTCGTTTTAGCGAGAGGAACGTGAAGGGGGGGATTGAAGCGAAGTGGCTTGGCTGGTACGTTCAGTGATATTTTTTCCAACAAGTCGGGACAGTCAATTTTATCGCTCAAGATTTTGACAAGGAATGTAAAGTCCGCTATTTCGCGTCGATCTATAAGCGGCAAAAGATGAAACTGCCTACACAATCGGAGATAGTCCTTGGAGTGGTACGGAATGTTTTGATGGTAACATAAATATTTTATAAACCGTTTCTGTATATTCTCGATTCGTTCGATCTTATCAGAATAGCACGGGTTCCATATTTGTGACGCATACTCCAAGTGACTTCTTACATAGGTGCAATATAATATTTTAAGAGTTTTGGCATCAGAAAAAGTTTTGCCTATACGCATTATAAAACCAAGCGATTTTGATGCCTTTTTCACAATAGTGTCAATGTGTAAATCAAAAAGCAACTTGGAATCATGGTGAATTCCTAGATCTCTAATATTATTATTTCTTTGGAGAGTATGACTCCCTAAGTTATAAGAGGTGTGTAGTACATTGAGCTTCCTAGTGTATGTTATAATTGAACATTTAGCAGGGTTAAGAGCTAGTTTATTCAAGCGGCAATACTCCTGCAGCCTGTCCAAATCATCTTGAAGTGCCGACATATCTTCAGATGAAGATACTGGTCTCACAACTTTCATGTCATCCGCGAAGCATAGTAATTCGGATGATTGGAGACATTGGTCGATGTCGTTTACATAGACCACAAACAAGAGAGGTCCAAGCAGGGAGCCCTGAGGCACACCGCTGGACACTGAAACCCAATTAGATGTATAATTGTTGATAGTCACAGCCTGAGATCTATTTTGAATGTAGGAGGAAAACCATCGTAAAAGATCTCCACGAATGCCTAGCTTGGCTAACTTCTCAATCAGGATACAATGATCTATTCTATCGAAAGCTTTGCTGTAGTCCGTGTAAACGACATCCACCTGCCTGCCATCATTCATTGATTTAGTAAGAAATTCATTTAGTAAGACCAGATTTGTGGTAGTAGACCGACCCCTTAAAAAACCATGCTGAAAAGGGCCCAAGGAACTCGAGATTGCAGTATAGAGTTGATTATAGACAATTCTCTCAAATACCTTAGCTATAATGCAAAGTTTAGAGATTGGCCTATAATTAACAATTTCAGTTTTGGAGCCCTTCTTATGTACAGGCGTAATGAAGGCCGATTTCCATAGTATCGGAACTATGCCTACTGACAAAGATTTCACAAAGAGCAATGAGATTGGGAGAGCGATAGATGGTGCACATCTTACTAGTAATTGGGGTGATATGTTGTCTGGCCCTGTACCCTTTGAAACATCCAACTTCTTGAGTAAGTTAATGACAGCCTCAGCTATCATTAATCATTATATCATCACGCTAATGGGTAGAGTCAGCAGCGGAAATGCGATCAGAAGTCCATGTGGGCAGAGCCGCGGGTACTAGCTAGTAACACATATTTACTTTCTTATTATTCAAGAGTATATGTAAGTACCTACCGAGAAATTCGATTTGCTGCAGAAGTCATTATGAAGAAGTGTGTAAGTATAATGATTATGAAATACCAGCAAGCGCTGTTAAATTAATCGGCAGGCTTATATCCCATCGTTCGCTTTAGTTCAATTGCTCAGAAGCTAAATCACTTGGAGTGGGCTGTGGGTTCACGTCGTCGGTGGTGTAATGGCCAGAACTCACACCCGGGACAACTCGACTCGACCACTATAGGGCCGACTCCTTAACCACTAAGCTATCGACGACGCCTCAATTAAGAACTGTGTTGTCATGTTGTTGAAGTTGATGACAGCCTCTGAGGCGCAGCGGTAGTGAACGCGGCTGCAGGAGGCACAGGTTCGATCCCCGCTCAGTGCAAACATTTGTATGCATGAATATGGGTATGTATTTGCATTGAACTGGGCCCGCTGTCTCTACTTGCCGCCGCTAACTTTCTTACGAAATCGTAAGCAAAGATAGCGACGGCTATCGGTATGTTTGCGTCGAAACAAGCAAAATTTTTTTAAGGGGTGGTATGACCGTTAATACCGTTAATGTTTGCGACGACATTCGTTACAAAACTTACAAATTAACTATCGATAGAGATTTGGGAATTTCGTTCGCTATCTAGGTAACAACGGAATTCGGTCGCTATCTAAAGTACAGACTGCCGGCCCTGGTCGTGTCGTGCCTCGGAGAGTACGTTAAGCCGTCGGTCCCGGTTCTCCCGGTTGCCATAAGAACTATATGGCAGTCGTTATGGGTTCTTAGAGCTGTTGGTGCCCTAAAAAGTTCAACAACAACGGTCTAGCTGCAACGCTTCGATATCACAGTGGAGGTCAGAATTCTGATGGCAGTCGCTTCACGGAAAGGTATAACGGAGAGGTATAGTATAACCAAATCCGCAGTTAAGACTGGTAAAGCGGACTCCGGACTCTGAGGGGAAAGCTTCGGATGCGACTGGGATGAAGAAGTTATGTTGTTGTTGAACTGTTGATATTGAATAATTTGTGTATGCTGATTTGCCCACTAATCTAATTTACTTACAAATTGTTTTAGTGAAAATTTAGCTATTATGGACCTATGATAATATTTTTTTGAGCGCTTAAAACCACCAGAAAACCACTATGGTTTTCTGGTGGTTTTAAGCGTTGAATCTGGTGGTGGAAAGTTACTTATAGTAAGTATAACTCTTAACTCAAAGGTATAACTTCACTCTAGCTAGTATACAGGGCGTCCCACGGCGATGCCACATGGAGGGAAAGTACCTTAAATCCTTAAGTTAGCTCATTTTACTTAAAGGAGACATCATTTTATTTTTAAAAAGAAACAAAACTGCATTTAAGGATTTTTAAAAATTCGCTTGCCACACCCGGTAATCGAACCGACTAAAATCCGAAAAAGTAACATCCTGTATTTTTATGGCATCAATCGATAGTGTCAATCATAAGGATCAAATCTCTCTAAGAAACATGGTAAATTAAATGAAAGGAAGTCCTTGAAATCTAAAATTATGAATTCAATTTGGCAAAATAACACACTTTAATCCAAAGTTCATCCATCCATCTGATACCATATTAACAATAAAATTCCATATTAAAACTACTTTTCTTTTTTTATCGTGCTGACACCGCTGCTGGTCAGCAGTAGTATTTAGGTATGTCGAACTCAAACCGACTAAAACCGCAAGCCGTCTAAATTAACAGGTTATAAGTTGATCCATAGGGCAATTTATCTTGCCATTTTCGTTGCACAGGGTAGGTACACCGCGTGCAGGTTTCTAATCAAGCACCCAAAAATAACTACCTACCCTACCTACACATACCTCATGCAGTTACCCAATAAAGTTACATTCTAAACAGGTAACAAAGTTAATTCATTTAGTACTCATTTTACTACATAAATAAATTACATCAAAGATATCTCTAGTGTTGATACCTTGTAAGAATTTCTTACAAGGTATCAACACTAGAGATATCTTTGATTTGATTAGAAACCTGCACGCGGTGCAACGAAAATGGCAAGAAAATTGGCCTAATGGATCAACTTATAACCTGTTAATTTAGACGGCGTGCGGTTTTAGTCGGTTTGAGTTCGACATACCTAAATACTACTGCTGACCAGCAGCGGTGTCAGCACGATAAAAAAGGAAAAGTAGTTTAAATATGGAATTTTATTGTTAATATGGTATCAGATGAATGGATGAACTTTGAGTTAAAGTGTTTTATTTTGCCAAATTGAATTTATAATTTTAGATTTCAAGGACTTCCTTTCATTTAATTTACCATGTTTCTTAGAGAGATTTGATTCTTATGATTGACACTATCGATTGATGCCATAAAAATACAGAATGTTACTTTTTCGGATTTTAGTCGGTTCGATTACCGGGTGTGGCAAGCGAATTTAAAAAAATCTTTGAATGCAGTTTTGTTTCTTTTTACAAATAAAATGATGTCTCCTTTAAACAAAATGAGCTAACTTAAGGATTTAAAGTACTTTCCCTCCATGTGGCATCGCCGTGGGACGCCCTGTATATATTAATCTATGGTATAACTGTTGGCAACACTGCCTAAGTGCCTACCTAACCTCTAAAATTTTAACGTTTTGTTTTCTTTTGAGATTTTGGGTTATAGTTGGCGTTCTTCCTATTTCAAAGATTTAAAAGAATTTACAATGTCGAAATTAGGTGCATTACATTTGACTAAACATACTGGAGCAAAACATACAGCCACAGTAATATATTTCCATGGATCAGGTAAAGTACTATTTTATAAACAAGTAATATAATAATATAACCTCGAATTGCTAGTCTCCAAAATCCAATAATTACATCTAAGCTCATCTAAGTTTATATTTAAATGTTATCAAATTCACACAAAATACATAAAACCATAAAACATAACTTGTGCTTCGTTTAGCAACACGTAAGTTGTTGTTCATTAACTATAAACAATAATTATTAATCTTGAAAAAAGTTTTTATTTATTGTGTCATTATAATATTATGTACCTATATCTACTAAAAAAATAATTATCTAGTTAAATGGCGAAGAGTTTGCATCACAATTCCCACCGGCATTATTGAAATATACGCGATCGGTAGAATAATTATTATAGCTCATAACTGTACCTAAAATGTATCAGTTTTAGTACCAATTTAGTACCTTTAAGGAGTACCTCAATAACATATTTTTTTACAACTCGCTCAAAATTTGTATCAAATCAAAATGCTTGGCTAGCAGATTAATTAAATAAAAAGGGATAAAACAAAGGTTAAATTAGTTTATTTCACAATAAACCTTATGTAAAAATTAAATTATTGGTTAGACCTTTAACTTTGATATACATACCTATTATATAATATTATGACAACCAAGTTTGTTTATCAAGAAGTCTAGGTGTTAAGTATTTTTGATCATGTTGAAAGCTGTTGAAAGGTTACATACATATTGAAATTAAACTATTTCTAGCGGTTTTTATTCCTACACTACAAATATATTATGCATACACACACAACACTATAAATGTATAAATTACTAGCTGACCCTGCAAACTTCATACTGCCTAACAGTCGATTCATTTCTTTTTTTTTTTCTCTCCATAAGAACCATCCTCGTACTTCAAGGAATAGACGCAGGTACTTCAATGAGTAGACGTATAATTGTACTTGGGTTAAAGTGCTCCATCGTCAAAATGTACAATATGCTGCGGTCATGATGTTTTCGCGGCCTGAATGATCATAAATATGACAGAATACGACAACGTCAAAATGTACAATCGACCTTTCGTGTAATGGTTAAATTGTCTCACGGCCTAAACAATCCTATGACAGAAAACGTCATCAATTGAATCCTTGGACATACTATTTATTTATGTGCGTCAGACTCTGCCCCTCAGTGCCACTCTATCTGTGGCGAAAAGTGGAATTCCGGCTAGGACACTCGCCACTTTAAAGTAGATCATGTCTGCTTATTTTTAGGAAGGCAGCCCAACAGTGGGAGGGCATGCCTAACACGACAAAAGTCTCGTAAAACAACTGTTTGTATGTATATTGCAGTTGTTTTACGAGGTTCTAATAGAAACCGATCACAAGTTAGGTGCAAAATAACAAAAAAAAAATTCTCACTTTAATCATCACTATACTAAACAAAGTCGCTGTCTGTCCGTCCCTATGTATTCTTAAATCTTCAAAACTACGCAACGGATTTTGAAGCGATTTTTTCAATAGATGAAGTGATTCAAGAGGAAGGTTTATACTCGTATGTTTAATACATGCATAATATTGTAGAGAAACACTGATAAATTTAGAGATATGCAGCGGAAACGGGATCAGAAAATATGGCGGTACGAAGTTTGCCCAGTCAGCTAGTTATATCTATCACGAAGTCGCACAATACCTTTTAGAAAATTGATAATAGATATATTATCTTCTAGCACATTTTGTCGCATGCACATTATAGCTTATATACATTTTGCACCTTTCAGAATTTGACACGTTTGTAATTTGTCATATGCTTCTCCTAACAATTGCCCATTAATGAACTATTTGACTATTGTACATTTTGACGATGAAGCATTTTAACCCAAGTACAATTATACGCTTACTCATTGAAGTACCTGATGAAAAAAAAAATTTGCTAAATCGGTTCAGCGGTTCTTGAGATTTGCACCACGCTTAGCAACACATTTAGCAATTAATTTTCATATTATAGAAGACATTATTATAGATGACAATTTTGAATCCCTACACAAATGGTCTTGAGTAGTACTAGAGATTTGACCAAAAGTTGTCATTACAAACATCCCCAAGGTTATATACCTGTAATACTATAATCAATGTAACAGAAATTCTGATTTCTTGTGGACAGTGGAGTGGACTGCAATAGGCTAATTGATAGATAGATTGATTGAATGGTTTCAGGATCCAATGGAGATGACATGAAGCAATGGGCTGGTCTTATGCTGAAAAATTTTTCATTTCCACATATCAACATTTTGTACCCAACTGCTCCACTGCAACCTTACACTCCAGCAGGAGGATTGAAGAGTAATGTTTGGTTTGATCGTGCTGATGTGACGCTTCAAGCACCTGATAAACTGGAGTCTATAGCAAATATTGAAAGACATGTGAAAGATCTTATTCGAAAAGAAAATGATTGTGGAATACCTAGTGATAGAATTATTGTTGGTGAGATAATTTAATTTCTAATTTTTTTTTTTCTTTTGCATAACTATCTATTCTATAGTTTTGTTATATCACATGATGATGATATAGATGACTACTTAGTATAATTACATATTTCCACTTATATCTGTCTGTCTGTCTGTCTTTCACGCCTTAACCACTGAACCGATTTTGATGAAATTTGGTATAGGGGTAGATTAGAACTTGAGGAAGGACATAGGCTATGTTTGGTCGCGATAACCGACATCCACGCGGACGGAGCCGCGGGCGAAAGCTAGTTTGAGAATATATGGGACCCCAATAAAATATGTGGGGTCCAAGCCAATGAGCCCTTCAAGCTGGTTGACCAATTGACGATAAGGCTCTAGTAGTGCAGTGTGCCCTCTCCGAGTAGGGAGGTAGTCACTCCCTTAATTACCTGACACTCCAAATCAAGAGAAAGAGTAGAACTTGGAAAGAAGGGGGGCTCAAGTAAAGTATAAGTTTAGTATGCGACCAGAATGAACATTTGATGGTGATGCTTAAGTCAATTTATCTTAGTTTTGGAGAAAAATGAAAATCCAAACTGAAAAAGTTATGCAAAAGGCAAGCAAAGTTCCATACTAACAATTTATGAAGCTCAAAGATTATGCCTAGTAACAAACTATTCACAGCCATATGGTATGGCGGGCTGGTTTCCGCAACTCCACGTCATGGCGCGGTTTTTCCGTGAGGTTCACAGCCATAGTATAAATATTATAACGTGCAAAATCTCTAGCCTACTAAGCAGCATACAAGAAATTGAATCAGCTGTACAAAGGAAAATGATGAACCGAAAAAGAGCCATTCACTACAGGCCCACTCAAAACCCTGAGATCTCAGGCAAAAATACAAACATCACACCATCCCTAAAACATATCTGTCGTTGCAGTTTCAACAATATGGCGCTGAAGCAAGCAGAGCTGCACTTTGGCTGCAGACTGAGCTCAACTATTAACTCAAAAAGAGAAAACAATCATTCCACACAATAACGGACCTACCATGACTTTGAAAATCAGCAAGTGATAAAAAGACAGGAAATGGCGAGATTCCATCAGGAACACTGACAAAAACAGAGAACCCAACATGCCGTAAGGCTCATAAGGCTCTGACCCTCAAACTTGTGCAGTTCCATTGCCAAACAAATAGCTATCTATAATGCATTTGCACTTGATGATGAGTGATGATAAAAACTGCTTCATGTTTAGGTCAGCCACAGCCAGTAAGAATCAGCTTCAGATCACATTTCACTGTAGAGCAGTTACGGCACTTATTTGGGGGAATTTGATTCCTCGGAGGCATTATTGGACTAATGACTGTATTGCCAAATAAGAAGATTGATCAATGAGGAAATACTAATTTCTGGCTACAGGAAAAATAAGCAAACATCATCAACTTAACATTAGATCCAGTGGCATCCAAAACTTGTACTTTCGAGCCTGGGATTTGGCCTCACACTCTTTCTCTTACTGTTTATGTAGGAGTGACTGCTGATTCCTCTCCCAATCCAGAAACCTTTGGGACTAAACTGGCCTAACCTGCTGACCTAACGGACGAAGCTCGAGCACAGGCTTCTCTCCTGGGATTGTGAGATGTGTTACTATACTCAATCGTAATAATAGGTATATGTTTTGTATATTGACTATAAGAGCGTTTTCACATTGACCGATATCCAATATCTGTCTTTCACATTTTCCGGCCCGATATCGGGTATCGGAGCCGACGCCGCTGTGTTAGTCCGTTATCGGATATCAGAGGCGACCCCGATGTGTTCTTAGCACCCTTTAATTCAGTCACCAATATCGGATATTGGATAATGTGAAAACGCTCTAACACTAAAAGTATTTTAAGAACTATATCCATCAAGATTTACACTATGATTGTATTATTTTCAGGTGGTTTTTCCATGGGAGGTTCATTGTCATTTCATACAGCATACAGATGGGACCGCAACTTAGCTGGCGCCTTCGTATTCAGTTCATTTCTTGGTGAAAATTCAGTGGTCTACGATGATCTTCAAAAGGCAGCAGGGGCTCGATGTAAGTTGTGGATGATTTGATCATATATCAATACTATTAATAAATTATAAATTGGTTTTGTATGTATATTGGAGATTTTAAAATATATACTTGGGCTATGTGAAATTAATGATTAAATTTTTTTAAGATACCTGTTTTCTTGTTAGCAAAAAGATGCAAAACTACTGAATTGATTTGCATGTGGTTTTTTTTATTAAAAAGTTGTAGATCGGACTTAAAGACTACTGTATTTTCGATTGCACTGAGCAGTTTTCCAGTAGGTATTTATAGGGTTCCTAAAGACGCGCTAGATGGCGCAGCCGGCACTTTTGGTAAGAAGAGTGTGGTGTCACATCTAGTGTTCCCTAATTTATGGAAAAAATGTTCTTCGGTTTTGTAATGATTTACTTTACTTAAATATTCTGTCATTTTTTCTGATACAATTATTTTAAATATAATACATATTATTATTTTAAATTACAGACAGTGACGCGAAAAGAATTAAGCGTTTTATTATATTTTAATCTATTATAATATGGGTAAATGAAATTAAACTTTGGCAACATCGCAAATGTCATGAAAAAATACTACAAACAAACCACAGAGTACATTAAAATTACCAAAAGCTATGCTAGCGCCATCTCCTGTTGATTTAAAAACCAACTGATTATTATACCTACTGGAAAACTGCTCATTAGTTAAATAAAAGTAGAGATATAACTAAGAATAAAATTATACAATTGACATCATGGACATCAGCTAGTTGCACATTAAAACTATATTCGATTCAAAAACATATTTGGGGCTGTCCATTAATCACGTGATGTTTTTTTAATAATTTTCTAACCCCCCCTTCCCCCATGGTGATACGTGGTGAGGTTTTAGACACCCTCCTCCTCCCTAGCCAGAATCACGTGTATTATTTTTTTTGAATGCTAGAAAACTAAGAATCGTTACAAAAATCGCGACATATAAAAAAAAAATACACGTGATATGTCAATATACCGCTCCTGCCCCCTGGGGTTTTTACGAAACTCCCCCCCCCCCCCCCCTCCCCCTCCCTGTTGAACCTCACGTGATTAATGGACAGCCCCTTTGCTAGAAATTCTTGTTCAAGTAGAGATACCAATGATGGAAATCTGCTTTTATTTAAATCTGTTGGGCTGTCTGACAAAAATATATTCAATGCGCACTATATCTAACGTCTCATTTTGTGTTACAGTACCACCTCTGCTTCAACTACACGGGGACATCGATGATCTCGTACCTGCAGAATGGGGTCAGATCACACATAAAAAGATTACCAGTCTTGGGGTGCAAGGTGAATTTCATTTATTAGAGAGATTGGGCCATTCAGTAAACAAATCTGGAATGAGACTCATCAAAGATTGGATTGAGAAGCATTTACCAGAAAAATAAGTTCTAATGTAATGTGGTATGTATTGAAATTGTTTATATTGGTTCAGTTTGTTAATAATTGAACAGAATACAACTATTTACATACGAAAGGTGGAAGTCAAGAATAGCACATGGATAAATATGGTTTCTGCCCACCCCAATAGGAAAGAGGTGTGATGTGACTATATGTATTCACGTAGCGGTTGAGCTTTCTACTGCTAAGATCGCGGGTTCTGTTCCTGCTCAGCACAAAAATTTGTATTTTTGTATACATGACTGTGTATATTTGCATCAGACTGGGTGTTACTCTGTACAATTTTATGTACATTATTATTATGTGCAATATGTGCAAAGAAATATGATTATCCAAACTCTAGAATCTATAAAATAAGCTTCTAATGTATATGTTACCGGCAATCAGTAATTTGCAGGCATTCTATACAATGCCTAGGCAATGTATGCGATTATATGAAGCCTGCTGTTCCACCGGCAATGTGTGAAATAAGTAGATCTTGGTGTATATTTGCCGATGGGTTTGCGGAATTTCTATTCCTGGATGGTTATAAAAAAGCGCGGTGTAGACACTGCGCCCTGACTTAGATAGATACAGGTTAGACGGCTAAGGCTGAAGCGGAGCTCCCGCCTAATGAATGATTCCTACTTAATATTATGAATGTGAAAGTTTGTGAGAATGGATGTGTGGATGTGTGGATGTTTGTTACTCTTTCACGCATAAACGGCTGGACCGATTTGATTGAAATTTGGTATGTATATAGGTTATACCCTGGATTAACATATAGGCTATATATTAGCGTCGAATGGGATCAGAATTCCACGCGGGCGGAGCCGCGGGCAACAGCTAGTAATTTCATAGTATTAAAGTTTACGGCTAAACATGTTGTACTTTTATATTATACCTACTCTAAGAGCTTTTTATACCAAGTTTATGAGTAAATACTTTCTATTCTTGGTTACCCGCAGAACGCTGGCGTCCAAGGACATAACTAACGACCTCCTAATTTATCAAATCAATTTATTGTTACGTACTTATGCGTTTTTGCTTGCAGGTGTCCAGCATAATTTTGAGAATCATCTCAATTTATCGAAGGCATCGGCAAACCTTAAGTGATAGATAGCATTGTAATAAATGATTACATATTTATTGTCATCGTCAGAGACACTTGCAACAGCAGTGAGTAGTGTTCTAGAAATAGGCAAGTCAGTGTCTTAGATCAATTAACAGATCCTGTTGTATTTCCTTTATTATTTTTACATGTGTCAGTTTGAACGAAAATAAAATAATGTATATACATACCAACGTGAATTGTATTTTATTTTAACGACTGCGCGAAGTGCGCGTGCTATACCTGCGTTCAATGCTATTTTAACCCTCTGTAATAGCAAGTAATACATATATAGCAACTTTTGATGATGAATGACAATAATACGACAAACACCTAAGTATATGTACTTTTTGAACGAAGAATAATTAAACAGCAACAATAATTAAGCGGTACACATGTAGAACGTATCCTTGTTCGGATTATGAGCGGCGCGTAGAAAGCGCACGTGTTACTCGCAGCTCTTGCGCCGCGCAAACACGCATAATATTCGCGGCGCAACGCCAAGTGGACACTGGACACACCCCTTAAAATCTATAGCTGCACGAATGCTTCATCATTGAGATCAGTGATTATTCAATCTCCTTGGAATTAGACTGCAATATTTAAAAAAAATAACAATATGTCATTAGAGTCTCTATGACTATTATTTACAATTTTAATTGGTGGTAATTATTTGCACGATTGATACTGAGCAATACTGAGAACGAGTAAAACAATATCTGGAGTTTAATTTGAACATCTATAAAAATAAATAAATGGCTCCCAAAAAACCACCCCCAGTTTCAGATGAAAATTCATGGCGAACCGTAATTGAAGAAGCACCTTTGGACGAGAAAGATTGGTCGGTGAAAGTTATCCTCATTGAAGCAGCCGGCTCTGATCAAGATAGAATATATTTGAACAAATTTGAAACCTTTGCAGCCGAAGAAAAAAGATTTGTCGTAAAGAACATTTGCAAAACTGAAACTGTGTTTATGATAAATCAATTAGGAAGTGAGAAAAAAGTAAAAGACGAAAGTCTTCGAGTTTTTGAGGAAGGCAACGCATTTCTTAAAGAAAAGAGAGATATACCACCAGATATAATAGCGTTGATAATTAAGCATCTCATCCTAAAGATGAAAGATGAATACCTTTTCATAAAGTGGCAGAGGTTAGAAGTTAAAGAAGGTATGCAAAAGGAATCAGCAACTATGATTAACAAAGCTGAGGTTAGAGGCACAGTCACCGCCTTTCTTAGTGCCGCCGCTGCAGCATCAGAACCGCCTCCAACCCCTCAACCTAAGGGACCTCCGGAACCTGAAAACCCCGCGGTAATAGAAGGTAAAAAGTACAATACTTTACTTAGAGAGAGAGGGGAGGAATGGAGAGATAAAGTCTATGTGGACGATTTTCCATCGGATGGGCCAAATCTTTACGTCGCCTTAACGGGGTTCTTGGAACCACACCTACCCGGATGCCTTGTAAAGATCGGTATTCCTTTGACTGCCGTGGTTCAGATTCGTATTGATCCTTGCACAACAGTAATACCGTCAACCTTATTTAGAGCTACAAAAAGGGGTCAAAGTCAAACAGAGTTATTAGCAAATCAGTCATTACAATTCTGGGATGTGTTACAATTATTGCGAATTCAGAAAAACACAGCAAATGATTTTAAAAATACTGCGTTCGTCGTATTTTCTCCACCTTACTGGCAATCGGATAACTTATCAGGCGATGCTGATATAATATACGATGAGTTGTGTTACCTTATGTATGATATACAAGATTTGTCTAGACAGCATATGCATTATCTAGACAATATGGCTATTATTAACATTTCCGAGGATGAAGATAATAACGATTATAAAAGTTATTATCATAAACTAATTGATGACATACCATTAGAATCTGTAACAATATATTCTGTTTTGGATAGTATCCTTGCAACTGCTTGCAATAGCCAGAAAATAGACGCTGAAAGTAGCAGGTCATCATTGTCAACAGCTGTTACAATAAATACTGTAGATAATAAAGATAAAGCCGAAACCCTGGTTAAAGAAGTTTTCAGCGTTCTATGCAAAACAGAAGTCGATAAGAAGTCATATCGTTTAACCTACGGCGAAGAATATGAAAATCATAAAGATCCAATTGTAATCGACTATGGAGACAGTGCTAAATACAATACTTTTCACCTGGGAAATCTCAATTTAGACCAAATTGTATTTTCCTCTCTTCTCGGTATGCCAGTTCACAATTTATGGCTAAGACAAGATCGTCCAACAGATGAACTCGAAGCAAAAATAAATTTTCATATAAACGTTCTATTGTCATGTTTTGAAAGAGAAGACGTAGAAACATCGGAGTTAAATAGACTGCTTCATATCCTAGCATGTCGTAAGTTGTACAACAATAGAAGTTCGTTAAAAAAGCATCACCTGCCGCCAACAACTGTTGCAGAGTTTAAAACACATTACTTGAAGCGTAGTGTCCTCGCTAAACCCCTTCAAACCTGCTCTTCTTTAACACAAGCTAATCTTCTGTCGCCTCCTTACACCTCCATGACCAAAAGTTTAGAAGACTCTAAATCATCGTATAGCAGCAGTGATGACTCGGAGGTTCAAAGAGTAAAGTTCCTTTTTGACTGTCCTGATATAAGCGAATTGGTATCAGCTGCGGAAATAGCTACTAATCAACCTATCAAACACATAATTGACGATTTTGATTACTTTGAAGATTTTTCTGGTATAAGCTCATTTCAAATTATGTGTGAGGCGTTCAATAAATATAACTGCGTGGATTATAAATATTGTGAAGTAACTGATTGTTTCATACTGATGTTCTTCAATAGTCACAACAAGGATGGCATATCCCGTGACGAGTGGCGTTGCCATTTATCTACTCCTATCTGCTTACAAGACTTTTTTGACTACGTTTTAGAAGAAAATTATGGTTGGATACAAGATGAAGAGAATGTTTATGATAAAAATATACTATTAAGAGAAATTTCAGAAAGTAAACATTTTATTGATCCAACAGCGTTACAATCCTGTATTAAATACGACGACGTTGGTATGGATATGCTACTGGAGGGTTCTCTTAAATATGATGAGTTGGTTCAAGCTGAGGAATCGAGTCAAGGTTCAGCTGAGATTATAGACCAAACGTCCAAAAAGACTACGACAATACAAACTACTACCGATGATAGTAGTAGAAAAACCAAATCGCCAACCAGCTATTCCCCTAAATCCGCGAAACAAGTGTCAGAATTACCCGTTACTGAATCCTCTACATGCATTGAAATACCTACAAAACCATTCTTAGGTTATGATTTGGGAGACAGGAGAGTTGAAGTTTTTGGGAAAGACTCAATATATTTTTCTCGGGATGGTACAAAAATATCAAGTTACTATAGTTTAATAATACCTATGAATCTGGAATACATCATTTTGAATATAACACCGGGTAATAGTTATAATGAGTTTTGGATTCATAAAGCGTTAGGAGAATTCATAAAACCAGAGATTATTGACACCTGCGAGTCTTTTAGAATAACGACAAAAGATCAAGTACTGATTAATATTAAAAAACAATCTTATATGGTTCCAATTCATACGAGCTTCATCACTGATAATTTGGAAAAAGTCAGCTTAAGTAAAGTGAAATCTTCTAAGGCTAGCATGCCCAAATTACTTGAAAGTAAACATTTTCATTCTCTTTTTCTTACCTGGCCAAACGGCATGATCACAGAATCCATACACGAAAAGAATTCGTCTGTTGTGTCTCATATTAAGCAATATCACCAGTGCGCCATGCCTGATCTCGACGAAGAAATGCGTTGCATTAGTTTAAATGGTGAAGTAATGATTTTTAAAGAATCTGGTGAGATTGATGTACTTAAGCCTGATGGATCTTTCATAAAGATTACGAAATATCATAAAAAACCTATTGTGAAAGAGCAAGATCACTCTGATATTACGTCAGATAAATCTAAACCTAAAGCGAAAATGAGCAAATCATCTATGAAACCATCCAAACAAGCTATGTCATTGGAAGATAGTATTCCTGAGGACGCACTCGAATACGAATTAATCATTGAGGAATTTGAATTTCTTGATACGAATGGGCTTAGACAACATCATAAAAATGATACTCATGTCAATATAGAAAAATTACTTATACGTACCGCAACAGATTATTGCCTTGGAGAAATATTTTCAAGGCGTATGGATGGGACAAGTATCTTACTTAATAAGGATGGCGTTCTTCTCGTTACATTTTCCAACAAAACTAGGATTATCACACAGTATATAGTGGACGATGAAGAAATCTATCCAGAATGGACAGATGAAGAAAAAGAAATATTTGAATTATTTGATTCTGAAATCGAAGTCATTAATTCTGGGGGTTCAGAATATTCACAAAAAAGTTATAATGAAAGCGATCCTGGTTTTTCGAGGAAAATAGAAGAAGAGGAATCTAAGGAAAAAAAAAGGACGGACGGTTACGTGTGTGTACATGTAATTTATAGTATAGAGCACGAACATTTTTGTACTGTTACATTGAACAAGTATAATGGAAATATTTGTTTAGATTCTCCGAATGGAACAACAGTTGTGCTAGACCAAAATAATCATTACAATATTACATTAGATCCTGTAACAACCGCTCATTTTGATGGAGAAACGTTAGATATCTCTTATGAAGCTTGTCCGGAATGTAGATCCTTTACAACGTGCAATGTGACAGTAAAACCCGATGAAGATGATTGCGATCTGAATTGGGTGCAGGTCAAAGATTCATTCGGTAAAAAAGTTGTGGTGAATAATGAGGGTAATATTGCTTTGCTCGAGGAGACGTGTTCTTCTGAGAGAATCGATGCTGAAGAAATCTCAGAAGCTCCAAACCTGCATCCAGAATTAGTAGTAATTAACGAAAATGAGGAAAATGTCGAAGATAAAGCAGTAGATGCAAAGTCTGAAAATTCTGTAACATTCCATGGTAAATGTAGAGAAAAGTATTTAGCGAAGACCTTAAGATTTTTTGTTCTCAAACGGTAAGTGAAGTACCTAGTAATAGCTACCTACCTAATAACGTGTCTTAGATACTCAGAAAGTCGGAACACAGTAGTTGCAAATTCCTCTTTAATTTTACAAAGTGATTTAAATTCCGTTGCAATTTTTCAAGTTATAGATATGATATAAATATATTGTGCTCTTCGAACCTACAAGAACAATACAACAGTCCAAATTTTAAAAAATCCTATAACCCAGTGCGGTCTAAGTTCATATCTTTTCAAATATTCATATTGTGGCTAGCGGCTAGCGGCACGTATCTAATGAATTAATACAATCTGTTCTTTAGAGAGCTGACCTGCTCGGAACTGATACACCGATCGCTGATCGAGCAATACAAACTCGCCTGCCGCTGGCAGCCGTGGTGTTCTATCAATGAGTATGATTCTTTCGGAGACAATCGAACCTTGGTCTCCATGCTGACTCCTATACATCTCACGGAATCCGAGGTTAGACTCATATAAATTTAAAAATAGTGAAATAACCGCGTGGTTCCCGGCAGAGTAGAATTTGGGCCACCCATCTCTCCTCATGCGGCGACTATGGGATAGGGCTGTTCAACATCAATCTGATAGGTATACCTATACAGCCCAGGCGCAATCTCAGGTGCATGGCTCGAGGCAACAATAGTGCCCGGAATACGGCAATAGGCTCACTCCATATTACATACGCGGGACCGAATACAATGATTGGTGAAATATGGGTGTGAATTCTCCTCTACCTAACCCTACGGGGATAAAGGTGTGCTTATACTCGTATGTAGGTAGTTTAGTTATGTATGTACGAGTCGAGTAGGTATGTATAGTGAAATAAAGTTAGGAAGCTAAACTCTACCCGCACCTCTATTAGCTATCTATACGAATCTAAATTATCTGAACTGTCTGATTGACACACAAGCTATGTACCTATCGTGTGATTCATTATGTTATTCTAACTGCTGGTACTTTGTACTTACATCAGACTAAAAGAATAGTATAGACGGAACGCTTAGAGCTAGCCGGTGAAGCCGCCAAAAGTACTTAATTTACTATAATGCTTGCACTACATTCTCGTCGAAGTTAGGCGAGGTAGCGCGAGCAAGAGAGTGTGGTGGGAGCCCTCGCGTCACATCGCCGCGCCAGGAGACGCGAGGTGCGAGGATAGACGAGGCGAGGTGCAGCCTCCACATTCTCGCGTTCGTTCAATCAGTATGCCATAGTCTTGTGCTTAATCGGACATTTGCCGGTAAAAAAATTACAGTATTTACTTCGTCAAACCTCGCCTCGCCTAACCTCGACGAGAGTGAAGTGCTAGCAAACCTAGTGTCACCTCGCCTCGCATAACCTCGCCTAACTTCGTCAAACCTCGCCTCGTCTAACTTCGACGAGAATGTAGTACAAGCATAATAACCGATTGACCAATAACATTCATGATTGACGGCATGATGCATGACGCTTGCATAAGCGTGTAATGGACCCCTTACACGAGGGTGTCCTTTCGATAATTGTATCATGCGGGCAAGAAACTCTCCTGGTATAAGCGACGCTTTATGGATGTACCGTGTATCTTGTCTCGGGCTCCCCCGGAAGGAAATAGGCATAAGTGAGCATAATTATGTATGAACTAACGTAAATTACCTACTAATAGCGATAAGTTTCATTCTTATTCCACAAAAAAGCCCGATCCGTGCCGATGCCGATAATGTGGCCACTGGTCGGCCAAGGTTACTGCTATTTTAGGAAAAAATATTAGGGATATACGCGAAAAAATTCCAAGTCCACGCGCACGAAGTCACGGGCACAGCTCCTTAGTAGAGTAGCTCCTACTATAGAAACAATACACACTTCTACAGAAATGGCTCATGGATTCTAAACTAGCAGACAAACCCAAGTACCTAACTTTCAAAGACTTGAAGGAGGATCAGGGCAAAGGCTTTTATCATTGGATGCGACCTTATGAGAGATTTGTGCCGAAACCAATGAAGCCCGAAAACGTCTTACCTCCAAGACTACCGAGGGCGTACATATTGAGGTTAGCGTTTAAGCTTGTATTGAAAATATTTTCTGATAAGATCTTCACGGTTCAAGCCAGCTTCACCTGTAAGCCGGTACACCTACTGATTGACGGATGAGCCTTTGGCGCAGGTTTTTTCTCGGCGTTGAGAGATCAGCAGCAGTCCATATAAAAGATCCAAATATTAAGGAGGAAACTTTTCTCTTCCTTAATAAGCATATGAACGCCTAATAACCGGCAAACTTCTTAGAAGATCAATGCTACGTCGTGGATTGCTCGCCTTTTACGTCAATTCCGTCCACCACGGACCAATGTTCCGTCTATGTAAGATCGGCAACCATGCGTTTCAGGTTTTTGTTTGTGGGGGTCACAAATCAGCTTACCCTGTGGTAAGCGGTCTTGGGAACCCCATCAACTTAGGTAATTAAAGAAACGCTGGATCATTTGTAACTATAACTGTTCTATATGGTAATGGTCATTTGCTTCTGTGAACATAACCCTTGACCCTACAGAACTTTAGAAAAGCAGTGGAAAGAGCCAAACAGAGAAGAATTCAACGGGGCTAAGGAGCTTCTAGAGGCGATATTACGGTATCGAATTAGAATGGAGGCGGACAGTGATACACTGCTGAACGTGCCCATCATAGACCCGAGGCCTGAAGAGGAACGAATTATTGACGCCATGGTCCAGAATTTAGCCCATCAGTATGTTTTAAGTGTTACATCCTTTTAATTTGCTAGCTGATAATACTTACGCATTAGTCCCGGTCGCAACCGAAGCCTTCACCTCGGAAGTCAGGAGTCCGCTTTTCCAGTCTAACTGCGACGCGGCTGTACTTGGATATTTTCCGTGAAGATGCTTCACCACCATCATCTACCACCTGACCTCTACAACGCATAAGTGATATCTAAGTTCTCTTGTTAGATCAATTGCAGACGTTTATAGAGCTCCAACCACCCATTAAGACTGCCATGATTTATGCCCATATTACTTACTGCCATTAAATTTGATTATGTTGATACTTATGACTTATGTAGCACCTCTTAATCATTGGGGTGGGCAGACTATATTCTTAAATTCCTCCACTCCAATTGCTACGACTATGGCATACCTACCTACTTATCAAGTCAAGGAACTAAGTAGATCAATATTTGGCAGAACTTACGAGGACCTTCAAAGGCGGTTGAACGAAGACGTACAGACGCGAGCAACTCTTACTGTCACAACGAAACCTCTACCCCCTCCGCCCGAAGAGTTAAGTGTAGGGGATGAGGTTTCGGGAGAAGGTAAATATTAGCAACTGAATGTTCTATCCGGAACTAGTACCTGGGTCCTGTTTAGCTTAGCTTAGCTTTAGCTCGATACCCGGAAGGAAATAAGTGGTGGATTGACACACGGTAGATAGGTACCTATGTCTCCCCTGATCAACCCCCTGGGGGAGAACTAACACGGTTCTAGGGAAGGCAAGAATGCCTTAAAAACTGTCAATGTAATTCCTTCTATTTAGAGGCGAGGATCCTCAAACCAGGCTAATATGTGATGGCGGTTTACACAAGGCACTTAATTTTTCGGCCTAACGATCGAAAGTTCCCGGGTTCAGATCCTGGCCCTTCCGACATGAACCCACTCCTTATGTAACTAATTTTGGTCTACTGGAGAGGCTATTTAGTAATTTTTGTTACAACTGCTCTATAATAAAGTCAGTAGTTACAAAGAAAAGTGATAGATAACCCGATGTAATATTATGTTGAAAGTAATTATTATGTGCACAGAGCAGGAAAAATCGTCGGAAGAAAACCTAGAAGACGAACATTTGAAATTGGTGAGCCAGATGGAGCAGGCCGAGCAAATGAGCCCTAACCTTCAGAAGTACTGGAGGAAACGCCACGAGGAGCAGAAAGAGGAAGAATTTTTCAAGTAAGAATCCTTACCAATCTATTTTACAATAAATCCTTACCAATCTATTTTACAATAAATCCTTACCAATCTATTTTATAAAAAAACTTAAGGATATTTTTTTTCGTGCAATAAGCTTCTCGGGCACCACTTCGGGCTATGGTTATGGGAATAAGCTTAAGATATTGTATCAGAATAGAATAGAATGATCAATCTATGAAATTGGCATATAAAACATCAGTAAAATGGTTAAGGAGCCTTACGATCGAGAGGTCCCGAGTTCGAATCCTGACCATTACACTACCGACGTGAACCCACTCCTAGCACCAGCAATTTAGCTTAGCTGGGCGGTTTAAAGGTAATATTAGTAATTTCGGTTATATGCTTTTTAATTTGAAAAAAAGTTATTTTTCGATTGTCATAATCGTAATAATTTGTCAATAGGTGCCATACATTGATCATTCTATTTCTACTAACGTTGTGTTACCTGTCTAGGGGTGCCCCCCCGCGTTCGGTATGCGTTCGGTCTCACACATGAATTAATTCGTAACCAGCTAGGGGAGAGGTCAGTCCGAAACCAAGCTTCCTATAGCTCAAACGCAGCTCTATCTAGCGGTTCCATCATCATTCATTTCATACAGGACAGCCTCCCTGTGGCGTTACCGAAGTGAACGAGACCTCGGGATGCGCGGGTATGATCTCCGCACATAAGTAGTATTTGTATGCATGAAAATGGGTATTTGCATTGGTCGGTCGTTCTTCGGAGAGCATGTTAATTCGTCGGTCCCGGTTGTTGTGGAGGTCAGGTGGCAGTCGCTTCATGGAAAATATCGAAGTTCAGTTAAACCCGCAGGTAGACTGGAAAAAGCGAACAGAACCTCTGAGGTGAAAGCTTCAGATGCGACCGGGATTGACGCTAGGATGAAGAAGAATATCTATCTTCTTCTTCTTATTATATAAAAATGAATCCCTAAATGTGTTGCTAAGCGCAAATCTCGAGAACAGCTGAACCGATTTCGCAAATTCTTTTTTTAGAATATTCCCTGAAGTACGAGAATGGTTCTTATGGCGAGAAAAATTAAAAAAAGGCGGTACGAAGTTCGCGGGGTCAGCTAGTAGATACATAGAATTTCATATAATGTTATCTTTCTTGAAAAGTGTAAACTTTCCATATAAATTTACTAATTTATGATTGCACTCGTACAGGTACCTTCTCCGCGAAGGTGTGGTGCCTCCGTACTTCCGCAATGTCCTTGGTGGGGCAATATGGTGGGAGATGAACAGTATGACTGATGACGCAGTCACCAAGGCCGAGCGCCGTCAGATGACATGTGTATGCGCCGAAGATGACAAGACTCCGAAAACTGAATGCGGGTCTACCGGATATATTCTGCCGGGTCCATTTATGTAACACTTTATATTGATTAGGTACCTTTATTGACAGCTCTGTAAGTGCTACGCTTCCTCTCACGACCGTGGTTCTAATCGGTATGTAGGTAAACACAGAATTGGTACCCAAGTGCATAATCAAGAGGAAGGGCCTTTAAATTTAGCACATAAAATAATGTCGCCAGAAATTATTTCTAGCTGTTGTGGCATTCTGAGAACCCATCGGAATTAATTTCAAAAGAGTAGCCAATTTTGTATATTTATTCCTTTCAAATAAACATTACCTACTCGTTAGATACACTATTACACTTTTTCAAACTTACACTTTTTTGTCAGCTTCTGTGACTCGACGGTCGATAGTGCTAGCAGGAGGCGCCTATTCAATTCCTTGTCAGTGCTAATATTTGTATGCCTTTGTATGTCAATTTGCGTTGTTCTGGGTGTTTCCGAGCCTCGGAGACACAGATCACTTCCCCGGCGATATGTATGAAGTGTATGAAGTGATCTGTGCTCGGCGAGCATGTTAAGCCTTAAGCCGTCGGTCCCGGTTGTCATACGAATGAGGTTACAGACAGAAGTACCTAAACATAACTTGATCTATTCCGAACCTAATGCGAATAAAGTCGCCGGCAACAACTAGTAGAAGATAAGTTTAATAAACAAACACGAGATATTGGATTGTAAATGTTCTGACGACTACCCTAGATCCGTCTACTACCGTAGATATTTCCTTGTAAATGATCATCAAAAAGCTTCATTTGACACATATCTTTCGATAATGTGTATCCTACTAATATTAATAAAGCTGAAGAGTTTGTTTGTTTGGTTAAACGCACTGATATCAGGAACTATATTCAAATTGAAAAATTCTTTCTGCGTTTAAAGTTGAATAAGTTAAGTTTGTCACTATGTTTGGATGCTTGGTTTTCATCACGCTCGCTTTAACGGCTGAACGGATCTGGCCGAAATCTGGAACATAGATAGTTTAGTTCAGTCTGAAATAACACATAGGCTACTTTTTATCCCAAGAATAGGTTCCCATGGGTTGCGAGAACGGGATCAAAATTCAATGCGGTCGAAGCCCGAAGCCGCCAGCAACAGCTAGTTTATCATAATATTAATAGGATGACTAAGCGCTTCAGTGAGTTCCTCTTGATTGCATATTTCGTATAGATAACGTGGCTCAGTATGGTGGAGTCGGTTGCATGGTTTAAGATTTTAAACTCGTAATTTTATTATTCTTTTATATTTAGTAGACGTTGGTGGGCTGTAGGCTGTAGGTGAAGGGTAGGCAGACATCCCAACTAGCAAATTTGTCTTGCAAACGAGTCCTTTTAAGTGCTGCAGTATTATAAAAAGCTTATGGGTATCTTGACTATGAGATTATATCTTATAAATGCATAGATTAAAACATTTTGCACTCAAAGAGCATTCGAACTTTCAAGCTACTTTTATAGATGTATTTAAGAAGTCTTTTAAAGATATTTATCAGAAGAGAGGATTTACAAGTACCTTGAATATGACTCCTTGCTCCTCAGGATTAGTGTACACTTGATTAAGCATTTAAGAAGGGAATATATTCTTAGTAAAGTCTCCACTACGTACCTCATAATACTTTTATTCTTACTAAATTCCTGCTTAAAACTGTTATAAGGGCAACAAACAGTAAGTTCAATTTGTCTCACCCAAAGACATTTCATAACATAGACGTGTCATATGCTTACAAATCAACGTAGAAAAATGTGCCGAACTCACACACACACATTTTTAATTCATCTACACTTCCCTACATAACCAATGGATTGAAAAGAGAGGACATGAAAAATACAATATAAAAGAAGAAGACAGCTATTGTTTGTCACTTGGACTTTAATGATAACAATGTACCAATCACAGTGCGGTTGTTAGTCGGTGACATAGGCTAACAAAATTATTGAAAAAGAAGGTACAGAGCTCTCTGAATTGAGGTTATTGCCTAATTTTGTTTAGACAAAGATGTTTGTTTAACTTTGTTAATGTATTATGAAAAAGCTAGGTATAATTTTTAAATTTCATTATTTTGTTGCTGTCAGTAGTACAATTTTAACAAGTACCTAAGTAGGTACTTGCCAGTAAAGTGAAGTTTGAGATAATTGCGTAATTTTGTTTAGACAAAGATGTTTGTTTGTCATTGTTATTGTATCTTCTAATATATAAAATTCTTCTGTCACGGGGTGCGTAATCGAACTCCTCCGAAACGGCTCGACCGATTTTGATGAAATTTTTTGTGCTTATCCGGTATCTATGAGAATCGGCCAACATCTATTTTTCATCCCCCTAAGTGATAAGGGTGCAGCGGGAACGGGATTTGAATACCACGCGGGCCTAAAATATGGCGGTACGAAGTTCGCCGGGGCAGCTAGTCAAGTATAAAAAAGCTAGGTATGTTTATTCTATTTCATTATTTTGTTGCTGCCAATAGTACCTACAAATTTTAACAAGTAGGTACTTACCTAAGTAGATACTTGCCAGTGAAGTGAAGTTCGCACTTATTAACTTACTTGAACCACATAGTATTAGTAGGCAATTATAAAAAACAACAAATTAAAATTGGGAAGTAGTATGTAGTGAGTTTAATGCCTACGATATTCTCATCTGTACTTTAATCTATGTTCGGATCACACACGTCCTTGTCGCTCACGCACCAAATTATATCATACTGTCTCTTTTTAACAATTTTAACTTGAATATTATGAAAGTCAGAAATTTGGTCTTTATCAGTCGAAATATGTATTATTTCCATGTGATATGAACTCCCTTTCGATGTATTAACTTTAGAGTAATAGTTCGTGCAGTGTCTATAAACATACGATGGCATTTTCGTTATTTTTATAAGTCACTGATGCTTCCGCTCAACGTCCGGCCGGCGCCGCTCGGCACGCGGTACTAGAGGCAAACGTTCCAATTGACTCGTTTTCGAATCTTCACGATTTTCGCGCAATAACGAATCTACTTCTTTTTATATATAATATCTTTGGTCTCACCAAAGTCATATTTAAGAACTAAGGTATGTAAATAGAATTGGTTAAGGACAGTTTGTCTAGGAAGAGTCTCTTGAAAATTCTTTCATAAGAGTTTTTTGAGAATATCCTCACTAGCAATAGTCTTGTGAATTCTTTTACAAGTAACAATTATTGTAACCATAATTTTTAGTAGTGGAAACGTAAAATAATAATATGGATTATCAAAATGGAAAAGATTTAAAAGGAGTGGAGGCTACCGAAGAAAAATTAACAAAGTAAACTCGGAATTACTACAACAGCCGGAGTACGTACAAGTCTTAGCGGAACCATGTGAATTTAGAGCTGTTAATGACTGTGATGGTTCCGTATAATATAAAATTAAGAATTAGATAATTCAAGTAATAACGAAGCAGTAAATGATACTAGTGAAGACGATTCGAACAGAACTGATTTTAACCAAGATTTGATGTTTCGGGAAAATATTAAAATGTGGGCGATTAGTAATAACATACCGCATTCAACATGCAATCAGCTTTTTGAGGTCACTAATATCAGATATAACGGTGAATATTCCGACACCATTTTTGGAGTGTCCAGGGTGAGAATCGTAGTGTAACGTTGATATTTCGTTACAATTTATTTTTGGGGTATACTTCAGCAAAACACACGTTTGTTTATATGCTTATATTTCAGTTTATGTTCTTATTTATATTTAAAAAATATATATATATGCTCGATTTAAGCGCTTGGTGGCCTGTCCCGAGCCTACCTCAGGTTAAACTTACGGTCATCAAGAGTAGGTTTTAAAGTTCGAAGGAATAAAAGTTATGACATTAAAAACTTAAAAAGTTGGAGCATCCTAATGTGTAGAATATTTGTGAATTGATCCAATATAACATAAAAAAAAATTAGGCTTACATTTTGTCCCAGCAAAAAGGCAAGTTTTGGTGGTCGAATTTCAAAATGTCCTACATCGTTCCCGAATACCGCGAGACGTATCGTTTTGTTTGTACCTGGTACCTTTAGTCCCGCTCTAGTGCTTACGCAGTCTGCTGGTTTGACAGTGTGCAGCATTTCCCGCCAAAATTTAAGTAAACACGTTGGGTGGCGTTTTGTCCAACGATTTTCAAGTAATGGTGGATCGAATTTCTTGCTTCCTTTTTGCTTTATTTACTGGAATAATGGATCATTATAGAGGTATATTTTCTGTTGTTTACCTATATTGTTATTGTAAGATTTAACTAATTCATTCAACTCCAGTAGACCTTTTTGTCTAAATTTTCAGTGTTGGTGGCTTAGTCTTGGTGGCTTTGGTGGCGAAAAATGTTAAATATTCCTTTTTTTCTATACAATTTTATTAATTTAGACTACATTTTTGTATTATTTATGTTCAGCTAAGTTCTAAACATTAATTGATGTTATATAGTAAACAAAAATAATTGAAAATTAAAATTACGCCGGGTCGTTGACCTCAGCTGTGCGTAAAGGTCAGCGTAAAGGTCATGCAAAAAAAATCCAAAATATGAGACTTACTATAGTGGTTATCGTAAAATTATAACTGTTTTGTATATTTACAGTAAATATTTGCATATTAACTTGTTTTATTTTGGACATATTTACCATTTCATATGATTTTCAGCTTCGGTGGACCAAAATTCAATTTTGGTGGCTGGAACAACTTCAATTAGTTATATCTCTGTAACTACTGTTGTGATTGTTGGCAAATTTACAAAATATGTTATAGTTTGTTGTGCTAATGAAGATTTTAATTAGTAATTTCTGATAAAACCTAAAAAAAAAATGCGCCACCGAAACTAAAAAAAATTGTTCGTGTTGATATTCACCCATAAGTACGTTTTACCTAAGGATGCCCGCTCGCTCTTAGAAACGACTAAACCAGAAATCCGAATTTCCAGCATAGGGACTGGATATTATTGGCACAACAGCCTAAGGAATAAATTAGAAAAACTTTTTGTAAATGACCATATTCCTCTACCCGGTAGAACTACGGTTTGCCGCTTTACAACATCTTTTTTCAGGCACGTTGATTTTGTACGTTGTAGTATCACAACCACAAGCGATACTTAACTCATAAAACAGTCAACATCCATAACGACAACCATTATAATAATCTTGACTCGGCTTGGCAGTATTTACTGTCAAAACCACATTAAAACAAGTAAAACATTAAACAATAAAAAAAACAATAAATGACATGGTATGTACCACATAATCAAAATTTGTTTTTGTGATAGCAAAGAGATTAATATATACAGGGTGGAAGATTTTAACCTTACCTGGAGGGCAAGTACTTTAAATACTGGAGATAGCTAATTTCACTCAAAGGAAACATTCCTTTATTTTTAAAAAGAAACAAAACTGCATTCATAGTTTTTTGAAAATTCCCTTGCCATGCCCGGTAATCGAACCGACTAAAATCCAAAAAAATAACATCCTGTATTTTTATAGCATCAATCGATAGTGTCAATCATGAGGATCCAAACTCTCTAATAAACATGCTAAATTAAATGAAAGGAAGTCAATAAAATCTTAACTTATAAATTCCATTCCAACAGATACAGTACTTTTGCTCAACGTGCCATCACATACCTTATCAACAATAACGCCATTTATTTAGTAAAATGAGTACTAAATGACTAAACTTTGATTCCGATTTAGAATGTAACGTTATTGTGTGACTGCATGAGGTAGTCAAGTCTCCCGATTTTTTTTTATAAAGAATATCAGTAACCGAAATTACTAATATTCCTGTTAACCCCCCCAAGTAAGCTAAATTGCTTGTACTAGGAATGGGTTCACGTCTGTAGTGTAATGGTCAGGATTCGAACCCGGGACCTCTCGATCGTAAGGCTGACTCCTTAACCACTAAGCTACCGACGGCGACGCTACTATTATGTCGATTTAGGTCCAAGATACGTGTCTCGAGGTATACTTGGTTGGGCTTGGAAAGCACTTCGTGGTACACCGCATCGCACCCTGGGCAACGGAGATGGCGAGAGAATTGCCTTATTGGTTCGTCTTATAATACGTTAATTGAGACTTTTGAATTAACCTGAGACGGCATGCGGTTTTAGTCGGTTTGAGTCGAGAGAGTAAATACCCCTGCTAGCCAGTGAGGGCCAGCCATGAAAAACAGGGACAAGTAATTTAAATATGGAATTGGTGATGGATCCTTGAGTTAAGTTCTCTATTTTGTTAAATCGAATTTGAAAATTGAATTTTCAGGGATTTCCTTTCATTTAATTAACCATGTTTGTTAGACAGATTTAATCCTTATGATTTATACTATTGATTGATGTCATAAAAATACAGGATGTTATTTTTTCGGATTTTAGTTGGTTCGATTACCGGGTGTGGCAAGCGAATTTTCAAAAATCTATGAATGCAGTTTTATTTCTTTTTAAAAATAAAGGAATGTTTTCTTTGAGTGAAATTCGGTATCTCCAGTATTTAAAGAACTTTCCCTCCAGGTAAGGTTAAAATCTTCCACCCTGTATAATATAAGTAACATTTACACCAATGTGTGATAGTGATAGCTTAAAAAAGCGGAACCCTAAAATTATTAAAATGGCTACAAGAATTTGTCTCATCCAAGTGTTGTGCAAGCGACTTTGTCTTTGAGGCGACTTAATAAGTATTACAAAAGATCTATTAACCTTATGCTTATCTTAGAGAAGAACAGTCAGTCTTATGTATGTTCGGCCATATTTTCTTTTTCTTTACAATAAAAATTTTCAACAAATTTTATAAATTATTATTCCATTAGATACATTACGAAGAGGGCCCTTGAAAATTTTGCCAATTATTTTCTATAACTACTCGAAAAAATTTTCTCCGCCAGCTCATTAGTTGCAATAGCAAGGACATAAATAATTAAAAGCAAGCAGGACATAGATACAATTATTATTAAAATGGAGATGAAAGTTTTATTATTATGAGTAAAAAATACTTTAATTTTCAATAGTACCAACACAGCACGCTTTCTGTGTAAATAATACACTTGCAATAAACTTACCGAGAGTATCATAAGTGAAATCACACTTAAGATGGATTTAGTAAGAGTTTTCAAAGACTGATCGCCCTTACGACATCCTAAAGCAAGGCTCACCCAAGTAAGATTTTTTTTACAGTGGAATGAGCAAAATAGCTGTAAGATGAAATAATCTTAAAGAAACCCACTGTAAAATATTCATAAGAGTAAATTCCCTTAAGAAGTGCGCCCAAAGCCACACTTACAGATATCTGTAAGGCCTTTTGCACATTATAAGATACGTACGCCAGACAAGAAATATTTCGTGTCTAATGAAGAGAACACCTTGCACACTGTAAGAAATTATCGACAAGAAATTTCTTACGTACACCAGAAATTTCTTACGTAGCCACAAACATTTATGTTTGTTACAAACATTTCTGTTTGTTGCAAACATGTTTTGTTTATCATTCTGTATAGAATGATAAAACATGTTTGTAACAAAAAATATATTATACATACATACATATTATTATACTTAGGGGTTTTACAGGAGTGCTGTAAATTCCCGAAGGGGTAAGCAGAGGTGTATTAACAGCACATTCCATCAAATTATTTTCGGTACCACGTAATAGGAGCGAGCCTATTGCCGTCAAGCGGGCACTTACCCAATGTTGCTTAACGTCGTAATGCAAAGAACGGTCACCCATCCAAAACCTGACCCAGCCAATATTGCTTAGAAAGAAAGAAAGAAAATTGATTTTTACTTTCTCTCAGCCAATATTGCTCCTAGCCAATAGGTATAACTTAACCTCGTAATGTAGGTACAGAACGAAGTACCTACTTAGGTAATTTCTTATTTCTTTACTTCATTCATTAGTATGTACGGGTTATGCGCACTTCGTCCCATTCGCACTTCGTCCTCCGTTCGCAAATGGTCCCATTCGCGGTTAGTCCCATTCGCAGTTGGTCCCATTCGCGGTTAGTCCCATTCGCGGTTGGTCCCATTCGCAGTTCGTCCCATTCGCGGTTGGTCCCATTCGCAGTTCGTCCCATGCTTGTAGTTTGTAAGGCAAGAGGTAGGTTTAAGGATCGAAGTGGGTAGGATGGAATAAAATATCATCAAATAGAGGTTACATATCAAAATCCCGAAGTTCAGAATCCCGAAGTTCAAAAGCCCGAAAATGAGATTTTGATACGTTACCGATGATAGGCGTCCTGGTTTAATTTTTATATTTATTTTTTACAAAGGGGATAGTTTTAAAATGACTTCGTTTCTTAGTCTACTTTGGCTAATTTCGTACATCGCGTCGTACGTTACTATAATATAAATATATGTCGGAGGTCATTCTCATGCCCTTTTAACCTATATGTTTCCATGTCGAAGCGCGCAATGTCCACCCCGCGCAATCCGACTTGGATAGATTAGGTTAGAAGGCTAAGGCGGGAGCGGAGCGGAGCGAAGCTCCCGCCTTAGCCTTCGTGGTTATTTTTTTTATAACCACCCAAAAATTTAATATTCGGGATTTTGTACTTCGGGATTTTGTACTTTCGGTATTTTATACTTTCGGTATTCTGAACATTCGGTCAAACGAACATTCGGGATTTTTTAATTTCGGTCTTCGTAGCTTCGGGATTTTGATATGTAACCTCTATTTAATGATATTTTATTCCATTCTACCCACTTCGATCCTTAAACCTACCTCTTGCCTTACAAACTACATGCATGGGACGAACTGCGAATGGGACCAACCGCGAATGGGACGAACTGCGAATGGGACCAACCGCGAATGGGACTAACCGCGAATGGGACCAACTGCGAATGGGACTAACCGCGAATGGGACCATTTGCGAACGGAGGACGAAGTGCGAATGGGACGAAGTGCGCATAACCCGTATGTACCTAACCATAATTTGACGGAGGATACACAATCCACAATCATATACTTACCTAGGTAGGTACAAAATAGACAGACGACAGCGTCTTTTTTTGATTGCATACCTACCTATCTATATCATAGACGGGAACTTTAAATCTCTACAAATAAAATTGGAGTGTCTGTTTGTAATATTAAAATAACCGGTTTCTACTACATGCATATGAATGTATTGTATACGGTACACATAGGTACCAAAATATATATTTTTTAAATTTTTGTCTGTCTGTCTGTTTGTTCCGGCTAATCTCTGGAACGGCTGAACCATTTGGACGTGACTTTCTCTGGCAGATAGCTTATGTAATAAGAAGTAACTTAGGTAGGCTAAAGTTGGCACGGAATCCGAATTCCACGCGGGTGGAGCCGCGGGCAACAGCTAGTATAATAATAATAATATGACGAGACTCGAGAATCAGCGATGGGATATAATACAAAGCTTGTAGGTACCAGAATTAATGCGAAACGAAAGAAAGTTTTTAATGACCTACGTACGTACATACCTACCTACCTATATGTCCCAAACAACACCGACTCGTAGTCACACCACATTATCACACCAGTATGACAAACGGTATTTTTTTTCTCGTTTGTCACACTGCTGATTTTTACACAACATGTATATCGTAATTGCTAGTGCAGTGCCAACATAATAAAGTCGGTTTACCGACAAGTAATGCAACTGACCTACAACCTATGGCATGTCTTTAGATGTGAATAATCCGTGATTCATATTGTAATATTGTTATCTATAGTACCGACTGGCCGGTTAGAAATGCATTGAGATAATGATTGATAATGACTGACAAACGTCAACATATAAACAAAAACGATAGTTTCACATTGGCTTTGCAACATGGCTTTTTGTAGGTATTATTAACAGGAAACGTGGACAAGTGTTATTATTTAAGCAACATCAATACTATAAACAGAAAGTTTACAAAAATTCTAATCAGATATGGTTCTGTCGTAACCGTCGCAATAATATCAAGTGCTCCGGTTCAGTCACAATAAACGTAAGTGCCAGTGTACATAAAATACATATACTTGTTATATAAATATAGGAACATACCTCATCTCTGTCTAAGGTCTATCTTCACGTTATGTCTCTAACGGGGCAGGCAGAGAGAAGGGAATGCAATGTTTCACGATCGTCGCATGACTACCCTTTTTGCTTCTTGAAGATTCATAAAATGCTATATGAACGAGTCTCCAGAAGTTAAATAATCCCCTATTCCACCTAGTTACATTGATGTTACTACTTGGACATTTTTGTTCCAAGTAGTTAGATTAGTTTCAGTAGTAGTCTGATTAGTTACACTAAAATAAAATTTCTAAATAATTTAACTACTTGGAACAAATATGTCCAACTAGTTACATCAACGTAACTAGGTGGAACAGAGAAAAATATCGCCTCAATATCCGTAACCTAATCGTTCTTTAAACTTCTCAGGGTGAAAATGTTATAAAAACAGTTGAGCACAAGAATACATGTCAACCAGATGAGTGCGATAATGAAATAGCGCTTTCGATACACAAAATACATGAAGTTGCTTGTACTTCTGCGGAGCCAATGACAAAAATTTTCGAGAAACATATTAGACCCTTAAAAGAAAAAGGGTTGAAAGTGCCACAATTTGATAGCGTAAAGTGCAGCCTCTATAATGCACGCAAACGAAAACTAAACGTGAATAAGACCGTTTTCAAACACATTGAAGACGTACAAGTACCTATTACATTTGAAAAATGTCTAATTGCTGATTATCAATATGAGAATACCAGACTACTAATATTTTGTTCTGAAGACGCAAAGGCATTATTAAAAATTAAAAATAAAATCTTGAAAACTAAATTTCCCGATTGGTGTCCCACTGTATTTCACGCAGATTTTGAGATAGCTGTAGCAAATGCCATAAAACTTTTTTTTCCACGTATATCGATTAAAAAGTGTTACTATCACTATTGTCAGTGCTTATGGCGAAAAGCGAAATCAATTGGTTTGAAAAGTAAAATTCATAAAAGAATTGTGGGATTATGTACGGTATTGCCGCTAACTCCGTTAGAACTTGTTAAAAACGCATGGGAGTACATAAAAAATGAATCAAATGAATTGAGCGGGGAAAAGATAAAACAGTTCATTGCATACGTTGGCCGTCAATGGCTAAATGATGAACAATATATTGCTGACTGGAATGTAGTTGGTCAAAGACACAGAACCAACAACGTTTGTGAAAGTTGGCACTCCCAGTTAAACAAAAAGATAAATAAAAACTACGTAACCATACTAAAGTTATTAACAGTATTAATAAATCAGAAGGAAATTAATATACAAAAAAAAGAAGACTCGACCAAACTGATAAAGATAGTTTTATAATTTCGTGCCAATTAAAACTATTAAATAGCGAAATATCATTGGGACATTTCCTTGAAATGTTGCGTTAACAAAAAACTAGTAAACATTTTAAAACAAGCTTTTATTGTTAGTACTTAGCAAAATGCTAATGCATTGGCTAATACGTAATTTGAAGTTTTACTGTAGGTATTACTGTAGTATTGTACCTACTCATTTTTCTCTCAGTAGATACCTACTTTAAAATATTACTTTACGTTTCATATAAAATAAGCACGATTTATACCTAATTTTCACAATAATTATTTCGCGGACATTGGTGTGGGTTACAAGTTCATTCACTTTCTTTTTAACAATGTACTTAACGTGTAACTGTTTAATGTCTCTACGAATAAATAAATAAAATAAATAAGTAGTATAACTCGGACAGCACTAGTTCGGAAATAAATACATTACATGGTGTGTAAAAATCAGCAGTGTGACAAACGAGAAAAAAAATACCGTTTGTCATACTGGTGTGATAATGTGGTGTGACTACGAGTCGGTAAGGCTTTTGACGAGTTGTTAAAATAGGTACTTACTTGAAGATTTCATTACATCGTCAAAATACGCAATTTATAGAAGCTATATCCCCACGTGGAATGCTAGCTGTAACTCTCAGGTAGGTACCTAAGGATTTTAATACCTACCTATTTAGTTCATCGAGACGTCACCAGTTACAACTCACAACCGAAACTGCATTTAAAAATTAAACTGTACTAGCAAACTGAAAGTCATTTGGCATAGAATCATAACCCTCCTTTGGCTTCACCGTAGTCGGGTAAAAATCAAAAGCCGCACCGCCGCGCCGACAGGCGCTAGCGGCACGTGTAGAGTGAGGTGCGGTATGTCGGGGGAGGGGCACAAAGGCGCCGCCGCCGCGGCAGCAGCGCCGCCGCCGCCGCAGAATGAATAGGTACCGAGTGGGCCGTTCAACAACGTCTTGCGAGTTTTTGTGTAAGGTACTTGTTACCTACATGTAATTATTTTGAAAACTTTGCTTATATTTAAAAGTAAAAATAGCAATGTTCCAATTTTGAATATCTCTCCACAATTTTTGAGAGCCATTGTGTCTCATTTAAAAATGGATCTGCATCGAGAACATTTTCGTACGATGATTGTGCGAAAATTGGTTCAGACGCATGAAACTTTGTGTAGAGGCTGGTGGTATGACAAGCTAGTATGACCACGAGGAAACGGCCTGGTGGAGAGTCCATAGAAAAGATTTAATAAAAATATTTTATATATCGAAGTTAATTTTATAATTTCTCAAAATAAAACTTGATGTAATTGAGTGTCCCACGTACGTAAGAAATTTCTGGTCTAGATCCGCCAAAATGCGTGTGTCTTATCAGACACAAGAAAAAATTTCTTACAATGTGCACGGTCTCATTCTCATATAACAACAAAGGCGACTGCATTTCTTATAAGAAATTTCTTGTCAAGCACCAGAAATTTTCTTGTAATGTGCAAAGGCACTAAGTGTACTATAAGTATCTATAACTTTTGGTCTTGGGATATTTTTAAGAGAACATTTTGCTAGTTGGGATGTATGTTAAGGAACAAGCTAGTAGCTGACCGCACACAGCAGCAGCAAGCGACGTGACGTCTCGTCGTCGGGACACTATTTGTTTCTATATATGTATTTGTATGAATTACCTTCTGTAGTCAGCGACACGTCGCACATACAGGTATTTGCTCGATCTACGCGGCCAAAATTATTTTAATGCATAATTGGTATCTAAACAAGATAAATAAACAATAAAAATACTTATTTTTTTTAAATAATACTATATTTTACAAAAACACGCCTTAGTGGAGTACCTAGTATAGTAATATAGCTTTTTTTAAGTTAATTCATCGCTTTCTGATGAATTTTCTATTATTGGATTGTATTCTGCGGACACAAACAGCCAAAGTTTCAGGCAAAAATGTTTTCGCTTTCCTTTTTTTTTATATTTCGCATGCTACTTAGCAGAGTTCTGCTCAGTTCAGATCCTCTGCTAAGTACATACATGTTGTATGTATATACTTAGCAGGGGATCTGAACTGAGCAGAATCAGTTAATTAAATCTTGATTGCAATTTGTCCTCGAACATTTTCTTGCTAAATCTTGATGGTTACCATCAAGCTGAAGTGCTGAAGTGTTTATTTCTAGCCACAGCTGCATCTCGGAAAGCTCTCCTATTGACAATAATGCCTTTTCAATTATGACTGCGCCATAATCGTTATCGTACACGATTCTTCTTGGCTTTTTGTAATGCAGTTTAACACGGAAAAAAAAACCTTATTGGTCTTTCTCATAATCTCGTACTGTCCTTGTGTCAAATCGGCATCTATAAACATTTGCAAAGCCTGCATTGGTGTCAAGGAGGACTCCTCTTTACTGGGTCGCGTAAGCAAAAATGCCTTTATCTTTTCGGACAATTGATGCATCTTTGTTACCAGATCTACCCAGTTCCACTTTCGCAGCATGTATAAAAGTCTACTTTTCAAAGTTAGAACGTAGTTCTTCAGTCTTTTGCCTTTTGCTCTGGCTCTTTTTGAGAAGTTTTATCAACAGGTATTCCAAAAGTGCCTTCCAGCCAAGACCGGTTGTATTTTATAAATTTATCTTGAGCTTTGGTTCACCTTTGTTTTATTTCAGATTGCAAATCATGAATTTGGTCGTTATTGTAACCTTCACATGACAAAAGTTTATCTTTTAAATAGTTTAATTTGGCATCTAAAGTAAGGTAATTTTCTTTCTTTATTTGATCAAATAAGTGTTGGCGTGTTACAACTCTTACTCCTGATGCATCTTCTGAACCTAAAACAAACAAATACAATGTAGAAAGTCACTAAAAGATATTTCCTATTTTAAACGATTTTTAGCTGAATCTCTTCAATACCTCTAAACTGTATTTATCCGGACGTTTCCGGAGATGATTTTCACTGTATTTACAAAGTAAAGGATCAGAGAATAACCTACAATAAAAATTATAGCCGGATCTAACCCGATACATAAACAAAAACACTAGCAAAGATTTTTTTTAAAAATAAGTTATGGTGTGAAAATGGGTTTTTTTTATCACTACAAAAAAAATATAGCTTGTTAATTGATCATAATTTTATTTATGCATTTTATAAGTCTTTTACCTTCTCCATCAGAATCCATCACTTTCAATTCGTAGGAAGAACTTGAGAATTTAGAAACACACTTCGAAAGTTTGATGTTTAGAAAAGCGCCAAAATGAAATACGCACACTAAGTGAAACGGTCAAATTGCGACTGATGCCACAGAGGCGGGGTGTAAGGTAGCAGGTAGATAAAGCATGGGTATTGTGCCAGGGTTCATATTCTGATCGTGGAACTAGTTTTTATGAATGTTATTGAATTTTTGATAATGGGACTTTTGGCCGCGTAGATCGAGCAAATACCTGTATGTGCGTCGCTTAACTGCTCACTAGTAAGGTCCTTAGTTATACGTGATATACGTCACAGAACACTTTACACCCGTATTCACAAACAATACTTCGCTATGCGTACTACCAAAACTGTGCAAAGAACGACAAATTCTCAGTGCGTTCGTTTTGGCAAGCCTTTTTATTAATTGACAACACTTAAGTAATACTTCGTTGAGGGAACGCACTGCGTTAGATACTGCTCCGTGATGTTTGTGAATTAATTTTACCAGCCCTATGCGCTCAATCACACTATGAGACCTCACAGTATCGTTTGTGAATACGGGTGTTAGATAGAACCAACTGGAATACGATGCTACCGGCTGCTGTTGTCTGCGGTCGAGTTCGTAATCATTACTACAGTCTCAGCGACATATCGTGCGCTCTCACCAACCACATTTTTTGTCCCACGTAATAGAAAGCGATTATCTAATATATAAAATTCTCGTGTCACAATGTTCGTTCTCTCTGAACATACTCCTCTGAAACGGCTTGACCGATTCTTATGAAATTTTTCATGCATATTCAGTAAATCTGAGAATCGGCTACTATCTATCTTTGAAACCCCTAAATGGAAGGTGCAGCGGAAACGGGATCGTCGGGATCAAGCGGGAACGGGATTTGTATACCATACCACGCAGGCCGAAAATTATGGCGGTACGAAGTTCGCCGGGTCAGCTAGTAATATATAACCTCTGCTTGCCACGAAAACTGTCACCGTAATTCCCTGTTGTAAAAACCCAATAGCACTTCGCTAGAAATCAAACCCTCACACAAGTCAAGCGGTAAGATAATTCAATGAGAGCGAAAGAGAGGTGAACTGCGGGGCGCTCTATTTCGCTCTCATTAGTCTCATTATAGTTGCTCGTTTTCTCGTTTTCTCTTTATTGGTGCGCTTAATATTGGACAACGAACTGTTAAACGAATAGCTAAAGAAAAATATGGCGAGACTGGGAGAGAAGAAAATAAACTTTACAACAAACTACTATAGTGTGTCTATCTATCAAATAAAGCGGTACTTGTTTTTTCTTTTTGAGTACAGAAAAGTACGCATCCGTACTGCTTACTGACATTGCCACGGCCTTTTTTGCCGCCGTGGCCGGGCTAGGACGTAACACACGAGTTGGGGGTGTTACCTTTTTTCGATACGGAATTTCTGGATTCGGTCTCCATGCTCAAGGCCCGCGACCCGCGATAGAAGCTATGCAATAGCTTAAAAAAAAATACTTATTTAGTTCCATGGTTCTATCTACCCCACGCGAAGTGCCAATCATAATCAAAAGCCGGGTAGGTACTCTACTGAAGGGTATGTAGACTGTACTCGACTCGACTGTACCACAACAGTAACTGTACAAACGGTTCACAGACAGAAAACTTACTATGAAAATAAATGAATCTGACAATGGTCAGACTGTATAAGTACGAGGTAGGTAGGTAGGGTAGGTAGGTACAAGTTCAACAAAACTCTTGATTTACATTCCATTACAAAAGTGATAGAATGAGATAGTACCTAGCTAATGTACCAAGTTATTACAGCTGTGTATACGTACAGGTACGAGTAAACGTAATTTTAACGCGAATTCAAAATCTGATAATAAAAGAACCTAAGCACCTCAGACTAGTTATTACTTACCTACTCTTTGTACTTACCTAAGATCAATGTCAATCATTAGCCTATCGCAATCCACTGCTGGACACAGGTGACAGGCCTCTCCCAATGTTGGGTTTGTGTGGCTTTGGCCTACTGTTTGTACGCTGCACGCTGGCCAGACGGCTTGGTGGGTTTTATTGGTTTTATTTCGAGTTTTCCTTCTCTCGCAGTGATATCGTCTGCGTATTTATCCGTTAGTCGCCTCTTACGACACCCTTCGGGTGAGTTAGGGTGCAGGTGCGGTCGCAGCTTGAAGTTTTGGGGGGGGGGGGTCACTTCGGAAATTCCTTAAGAAATTTAACCCCCCCTCCCCTCGTACTGGGACTTTTCAATATGACGTGCATGGTTTGGGGGGGGGGGGGGGGGGGTCATGTCCCCTGTGACCCCCCCTCCCCTCGGACCGCGCCTGATGGGGTGGTGATACTTTATACTTGTATTGTTTCTCCGTCTCCACACGTTATGAATCGCGCATTATGAAATTATGTAATAATATAACTATGTAATTGATTAAATATTTTATTATTGTTCAGTAAATCATGTCTTGTGTTACATACCTACTAAATTAATATACTATTACTTATATAATTAAAATTCTCTGTTTCATTACGTTCCTAAATCCTCTTCACCCTAACGTTAATTCCCAATCGCATCCGAAGCTTTCACCTCAGTCTGGGGTCGGCTTTACCAGTCTTATGTGCGGATTTGGCTGGACATCGATATTTTCCGTGGAGCAACTACCATCTGGCCTCCACAACCCAATCATGACATTAGATGATATTGAAGCCAGACCGTTGCCGCATTGTTGTTGGACTTTTTAGGGCTCCAGCTACTTGTAACGACTGCCATAGAAGTTCAATATGGCAACCGGGACCGACAGTTAAACGTGTTCTCCGCTCCGAGGCACGACCAGACAATGCAAATAATATATCGACACCTCTGGGTTCAATTGGCGTATAAACCATTTTGGCCAAAATGAGTTATATACACCGTTTAGTTCAGAATTTTTTTCTCTATCGATCTGTATATTTAAAATGTTCAAATTCGCAAAAAAAATGCTTTTACGACCCAAAAAATTTAGATCATCCTACCACAAAAAAGATAAAATGTTAATGTAACAGCCAAATTTTTCTTTTTTAAATTTTTAGTAAGACGTTATGACCAAGATTTTTACCAACCCGGGGCGTAAGATCTGCCTTGATTGTAAATGGTTTTTACGCCGTGACGAATGAATATATTTCTTAAACGTAATTTAAAATTGAGGTCGTAAATCCAAACATTTAAATAACATATGGACGTATAAACCATATCCATTGCAAAAAATGGTATTCAATTTTAGACTTTATTGCTATAGAATTAAAGTCCAAAATTAAATGACAATATTTTTACTACACGCTTTCGTTCACTCTACAATAGACCATTTAATTTTAGATTTTACATACATTGCTTTAAAGTCTCAAATTAAATGGTAAAAATTCAAAAAAATATTAGTGTCCGTGTTATGACGGTGGTTTTGCTTTAGCAGAATCGAGGCCCAGGCCCTCGATTCTGCTAAAGTAAAACCACTGCACGAACAGTCATGTGGGTGACAGGTGTGAGGAGTTTGGACATGCCCACGGCGGTTTTGGACACGGTAGCCGTAACCCAGAAGGTGAGCACATCCTCAAAACGTGTACGGCCACCGAACTTGCCGTCGTGAACAGGTTCTTCAAAAAGAAAGCCGAACTTCTTGTCACCTGCAAGAGCGGATAGCACGCTACCCAGATCGATTTCCTACCGCTACCTTCCTACCTTCCTACCTGCCGACTAAGAGGCATAGCATCAGCAGGGTGGCCAACTGCAAGGTAATAAGTCTCACTAGCCAACACCGTCTCCTTGTCATGGACCTCCGCGTGAAACTCAAAGACAAACGCGCCGAGCGTGGCCAACGCAGAATCAGGTGGTGGTGAAGCCAAGTCCCAAAGTCTCGTCTCAGCTATCGGTGACAAGTGCGCTGATGCTGTAGATGAACCAGTACAGGTTTGCTGGGACAGGATTCAGGCAGCTATCCTTAAGGCGGGGAGGGTGGTGCTCAGTACGTCTAAGGGTGGACGCATCTATGACAGGGGCACTTGGTGGTGGAACGACACAGTGCAGAGAGAGATCAGGGTGAAGAAAGCCCTCCTTAAAAAAGTGGCAAGCGTCCACATCTTTCGATGACCGCGACGCGTACAAAGATGCAAAACGCCACCAGGAGAGCGGTAGCCAGGGCCAAACGAGACCACTTGCAACCGCTATATAACAAGTTGGAATCGTCTGAGGGGCAAAAGCTTATCTATAAGTTGGCGCGTTCCACGGCCAAAATGGCGCAGGCTCTGTTCAAGTGCCGCTGAATTAAAGACAAAGACCCTGAGGACAATCTGTTGTACGAGGAAGTCGCGGTGAAGGAGTAATGGCAGTGGGAGAGCTACAGATTTAAATAATTGCCTTTATTAGTTTGGTAATCTGATCATGACTGATAATGTGTGCCATAATTATCTGTTTTATTTAATAAAACTAAGTTAATTTCGTAATATATCGACCTCAATTCTGTAGTAAGTCTAATATTAATGTAATTCTGCCACATTCTAACAGAATCGAGATTGTTTTTATTAATTATAATTCTATTGATGTGCAAAGTTAATAGTTTTTACAGCAAAAAAATCTACAGTTACGTGCTTTTACATCAGTAAATGTGAACTTAATTTTACCAAATATGGATATAAGTACAGCTTATATCCATATTTGATTTTTCATCCAATTTTCATGGGGTGTATACACCATAAATTGGTATTTTCTAAGACGTATATCCATGCTAACTTCCAAACCAAAGAAGATAGATATGATTGAATGATTTAGCCTTCTTCATCCCCAAATTCTAAGAATCTTTCTCTTTGGAATTTTTTATGTAGCTTCTAAAATAAAAAAGTTATGATTTTTTTTCTAAAAATAAAATATTTTTTTTGCTCTCCTGAAAAGTCGTGTTTTGGTTTATACGCCAATTGAACCCAGAGGTGTCGATATGTAATGCAAAAACAATGCAGATATGCATATTCATGCATACAAATATATTATGCACTGAGCGGGAATCGAACCACTACGCCACAGAGGCTGTCTAAATTCCTAAATCCTCGTGACCTAATAAATGTCTTTAAGCTCGGCGCCTTCACTTTTGATCAATTATGAACGAAATTGTATTTCAGCACCCTTTCGTTTGACGCTCTCTGGTGACAGATAGAACATTTACAGGCACTCCTAAATGCCTAGCTTACCCGCTCGATGAGTTTCCGAGTTGATATGTCTGCTATGACCCTTACGCGGGTCGCCCAGATGGAGCATGAACGCGTGTGCACATAACGAAACTCAGAGCACACACCTCCCTCGGCGCGCCAACGCTGCGCCCGCCGGCGCCGCGCTGCGTCGCGGTCGTTCGCGTCACACGCGAGCGTGTGACGCGTTTCCACCGTGCAGTACCTACCTATTATCCTACAGGTAGGTAATCCAGATTTTGATACGGAACACGGAAACACACAGCACGGTGGAAACCGTGCAGTACCTACCTAACTACCTATCCTACAGGTAGGTAATCCAGATTTTGATACGGAACACGGAACGTATTATTATTAAAATTCAATCTCAATCTCACCCTTTCTTTTGGCTAATGGCTAGGTTCCTTATGGGCTAGGTAAACCAAAGACTATGATACGATTGTGAGTGTACAATCGTATCATATTGTAGCAAGATTCAAATTGTACTTATTTTCTGGTAAGGCTGTGTGAGCGCTATGTATAACCCACGCCACGTATCTTGGACCTAAAATGTGCTCAATATGTGCCCTATACGCGCAGTACACATTTCTTGGGTGTCTTTTGAGGATAGCACGGGATGCTACACTGCGGTAGACGAACTCAAATTCACCAAGCATAGACTATTACAAAGCAATCCGCGGGCGCCATAGCTTCGTATGTCTTACGATTTAGGTCCAAGATACGTGGCGCGTGTTATACTTATTGTATTTATACATTTTATACGCAACACCACACAGCACGGGCGACCGCTGCGTGCACACGCATGAGGCAGCGAACAGCCTTAGCCGATCCTGGGCTCACCACGTTAGTAGGTGATCAGTGATAGAAGATGAAGATGAGATGATTGAGATATATTTATCTACTCGAGTTGGGTACAATCGAGTACAAAATTGTCAAAACAGTATTTGACAATTTTTGACTAAATGCACATACGCTTTGGTTTCGTTGAAAAATAAAAAAATCACTCAATCCAGATGCACATAATATTAAATGATGCGTATAGGTCATAGCTATATTTAGGTGTAGTAGGACACCCGTGAAGTTGAGTGAATCGCCACGGTTTAGATACCTATGCATTGCATAACGTAAGTATGCGTAGGTATTTACGTAGGTATATTATATACATACCTATTGAATAAATAGTGAATCATTATTTATGAAGTAGGCTCAGAATACAGAACAATGTTCTAGGTATATTCTGAGGAAGTAGGTAAAGCAGGAAGCATGGGTGTAATAATATATGAAGTACCTAAACCTAGTTTCTGTACCTACTTACAATAGTGAAGGCGGTGTTAATGTAAATATCAATGAGTGAAGGTGTCTAGCTCTGCCATTGATATAAATATTTACATCTCTACTAATCATCACATCTCTCATCGGCGTCGAATACCTGTACCTATTGACTGGCAACATCCTCACTGGTATCTGAGGGCATGCATGTTAGATTGGTGATGGAAGAAAAGTTAGCAATTTTACACAAATTCGACAGTTTTCCCCACCGCTTTTTCCGATGTGACGAAAGCAGAAAGCGGCCAGTGGTGGAGGTGCCTGCCGCGCGCCGCTATTGGTCGGCGGTACAGCCAATGTGCGCGATCTCTGTATCGCGGCCGCGGCCCTAGCTTCGAAAGGGACCGCAGCGACGCCCGTGCACTCCGGACAGTCCGGCCCGGGCCCTTGCGAAGGATTGTGTCGTTGACACATTTTTGCATGTGACGTGTTGTTTGTCAACATATTATCTACGTACTTGCGTGTAATAATTTTTACCACTAGTTCCATATTGTGTAGGATACAGAGGTGTCCAATAAACCTGAGCTAGAGTTTTCACGTGAGTATTTTAGCCACTAATAATTGTTGTTCCTACGTGACGATAAGAGATGGCGTTACATGTCATGTCGCGTCGAACGACCGTGTCATTGAACTAGACTAATTGTGTGTGTGAGTGTGTGTATGAGTAACAGAGTCAACGCGCCTGTGTTTATTAGTTTTATCACATAACTTGTGTGTGATTACGTGGAAGTGCTCCGGCGGTTAGTGGTGTTATGAGTTTCATGCTAGTCATAGGTACTTGCACACACGACTTAAGAATTAATATGATAATGTCCGCAGCTCTTGGTAGGTAGGTAGGTAGGTATACCTACTTATTGTACCTTAGCGGCAGTAAGACCCATCATGAAGGACTAGCTAGAGATGAGGCCCTGGAGCCTCTCGTACCGCCTGACGCAGGTGATCTCTGAGAAGGGACCACCTGTGTCGGATCAGGGAAAAGCCAATGTCGAGTGCTATCATTGCCATGCGAACGAAAATTCAGGGTTACCCACACTGGCGGAGTGCCCAGCCAGCATGGGAGAGGCCGAGGTGGGCCCTCTTAACGTGCGCCTCGGAGTAGGAGTCCTCTCGCTCGGCGCCATGCTCGTAGCGACGGTACGGAATGCGAGTGCGTAGGCTGCTGCTGCCTCCTATGCTCGAGAATGAGACAGCGGAGCGGGCCCGAGAGTGATAGGACTCGCCCAGCCCTCCAGGTCCGCGAAAGTTGTACGGCGCAACAGAGGCGACTCAGACGTCAGAGGTCGCCCAACGACTTCCGTCCTCCATGAGCGCAGGCCTGGGGGTGACCGATGGAACCGTTGATCACTCCAGCAGAGAAGCAGGCCGGGGCAGTGGTGCGATGCCCCCCTCGCCTTCGCCCTTCCTGGGCAAGATTATCCGAGAGGATCATCTTGAAACTATAAATGGCCCTGGATGGGCCGGGGTGCCAGGGAAACACCTTATGGGCCACCTCAAACCCCGGCATCTGGAGACCTGAAACCGGCTGGCAGTTTTAGTCGGTTCGTGTCCGATATAACCGCCTCACTAAAATAGTCATTAAAGCTATGGGAACTTGGGCGACTCTTATCATACTGTTCCAATCTTTTATTTAATTAATTAATCTTGAAAATAAAGCTACAAATATTAGGCAGATAGCTACTCACCTCGCCTGATAGTATGGCGCGCAAGCTTTCCTTTCGGAGTTCCGGTCAGTTTCTATCAAAATTGGGATGAACCAAACCATAAGAAGATAGGACTAATAGGATAAAGGAGCCTGGGCCCTGGGCTCTAAAGAATAAGCTTTGAATGCAACCGATATTGACGCACGGATGATAATGATTAAAATGACAGAATTGGGCTGTAGCCTGCCTGAGTAACAAAGTCTTGTCTGTGTTGTCAAGTATCACTCGCAATCGCTCTACAATAAGGTAGGATAGTAGAACTCTGAATAATAAGATTGTCTTCTTATTTAGAGTTCTATGGGTGGGATCACGGAGGACAGAATATGACTTCATTCCTCCGATCTAATGGATCTGATGGCCAAAAGCTTTTTTTAATTGGAGCATTCCGGGGTCAAAGCGATACAGGATATTTCCAAGTGCTGCTGCGCTAAAGACTGGGGTACAGAATTCCACCAGTCAAGTCAGACAAGTGCCTGTCGAGTGTCGGTCGTTGTGAAGGGATGACAATGTTCATACCTTGACAAGCTGCTGAATAAGCAGCAAAAAGAGGTGCAGTCACCGGACTTTTCTACCGCCTCAAGGCATAGCGCTCCCAATAACGCTTGTAGAAGTCCGACTGCTCTACGCCGCAAGAAGAATCTGGAAGACTATTAAACACAATGGAAGGCGATGGGTCCCTGTGGTGTGAGCACCAACAATATTTTTGTATAAACGCGTAGTCCTCACCTCCTCACCAGTGACATCCTAAATCAATGGAGAATAATTGGCTCAGTCTGCACTCTCAGAGATCTATATGCGTTTCGCCATGGGCCCGCCTACTTCGGTCCAAAGGGGTTCCAGGCTTTACATCATCTGAGACCTTTATGGTCAGTATACAGGGTGGAAGATTTTAACCTTACCTGGAGGGGAAGTACTTTAAATACTGGAGATAGCTAATTTCACTCAAAGGAAAAAGAAACAAAACAGCATTCATAGTTTTTTGAAAATGCCCTTGCCATGCCCGGTAATCGAACCGACTAAAACCCAAAAAAATAACATTCTTTATTTTTGTAGCATCAATCGATAGTGTCAATCATGAGGATCGAATCTCTCTAATAAACATGGTAAATTAAATAATAGGAAGTCCATAAAATCTTAACCTATAAATTCCATTCCAACAGACACAGTACTTTTGCTCAACGAGCCATCAAATACCTTATCAACAATAACGCCATTTATTTAATAAAATGAGTAGTAAATGACTGAACTTTGATTCCGATTTAGAATGTAACGTTATTGGGTGACTGCATGAGGTAGTCAAGTCTCCCTATTTTTATTAGCAGTCGTTCGTTATTACTAATATTCCTGTTAACCCCTCCAACCAAGCTAAATTGCTTGTGTTAGAAGTGTGTAACCTCCCTACCTGCCTACCTGTACCCCTCTTTAACTCCTGACCGTTTTCTTCTACCTTACCCTCTTCTTTCCACTCTTACCATGCTCTTATCCCACACCCATGTGAAGCTCACAATTCCTATTCAACTTCCTAACTAACATTTGATGTCAAATCTATCAATACAATACCTACTTACTTATCAAATAACTCTATCATGATACATATAAATTCTATTACGACTTAATATTAATTTGGCCAATGAACGTCGTAGTGGGAAAGGACTCTTATCATGATACGTAGTTACCCTATGCTCTATAAAGGGGAGTATGTGCTAATTCTTCATTAAAATAAACGCCTACTTAAATTAATATACTACTAGTTTGTAAACATGAATAGCTAACTCTCTAATTAAGATAAGGATCCCTCACTTTCTATAAATATATTTCCTGACCTATTTATATTTGTTAAATTGGATACCTACTTAATTTACTACTGAAACTAATTATGATAGTTATAATGACTACCCATCTAAATAATTCTGATATTATCTAACTTATTAAACTTCTTCTATAGTAATACCTACCTAATCTCTTACTGAAATTAATTATAGTTCAGTTATTATACAACTAATGATTTCAACATGTTATATGTTTATTCAGTTCAATATATAGACTAATTGAATCCTGCACTTATGTGATTTATTCATAATTATCAATCTCATTGGATCAAATACCTTATATGAGTTATTGATATATTACCAATGATTGTACTCAACATGATATATTTGTTTTTCGGTCTAGGGCCCCATGAACACACGCCCAAGACAGTACAGTTCACACCAACTGAGGAATAACTGTTCCTATGTCTATTATAGGTAAGGAATAAGTAGTTTTACTCACTCCGCCTGGCCAAGACATCTGGCTCCCATAACAGACAAACACCAATTCGAATGGCGTGGAATTACAATATATCATTCCCTTTACCTAATTAAAGGCTTAATCCCCTTCTAGAGGTGTAAAAATATCATAGAGATGTATATAACATTCTTTTAATGTAGAACCTAATTAAAGTAGGTATACAATAACTGAGAGAATAATAAGTAACCTTTATATTCCCTTCACGTTAGAGTGCATATTTGCAGTAGATACTTAAGAAATTTACAATAGATTTCATCTTAGAACTAATGTCCATTTCACCAAAACCAATCTAAAGTTTTAGGTAGGTAAAGTTGAGTTGTAAACTTATTAGTTACTCACATCACCAAGATTGCCACAAGTCATTATTAGACTATATATGTGTACGGGTCTATTGCCCAAGTCTAGGAGTTTTGAATCTATTCCATAGTTGGAAAATATCATCTATTGTGATAAGATTCTCATTCTCCAGACCATACTCGATTAAATGAGCAAATACTAAGTCAATTGTTGCAATTGAGAACTATTTTAGTCACAGTAGAATAGACATAAGTCCCGTCATGATAAACTAAACCTTAACGGTTTTCTCTGGTTATTTGCATATAAAATATAACTAACTGCAAAACAACACAAGAACATGAATGACTCAATCTACAATCGGTTATCAATCACCAACCCCATATCGTTACACTTTCCGTTAATAGGTAGATACTATGTTTATCTTTTGTTCATAATATTACTATACCCGGTTGGCTAAACAAATAGTCTAGTATATGATTGAATACTAATATTGTAATACTATAAGATACTTTATTTGACTTTTAGTCTTGTTTTTATTCAAATGACCAATTTGACACTTTAAATTACACTACAAATTATGGTAGTCTCTTGATTTAGAATAACAATAATAATACTTTTCTATAATGCCTTTAAACAGACAATTCATCTTTTGTCAAGGAGTTTGAAATTAATAATACTTGTATCAACTATTAGCTAGGTTGTTTGAATAGTTTCTGTATTGAATTAAAGAGTATAACAGTTAAGATTCTGAAATATTACTTTATCAATAATTCGAACTGACCTTGAGGGAATTCATGACTGTATCATTGAGTTAAAGTCAGATTCAAACACAAAGCCACACACACTCGTAACTTCTTATATCACCGTATCATATTGGTCTAACACTGAACTTTACATAATAATTATAGCCCCTTCCTACAACAAACCATGACGGTTATTAGATTCCATAACAGACGTAATTACGCTTAAAAGTTAGTTTATTCCTAATCCCGGTTTATCAAGTGTACCTACACCTACCTATAAGTCTATTCCCTGTGTTTGTACAAATTATACCCATTTAGACTAATTGTGTGGTGTGTTATGTCCCTAACTATTTTAATAAAGATTACAGGTGAGTCAAGCCTGATTTTGGCGTACCTAAGACCCGTGTTTTGTCACAAGAACAACGACCGTAGCCTGGGATGTTGTCTCATGACGACCCTACATATGTATTGTGTGCATAAATAAATATATAATTATATAAGACTGAGCTGTTGACTTCAATAAATGTGACTAGGTCAAACTATTGGGTATCAACACTCAGATGGCTTTTTCGACCCTGAAACTCAGGTAAAGTCGAAAGCTGTCCCGCCATTTTGGATTATCAGCAAACTAGCTAAAAGTGGTCACGAGCTTAGTTAACACCGTCAGGTCTCCACTCGTGGCTGCCACATCGACAGACTTACCTATTGGGATTCCCTAGCTATTCCTAAGGCCTCAGCCCCTAGCCCTAGCCTAACCTTTTATACCTACTATCCCCATTCGAACTCCTAAAACAACATCTCGCGTTAGGAATGGCCGTTGAGCAGACTCACTCGAACGAACTACGCTTCATATCTAGATAATCAGCGAAGCCAGGAAAGGAGTCTTGCTACCATTCCAACAAGATGCTGTTAACGCGACATTTCAACCAATGTTCGAGCTAAAATTTCACTAAAGAATCATGATTTTACACAAATGCAACGCGATTTTATCAATTATAATGAATTAACACGAATTTCAATATAAGAAAATCATTTCAATCAATTCACAAAGCAAAGTTTCACTAGTTTACCACAAATTTTCCAAAATCCCGCTTGGTAACCCGCCCTCCAGTTGTTCCCCGTTAGCTATCCCCGAAGAAAGTGAACGAGGATCGCGCCAAATCCCAACTTTCTCACAATTTTCGCGGTCTAATTCGGCGGGAGTCTCCTTTGCACCAATCAGCGTCTTCTAAATCCTCTTTTTAATTCCTACAAACCCCGCAATATTTCTAGACCAATCCAGTACTGCTTCCCAATGCTCGCAACTTAATAAATATATTTTTTTTAATTATTAATATTAACTCCCTGTGAGAAATATTCACTTTATACAATTTAAAATGCCTAACTGAATTAACTTCCCTTCTCTTTACTTCAATTCACCTTTTTTTGTAATTCATTCTATTTATTTACCATTATAAATAACTTCCAAACCGGAAACTATCTAAACATCTATCAATATCCCCAACCTAACAAAATATACCAAGTATTTCTTTCCTTCCCTTTTTTTTTTTTTTAATAATATTATTTAATAATAAAAACCCTTTTGTACAACCAATTTAAAACATTAAATTAAATTAGAATTCCTTATTATTAGAATATCTCTTCAAATAGTATAATTATATCGATTTAAAACCATCATAATCTGATAAGAACAGCGCCATCTACCAGAAACCCGTATTATTACTTAGACTAGTCAATATGATGATGCAATATGAAAAACCCTATCTTTCATTACATTTATCAACAATCCAATTTCATTTATTAGCTTTTCCTCTAAAACAGATTATTTCATGAATCGTATTGCAACAAACCTTTGTTATTTTAATTCTAAATATTAATTTTATTATTGATAACAGCGCCATCTCTTAGAAATCGATTTATTACTTATAAAGACATGTGACGTTCTGTCTCGTTACAATCTGATAAGAATAGCGCCATCTACCAGAAACCCGTATTATTACTTAGACTAGTCAATATGATGATGCAATATGAAAAACCCTATCTTTCATTACATTTATCAACAATCCAATTTCATTTATTAGCTTTTCCTCTAAAACAGATTATTTCATGAATCGTATTGCAACAAACCTTTGTTATTTTATTATTGATAACAGCGCCATCTCTTAGAAATCGATTTATTACTTATAAAGACATGTGACGTTCTGACTCGTTACATCCGACCCCCTGAATCTGACGAAGAAACTTAACTACAATTTGTTCGAAGTAAGATTCACATTAAAGACTACTTAAATAAATATTATATATATATATACAATTATGAATATGAATTATCAATCTTCCCTTCCCTATAATTATGATTCAACCCATTTCATAACCTATTCAGTTATAACTCAAATTCCGCACCTTTTATGTCTTGTGTAAATTGACCAAATATCAAAATCCGATACCTCCCAATCTCATTACAAGCTTTTTAGTTAAATCACAACATTACATTATTTCCCGTCAGGACTTGATCCAATTCAGTGAGAGAAAATGGTTGTGAGGCACCTTTGCGCTGTCGCACAGAGTAAAAGTTTATACAGGAACCTACATTACGCTCGCCATATAACCAAGTACTCCGCTCCCCAGAAAAAGTTCAACCCTATTGACTAAAGACATAAAAGAATGTATAGATTTTCACCCCACCAGTAATAAACCTGAAAGGCCGACATTAAGACAATGGTATTTGTAGAGTGTGCCAAGTTCCGACCTATTCTGTTTAGTTGGAGATTCATGAAAGTTCTTCTCGACATGCATGACCTTGATTTCAAATTTTGAAATCAATGTCTATTACTAACCTAACTCTTTGCATCTTTCATGAATCCGTTTGTGATGCATGCAGATATTTGAACCATAACTCAATTTAATTATAAACCCTTGAAAATTAATGCTGGTTGGGATGGCCCACCATACTGAATTTAATAGCATTCACTCATTATAACCTTTCATATTGACATCGTTCCGTTCGTCTCATACACTAAAATATTTCTTTAATCCTTTCCAGAACCCTCTTCTATGGTCTTGCTTCCTGCCAACCAGTCAGCATTATGAAATACAAAATATAATGTGGTTATGAACAATAATGTTTTTTTTTTTTTTTATATATATATATGAAAGAAGACAAGCAATCAATTATTACCCTTCAATATATTTAATAACATTTTTTTTTTTTTTTTTTTTTTTTTTTTTTTTTAATAATTATTTAATAACAGCTTTTCAATTTTATTTAATTATACATATATTTTAATATATAAATATACTTTATATACCTACATAAATAAAATAATAATTAAAAGGTAAAGCCACCCTACGCCCCACCATCTGACAGGAAGAGTCAGTTACATTTATTATAATTTTTTTTTTTTCTTCTATTCAAAACTAATATTTCTATATCAAAATTTTTTTTTTTTTTATCATAAATAACCTAATATCAAACTTCTAACTTAAAAAAAAAAATTTTTTTTTTTTTTCAACAAACTCATACCATCAGATGGGCTTCACCCCTTTCCTCCATTTAATCTTTATTTATTTTTCTTTTTTTTTTTTTTCACATCTAGTAACATTAATATTTTTAACAAATATTTCTTTAACATTTTTTTTCTTCTAAATCAAATTTATCCTTATAACAAGTTTCTCAACCTAAACCAATTTATTTCCCCTTTTTTTTTTCCCACATTAAATAACATTTATATTTTTAACAAATATTTCTCTAACATTAATTTTTCTATCCCAAAATTTATTCTAACAACAAGTTTCCCAATCTAAATTAATTTATTCCCCCTTTTTTTTTTTCCCACATTAAATAACATTTATATTTTTAACAAATATTTCTCTAACAGATTCTAATGTTTGTATTTAATTAGGTTACTAGTTCCATTATACATTGCAATAGATTACAAATCCTTCTAAATTTCCTTAAGTTAAAAATATACCGTTCCTATTCACTTATACAATTTTACATAAATTTAAATCTACTTTCGGCTTCTCGTTCCAGTCCCAACTCAAATAATTATAATTTTTCCTATTCCCTTTAAATGTAAAATTTTGACAAATGAATTGTATTGAATTTTCCTCTAACTTCTTTACTCTGCGGATGAACTAAAATATACACATTTTTATAGGGACTCCCAGCTATCATGTATGGCCCTTCATATAAATTCTCAAATTTTTTTGTCAATTTTAGTTCAGCATTAGATCTATTTAATTTTCTAATTTTCACTAATTCTCCTATTTGGTATTCTATTAACCGACAGGTTTTATTAAATTTTAATTTTCGCTTTTGCGCTGACACCTTTAAATTCTCATGGGCTAATTCTCTAACTTCCAATATATTTAATTTATCATTACCTTTATTTATTTTGTCATCAAAAGAAAGTTTAGTAGAAGTCCCATACATTATTTCACATGGAGTATAACCTGTACTCTCATGAAAGGTATTATTATATAATTCTTCCAATTTAGGCACTGTATCTACCCATCCCTTATGGTTAGTACTATTATAAGTTCTAAACAATCTACCCAGTTCTCTATTAACCCTCTCTACTGTATTTGGTCTAGGATTCCTAACAGTAGTGTAAATTATTTTGATCCCCAGCGAAGCCATCCCTTCCTTCCATACTCGACTAGTAAATTGTGTACCATTATCTGACATTATTACTTTAGGTTTTATAATTTCTAACAATTTCTTTACTTTACTGAATACTGCTTTTGCTGTAGCCTTTCTCAAAACGTAAAATTTCACGAACTTACTAAATGAATCTTGAAACACTAACATATAGTTCATTCCAAACTTTCCAGTTGGCAATGGACCATAGATATCCACCATAACTAAATCTCCTATATCTTTAGTAACAATAGGACAGCAAGGCCCCACCTTATTAGAGTTAGAGTGTTTTGTTAATTGACAAATTTCACAAATCCTAACCAACTGTTTTACATTTCTAGTCAAACCTTTCCAATAAAAACGTTGTTTTAAATATTTTAGCATTTTATAACTACCCTGATGTCCCATCTCTAAATGTACTTGTTTAATTACCTCTTCTCTAAGTTCTCCTGGTAAAAATATAGAATTTTCTTTTCCCCCTTCTCTAGAAACAACCAAAACTCCGTCTATTAATTTACATTTACTACTTAACCCCTTTAATGACTTTCCTGTCTCATTTGAAACTTTAATTTGTTTAATTAATTTATTTATTTCCTCATCTCTCATCTGAAATTCCGCTATCCGACTTAACTTTTTTAACAAATCCTTATTTTGACTAGACCCCATATATAAAATACTCGGCATTCTGTTTCTTTCCTCCTGTAATACTCCTTCATTCGGTGGATAACGTGATAAAACATCTGCCACTATATTATCTTTCCCTTTAATATGTTGAATTTCATATTGGAAATTCTCTAAATAATTTATCCAACGAGTTATTTTTGCATTGTACAACTTCCAAGTTTTAACAAACAACAAAGCCTTATGATCCGTTCTAATTATTACCTTTGCCCCCCTCAAATAAGTTTCAAATTTCTCTAAACAACAAATTACCGAATAAAACTCTTGTTCTGTTACTGTCCAATTTAATTGTGCCCCCCTTAAAGCTTTACTATAAAACCCCAATATTTTTTGCATTCCATCATTATCTAATTGATATAAAACCCCTGCTAATCCTATTTGTGAACAATCCGTTTGTAAATAATATGGCTTGGAAAAATCTGGATGATGTAACCGAATGGTTTTTAAAAACAATGATTTAATTTGTTCAAAGGTTAGTTGTTCCAAATGACCCCATTTCCAAATTTTATCCTTCTTTAATAGATTATACAGTGGTTGAGCCTGTCTGTTATAATTTGGAATAAACTTCCTATAAAAATTACATAACCCCAAAAATGCTCTTACTTGTTTTAATTTTTTTGGCACTGGAAATTCTTGAATTGCTTTAACCTTATCTGGATCAGTTCGTAACCCTTCCGTAGAAATTATATAACCTAACATTTTAACCTCCTTACAACAAAATTCACATTTTTTTAAATTACAAGTTAACCCTGCTTTCCATAATTTTCCAAGTACTACATTTAAGTGTTCCAAATGTTGTTCAAACGTTCCCACAGTTATTATCGCTAAATCATCCAAATAATTCACACAATACTCTCTAACTTCATGTCCCAATATTATATCCATCGCTCTACTAAAACTTCCAACCGATGTTTTTAACCCTTGAGGTAAAACATTATAAACATAAGACTTTCCATTAAAAGTGAAACCAGTATACTTCTTACTATCTTGTGTAATAGGTATTTGAAAATATGCATTATTTAAATCTATTATGCTTATAAAATTTGCTCCATGAAACGAATTTATCACGTCTAATTGTAAAGGTGGTTTCTCTGTTTCAGCAACCATATATTTGTTAATTTCTCTAGCATCTAGCAACACTCTAATAGAATCATCTTTTTTAATTGTAAATGTTAGTGGGCTACAATATGGAGTTGCTGATCTACTAATAATACCCAATTCCTCCATTTCATTTAATTTAGCTTCAATTCTCGTCCTATAAGCATATGGAACAGGATAACTTTTCCTAATAATTGGTACTTCTGAACTCATGACTATTTTATGTTGATAACAGTTTGCCCTCCCTAATTGAGAAATAAACAAACTCCCAAATTTTTGTAATAAATTTAATAATTCTTTTCTTTGACCTAATTCTAATTTGAGATCAATCTCAAATTCCGACCAATTTATCTCACTCTGTCTATCCTGTCTAGCTATTAACCCTTGCACTTCTTTAAAACTTTTACCATTACCCCCCTCTAAAAATGGTATCACAGATCTTTGTTCCGCTTGTTTCAGAATTAAACCCCTTTCTACTGGACCTGTATTAAGTATCACTTCATTCTTCCTCAACCAATCAAACCCTAATATTATTGGATTTATTAATCCTGGTACTACTATAAACCCAGTTTGCTGTACAAACTCTCCTAACATTAAAGGTAGTAAAACCACTTTCCTAATCTCCCCACTTTTATGACCTACAGCTGTTTTAATATTGAACGGTTTAATCGGCAACCAAGGGATATCATGATTTTCGTCAGCTTTCAATTCATTTAAAAACTCCTCAGATATACTAGTAATGTCGCATCCCGTATCTATTAACGCTATTACTTCACGCTCAAATATTCGAACCATAACTTCTGATGTAAAATTTAAATTTATTTCCCTATCCGTCTCCTCCTCAAACACCACTCCTGCATTTATTGAATCTAACGAATCCCCTTGTTTTATATTATTTACCCATTTAAACAAATTTACTAGCTGTAACTCGATATTTAACTGTTTTGGTTCTAACGTTTTATAACCTAATCCTTCTGTACGACTTCTATTTGTTAATATAGTAGTTATAGGTGTTCTAATACCGTTTCCATTTATTCCCAATGATGAACCTACTTTCCAACCCATTTTATACATTATTTCTAATGCCTTGCTCCCTGAAATTGAGACTGGACCGAGAGCCGAAGTTCCAATCCCCTCTAGTTTAACCCTACTGTTTCTTCTATTAATGTAGCGTTCTCTGCCGAAGCTAACGCCGCTGTAGCTTCTTTTGGTTTTTGGTTTGCTGAAGGTTTTGGCCATTTTTTGTATCCTTGCTGATAATCTTTAAACTTCTTATCTGTTTCTTTTCCTTTAGTTGACACAAATTGATTTACCCCATTGTATTGGTTGGCAATATCATCCATTCCTCTTAAATATTCTGCCGCTTCTATTACTGTATCTATTTTGGAGGTATACCAACCTTGTTGGACGTATTTTGGGAATTGCCTAATTATATCCCCTATTAATTGCTTCTCAGACATTCTGTATGTAAGCATTTGTGCCCTCCCTGTTAAATTTAGGAAATAACCCAACATTGATGGAAAGTTTTCACGATCCCAAACACCATTTACTATACTTCGTCTCAATTCGTTTTGCTTACTTTCACCCCAATAGGTATTCAAAAAATCTAATTTAAAATCCTCTAAGGCAGCTATACTCTAAGTGTGTTCCGCGGAACCCTAGGGTTCCGTGATACCTCTGTCGGGGTTCCGCAAGAATTTAGAAATAAAAAAATCAAAACACCTCTCTCTGGTCGCTCCGCGGCTGTGCGGACTCCGCGGCCGCGCGGAGACAAAACGCTATGAATGTTATTTATTTATTTATTTGTATTTGTATAAGCTTGTGTTACATTAGCTGGTACAATATCTCATAAGTTTGGTCTCAACAATTTTATACTTGTACAACGCGTTCGCTCTAAGTTTGCCGGTCTGTGGAATGCGCGTACCCTCCCCCACGTGACAACAAAACTTATAATGTGTCATAGTTTTACCCAAATATCTAACGTACACAATTTTTATTGTTACAATTAAATAAAAAATTTCGAACGTCATACACTCATACCTATCGCCAGCGGCAAACTTAAAACGAGCGGGTAGTATACTTGTAAGCGCTCAGTCTCTTTGATAAAAGCCGCCTCTGAATTAGACGCTATAGTTGTCAACAAGCGACTTTCGTCTCTAACTTCAAAGGATAAAGTCGATATTGTGTACAACGCTATTTTTAAATTTCTGTTTTTATTTTTGCTTTTTGTTTATCAAAGGTGCCGACTCGAGTATTTTCGAGAATATTTGAGATCGAGTCTAGGACTAAGTATAAAAGCGGCGATCGCGCGTTGGCGTCGTCAGTTGATGATTAGCGTTCGGAGCGATAAGTTACTACCTACTTACAAGCTCGCTAGCGAGAAACTAGTGTTCATTGTTTTACTGCCTGCTGTATTCTGTTGTCTCAGTTTTATACATTTCTTCCCTGTAGGTTCTAAATTTAGTCTCTTATACGCAGTAACGATTGTGCATTATTTAAACCCCACTATCCTGACTTGTAACATTATAAATAAAGAAGAATGGAACGTTGGCTTAAAGGTGTTAAACGTGTTCCAACAATATCTTCTAATGACGCTGAATGTTCAAAAGCAATGCGCGCGGAGAATTTAGCAATCACCGATCCAGAAGATGATGCCACGAGTGCCACGACGTCAAGCTCGACGATTTCAAAGACGAAAAAAAGGAAGTATGATGAATCTTATATCAGTTTCGGATTTGTTGATTCCAACGGCTCACCTCTCTGCATGCTCTGTAGTAAACTGCTTCCTAATAGTTCCATGGCACCTGCCAAATTGCGTCGACATTTAGAAACCGTACACCCCGAGACTAAAGACAAGAATAAAGAATTTTTTGTTCGCAAAAAAGATCAGTTATTAGAAAGTCAAAAAAATATGATGCATGTAACACAAACTACCAACGAAAAGGCCACGGAGGCATCATATTTAGTTAGCTATCGCATTGCACAAGCAGGTGAAGCGCACACTATCGCCGAGAAATTAATAAAACCATGTGTATTAGACATAACAAAATGTATGCTTGATGAAAAATCTGCAAAGCATCTTTCTACTGTTCCGCTATCAAACGATACTGTTTCACGACGAATCCATGATCTGGCAAGCTACGTCAAACAAGAACTAGTTACACGTCTACAAAATACACGATTCACTTTGCAAATGGACGAGTCGACTGATGTCGCAGGTTTGGCTATCCTGCTGGTTATTGTGAGATATCCATATAAAAGTTCTTTTGAAGAAGACATGCTTATGTGTTCATCGCTGCTTACAAACACTACCGGGGAAGAAATTTTTAATAAAATAAATATATTTTTTGAAGAACATAATCTCAGTTGGAACAATTGCATTGACATTTGTACAGATGGGGCTAAGGCGATGACAGGTAAAACAGCAGGAGCAGTGTCACGAATGAAAAATAAAGCGCCTAATTGTAGTTCCAGTCATTGTATTCTGCATAAACAAGCACTTGCGATGAAGCAAATGCCGTCTAATCTAAAATTAGTTATGGATGAAGCGGTAAAAATAATTAATTTTATCAAATCACGACCACTACAATCCCGATTGTTCTCATTATTGTGTGAAGATTATGGCAGCAAACATAAAACACTGCTGCTCCATACAGAAGTGCGATGGCTGTCTCGGGGAAAAACTTTAACAAGGCTATTTGAACTTAGAGCCGAGTTACAAATGTTTCTTTCAGCAGATACTTCTTTTAATTTGAAGGACCGTTTGTATGATAAAACTTGGTTGTTCCGATTGTCTTTTATGGCGGATATCTTTCAAAAACTTAACGAATTAAATTTATCGTTGCAAGGTAAACAGACAACAGTGTTTCAGGCCTATAATAAAATAACTGCTTTTAAAAGAAAATTAGATTTTTGGATCATTTGCATTGGTAAGAAAGAAATAGAAAGTTTTACATTACTCAGTGAGTTTGTTAGCGAAAACGACTCAGAAATGTTTGAAGATGATGTGTTTGAAGAATTGGTCCAATATCTCAGTTCGATGCGCGCATCGTTTGAAAAGTATTTTCCCGAAGAACACAATACAAAAATTAAAGTGAACTCCTGGATTCATAATCCTTTTTTACCCAACTTGGAAAAGCCTGAAAACATGTCAAATGAGATATATGAATCTCTTTTAGAAATGTCATCAGATACAAGTATGGAGTCATTGTTCAAAACGACGCCTCTTAATGATTTTTGGTGCAGAATCCAAGATGAATATGCAATGCTTGGCCAAATGGCTCTGGATATTCTTCTCCCGTTCCCAACTACATATTTGTGCGAAACAGGATTCTCTACCTACGCAGCCACGAAAACAAAATATCGCAATAGACTGGACGCCGAAGCTGATATGAGACTCCAACTTTCTTCCATCAAACCTGATATCAAGCAATTGATGAAAAATAAAAAACAGTTTCATACCTCCCACTAGTTAGATTTTTTCTTTTTTAATGTTTTCTATTATTGTCCTTACCAAGTGGTGAAGTAAATAATAATTAGTAACTGATACATTGTACTTTTATTATGCTGATTAATAAAGAATACACTTATAAAAATAATTGTTTTATTGTAGGGTTCCATCAAGTATTTTGCTTCCCAAAAGGGTTCCGTCATTTAAAAAGTTTGAGAACCACTGCTCTAAGGTATTCCACCGTACATTGAAAACTCTCGCCCATTCCCTGGCTTCACCTTCTAAACATTCCTGTAGAATTTCCAATTGATTCTCATTATGACCAATTTTCCTTAAATAAATTTCCAAGTCTTCCAAGAAAGTTACCGGATGAATATGTTCTTTACCTCCAAATTTTGGTTTCTCTATAGTAACATTTCTTATATGATAGTTCACACTTCTAAACAAATCTTGGTCTGCATTCCCCCTAATATTGGAAGCGTTCCCCTTCTTCGGTTCCAGATTTTCACTGTTTGATGTTTGAGATATGTCCGGAATTTCCTGTTCCTCAAGTATAATATTATTTCTTCCCAAAGATGCCTCAGTATTTAAACCACATTCTTCTCTATCTTTCTGCTTTGTTTTAGTTTCGTTCACTTCCTTTCTTAATATTTCTAATCGAGAAGACAACCCTTCTATAGCACGATTCAACCTTTTAAATATAACAGTCGTCAAAGTGGAATTTACTCTCCTGCTCCTTCCTATGCATTTTCTAATCGGACTACGACTCATTCTTGAGTGATGAGAAGTGGAAACTGGAGGCTCCACTTCACTCATTTCCACCTCCTCTGAACCATCCGTTCCTGTATTTACCGCACTCTTTTCTATAAAGCGAACTGGCACCTTCCTTCGTCTATTAGGCCTAACCATCTTCCTCACTCAAAAACAAAATCTTTTCAAAATAAAATGCACAAACTGTTATTTCCACAAATTTTAAAATTAATTAATTTTTTTTTTTTCACAAATTTTACTATAAATCAATTTTCACACAAGTTAATTCAACTCGATTAAATCGATGAGAATTGATATTAAACAAATAATACCAATTCCCACCGTTTCCTATCTTGTATTTCACTAAATTTCCTTTTTGTTTTTTTTTTTCAGGCCCTACAATTATTGTTTTAAAATTCTCCATCCTATCATACATAACATTCTATGTTAAACATCACTATATTAAGTTTAATAACCTTCCTAATCCAAATACTCAAATTTTGGATAAGTGGAATTTTCATCAACCTATAACCATCATTTATTTTTACTGGATTCCTTCATTTATTTAGATTAACAACCCCCATTATTTATTTACAACAAATATATGTAAAACAATTAACGACCCCCATTATTTACTAATAACAACTATGTCTAACTAACGACCCCCATTTTGCTAAACTGTTATTGTCATTCAACAATTACTATCACAATAATATTAATTTATCTTATCTATCGTTCCTCATTATTTATTATTATTAATATAACTAATTAATCGACCCTAATCATTTACCTTTAAAATTAAGATTAATATATTTAAAGTTTCAATCCTCAATTATTATCAAAATATAATTTCTAGCTATTCACTATGTTTTATTATTTTAGCACAACTATTCCCTTTTACCTTTTTATTTATACGGCAACAAATTGTACGGTATAGACATACCGTACCTCCTCATTATAAATACCTCATTATTAACATTAGTTTCCACCCATACCTTTTTTTTTTTTTAATAAATAATTACCCCCTTATAAACTTCAATAACTTATTTATAACTGTTCTAAAATAATAATCATCATCATCACTACTATAACATAGCACCAAGACATCCTATACTATCCTATCCTATCCTAATTCTATTCTGATCCTGGTCACGGCGCCACCAAATTGTAACCTCCCTACCTGCCTACCTGTACCCCTCTTTAACTCCTGACCGTTTTCTTCTACCTTACCCTCTTCTTTCCACTCTTACCATGCTCTTATCCCACACCCATGTGAAGCTCACAATTCCTATTCAACTTCCTAACTAACATTTGATGTCAAATCTATCAATACAATACCTACTTACTTATCAAATAACTCTATCATGATACATATAAATTCTATTACGACTTAATATTAATTTGGCCAATGAACGTCGTAGTGGGAAAGGACTCTTATCATGATACGTAGTTACCCTATGCTCTATAAAGGGGAGTATGTGCTAATTCTTCATTAAAATAAACGCCTACTTAAATTAATATACTACTAGTTTGTAAACATGAATAGCTAACTCTCTAATTAAGATAAGGATCCCTCACTTTCTATAAATATATTTCCTGACCTATTTATATTTGTTAAATTGGATACCTACTTAATTTACTACTGAAACTAATTATGATAGTTATAATGACTACCCATCTAAATAATTCTGATATTATCTAACTTATTAAACTTCTTCTATAGTAATACCTACCTAATCTCTTACTGAAATTAATTATAGTTCAGTTATTATACAACTAATGATTTCAACATGTTATATGTTTATTCAGTTCAATATATAGACTAATTGAATCCTGCACTTATGTGATTTATTCATAATTATCAATCTCATTGGATCAAATACCTTATATGAGTTATTGATATATTACCAATGATTGTACTCAACATGATATATTTGTTTTTCGGTCTAGGGCCCCATGAACACACGCCCAAGACAGTACAGTTCACACCAACTGAGGAATAACTGTTCCTATGTCTATTATAGGTAAGGAATAAGTAGTTTTACTCACTCCGCCTGGCCAAGACATCTGGCTCCCATAACAGACAAACACCAATTCGAATGGCGTGGAATTACAATATATCATTCCCTTTACCTAATTAAAGGCTTAATCCCCTTCTAGAGGTGTAAAAATATCATAGAGATGTATATAACATTCTTTTAATGTAGAACCTAATTAAAGTAGGTATACAATAACTGAGAGAATAATAAGTAACCTTTATATTCCCTTCACGTTAGAGTGCATATTTGCAGTAGATACTTAAGAAATTTACAATAGATTTCATCTTAGAACTAATGTCCATTTCACCAAAACCAATCTAAAGTTTTAGGTAGGTAAAGTTGAGTTGTAAACTTATTAGTTACTCACATCACCAAGATTGCCACAAGTCATTATTAGACTATATATGTGTACGGGTCTATTGCCCAAGTCTAGGAGTTTTGAATCTATTCCATAGTTGGAAAATATCATCTATTGTGATAAGATTCTCATTCTCCAGACCATACTCGATTAAATGAGCAAATACTAAGTCAATTGTTGCAATTGAGAACTATTTTAGTCACAGTAGAATAGACATAAGTCCCGTCATGATAAACTAAACCTTAACGGTTTTCTCTGGTTATTTGCATATAAAATATAACTAACTGCAAAACAACACAAGAACATGAATGACTCAATCTACAATCGGTTATCAATCACCAACCCCATATCGTTACACTTTCCGTTAATAGGTAGATACTATGTTTATCTTTTGTTCATAATATTACTATACCCGGTTGGCTAAACAAATAGTCTAGTATATGATTGAATACTAATATTGTAATACTATAAGATACTTTATTTGACTTTTAGTCTTGTTTTTATTCAAATGACCAATTTGACACTTTAAATTACACTACAAATTATGGTAGTCTCTTGATTTAGAATAACAATAATAATACTTTTCTATAATGCCTTTAAACAGACAATTCATCTTTTGTCAAGGAGTTTGAAATTAATAATACTTGTATCAACTATTAGCTAGGTTGTTTGAATAGTTTCTGTATTGAATTAAAGAGTATAACAGTTAAGATTCTGAAATATTACTTTATCAATAATTCGAACTGACCTTGAGGGAATTCATGACTGTATCATTGAGTTAAAGTCAGATTCAAACACAAAGCCACACACACTCGTAACTTCTTATATCACCGTATCATATTGGTCTAACACTGAACTTTACATAATAATTATAGCCCCTTCCTACAACAAACCATGACGGTTATTAGATTCCATAACAGACGTAATTACGCTTAAAAGTTAGTTTATTCCTAATCCCGGTTTATCAAGTGTACCTACACCTACCTATAAGTCTATTCCCTGTGTTTGTACAAATTATACCCATTTAGACTAATTGTGTGGTGTGTTATGTCCCTAACTATTTTAATAAAGATTACAGGTGAGTCAAGCCTGATTTTGGCGTACCTAAGACCCGTGTTTTGTCACAAGAACAACGACCGTAGCCTGGGATGTTGTCTCATGACGACCCTACATATGTATTGTGTGCATAAATAAATATATAATTATATAAGACTGAGCTGTTGACTTCAATAAATGTGACTAGGTCAAACTATTGGGTATCAACACTCAGATGGCTTTTTCGACCCTGAAACTCAGGTAAAGTCGAAAGCTGTCCCGCCATTTTGGATTATCAGCAAACTAGCTAAAAGTGGTCACGAGCTTAGTTAACACCGTCAGGTCTCCACTCGTGGCTGCCACATCGACAGACTTACCTATTGGGATTCCCTAGCTATTCCTAAGGCCTCAGCCCCTAGCCCTAGCCTAACCTTTTATACCTACTATCCCCATTCGAACTCCTAAAACAACATCTCGCGTTAGGAATGGCCGTTGAGCAGACTCACTCGAACGAACTACGCTTCATATCTAGATAATCAGCGAAGCCAGGAAAGGAGTCTTGCTACCATTCCAACAAGATGCTGTTAACGCGACATTTCAACCAATGTTCGAGCTAAAATTTCACTAAAGAATCATGATTTTACACAAATGCAACGCGATTTTATCAATTATAATGAATTAACACGAATTTCAATATAAGAAAATCATTTCAATCAATTCACAAAGCAAAGTTTCACTAGTTTACCACAAATTTTCCAAAATCCCGCTTGGTAACCCGCCCTCCAGTTGTTCCCCGTTAGCTATCCCCGAAGAAAGTGAACGAGGATCGCGCCAAATCCCAACTTTCTCACAATTTTCGCGGTCTAATTCGGCGGGAGTCTCCTTTGCACCAATCAGCGTCTTCTAAATCCTCTTTTTAATTCCTACAAACCCCGCAATATTTCTAGACCAATCCAGTACTGCTTCCCAATGCTCGCAACTTAATAAATATATTTTTTTTTAATTATTAATATTAACTCCCTGTGAGAAATATTCACTTTATACAATTTAAAATGCCTAACTGAATTAACTTCCCTTCTCTTTACTTCAATTCACCTTTTTTTGTAATTCATTCTATTTATTTACCATTATAAATAACTTCCAAACCGGAAACTATCTAAACATCTATCAATATCCCCAACCTAACAAAATATACCAAGTATTTCTTTCCTTCCCTTTTTTTTTTTTTTAATAATATTATTTAATAATAAAAACCCTTTTGTACAACCAATTTAAAACATTAAATTAAATTAGAATTCCTTATTATTAGAATATCTCTTCAAATAGTATAATTATATCGATTTAAAACCATCATAATCTGATAAGAACAGCGCCATCTACCAGAAACCCGTATTATTACTTAGACTAGTCAATATGATGATGCAATATGAAAAACCCTATCTTTCATTACATTTATCAACAATCCAATTTCATTTATTAGCTTTTCCTCTAAAACAGATTATTTCATGAATCGTATTGCAACAAACCTTTGTTATTTTAATTCTAAATATTAATTTTATTATTGATAACAGCGCCATCTCTTAGAAATCGATTTATTACTTATAAAGACATGTGACGTTCTGTCTCGTTACAATCTGATAAGAATAGCGCCATCTACCAGAAACCCGTATTATTACTTAGACTAGTCAATATGATGATGCAATATGAAAAACCCTATCTTTCATTACATTTATCAACAATCCAATTTCATTTATTAGCTTTTCCTCTAAAACAGATTATTTCATGAATCGTATTGCAACAAACCTTTGTTATTTTATTATTGATAACAGCGCCATCTCTTAGAAATCGATTTATTACTTATAAAGACATGTGACGTTCTGACTCGTTACAAGTGGGTTCACGTCGGTAGTGCAATGGCCAGGATTCGAACCCGGGACCTCTCGATCTTAAGGCCGACTCTTTAACTACTAAGCTATCGATGCTGCGATTATGTCGATTTAGGTAAAAGATGCGACGTGTCTCGAGGTATACTTGGGCCCATCCAACGCAGTGGTTTCCAAGCCCACTTGGAAACCACTGCGTGGGACACCGCATCGCACCCTGGGCTACGGAGATGGCGAGAGAATTGCCTTATTGGTTCGTCTTATAATACGTTATTTGAGACTTTTGAATAACCTGACACGGTGTGCGGTTTTAGCTAGTTGGTTCGAGTCAAGATAGTAAATACCTCTGCTGGCCAGTGAGGGCATCCGTATGACAAATAGGGGTAATTAATAAAATTTAGATATGGAATTTTATTCTTAATATGATAGGTAGGTATCTGATGGATCCATGGTTGGTTCTTTATTTTGTTTAGTCGAATTTGAAAATTGGTTTTCAGGGATTTCCTTCCATACCATGTTTGTTAGACAGATTTGATCTTTAGGATTTACACTATTGGTTGATGTCATAAAAATACAGGATGTTATATTTTCGGATTTTAGTTGTTTCGATTACCTACCGGGTGTGGCAAGCGAATTTTTAAAAATCTATGAATGCAGTTTTATTTCTTTTTAAAAATAAAGGAATGTTTCCTTTGAGTGAAATTCGGTATCTCCAGTATTTAGAGAACTTGCCCTCCAGGTAAGGTTAAAATCTTCCACCCTGTATGGTCAGCTTTAGAGAAACTTTCTTGACTTCACAAGATGCGCAGAGCAAGTTTGTTCAAGTAACTTTTAACATATTTGTAAGACAATTGCTTAGATTATTAAAAATGGGTGCACGCGCAGAAGATATCAATGACTTTTCATTAAAAAAAAAACTCGTCCGTGCACCAATCCCGCCCTCCTTCCCACTACTGTATCTCCTGTATACCAGGACCAACATTACGATTAAATAATGAAATATAACAAGTAAATTCTTACCCTACACCCACGCCAATATTACCTACTCGAAGCGCAGATAAACCTAGAGTATTTAATGATACGCAGCTTTAGGTTTGCCATAATAATAGTTATTTGTTAAACAAGAGTGAAAAGTTGCTTTTTAACTGCGTGGTCAGTTTTGATGACCGAGCAAGCGAAAGATTCTAAATTTGAATCACGAGCGCAGCGAGTGATTCATAAATTAGAATCTTGAGCGTTAGCGAGGGAATAAAAATCTTTGCACATGTAACTTTTCATCCCACCTCAGCGAGGAAAATAAATAATGAAATGCTTCTTCTTTAAAAAAATTTGCAATATCTATTGACAGTGGTGTAGGGGTTTTATGCGACGATACTCCTACTAAAGCAGCATTGCAAGTCGCTTGTACTGAATCTTTGATTTAAAACACAAGTGTTAAAAGATTCTTGTTACACAAAACACGGTCGGATTTCCAACAAGTTCGACCGTAGCCGGTTGCCTTTAATAGGTAACTGTTCATTGTTACAATATGTAAGAGTGAGGATGTTTGTATTTGTCATACAATCAATTCAAGGATATTTTATTACGGTAGTTAAGGAAATATCCTTAGTTATGATAATTAATATTTATATTTAGCTTGTGTATTAACTCCGAGAGTAGGTACAGGCTAACTCGTTGTTTGATAAGTTGGATAATCTGACCCACACCCACCAGAGCCACAAAAACACCGAGTATTGACACTCGGTGACTCGGGCAGTCCCAGGGAAAGTTAAAGTGTCTTGGAAGTCTTAGAACTCGCATCGCAATTAATCAGAAGTAGGTAAATTGAAGGAGTTTAAGAAGCGTTTCTCTCTTTATCGAACAGAAATAGATGAAATAACCTGCACCATTTTAACTTCAAGTACAGTAGGTACAATTAAAATCAGTTGATGATTCGGCTTTTTTTCGGGTATCATCGCCTGAATCCGGAGACGGAAATGACATGACATACATTACCGCGATTTCTTTTAAGTAGCATTCAATTTAAGTATCATAAACGCAATGTATACCTAGCATCTGCCAAGATGACATTACTAACCGTAGACCTAAGAAAATTATGCCGCAGCGACATGAACTATACTTGTATACATTAAATAAAAAAAATTATAGCTCTATGTGAGAGACGAGGGATTCACGACAATAACCGAGGTTGGCCGAATCTTCAACTGATTTTAATCGTACTGTACGACGTTGTACGCCAGTAATATTATCCCTGTGCTTCAAGTAGGGTCCGTAACTAAACTTCGAGAGTCATAAGTTCGATGAATGGAAAGTCGACAGAACGTTTGATCGAATATTGCTTTTTCGAATGAACCCTTTATCGCCAAACGCAACTTCGACTGAACGTTTTATCGAATATTTATTAATCGATGGATTGCTGTTTCGAATGAGATTTAGACATGAAATTTCATGAAAAGGAAGATAATAAAACACAACTGAAGTGCGATCGAGGATAGACCATATCTCCAGTGGAAACTATGGTGGAATCTTTCCTCTTTATAACATAGCGACATAGTCATATTGTGGCTAAACTCCTTAAATAAAGATTTAAAAAAATTGCAATCAACCTCTATAATGTTAAATCCTTTGTCCTGAATCATGAGGTATCAACGCACAGCCTAAACCGCTGATCGTAGAGACGTGAAACTTGGAGGGTGTGTTCTTTGCATGACAGAGGCATCCGATAAGAAGGGATTTTCCGAAATTCCACCCCTAAGTGGGGGAAAAAGGGGGGCAAAGTTTGTATGGGATAACGTATCGATCGATTCAAAAAGTTCCACCATTGTTTCCACCTGAGTCATGGTCTATCCATGATCGCTTGGAATTGAACACGCCTAATTCTCAAAATGCTGTTGAATCTTGGCACCACCGCTGGAACGGGCTGTTAGGACGAAAAAAGTGGAATTTGTTCAAAATATTTTTTTTAAATTTCATGAAAAGGAAGATAATAAAGCACAACTGAAGTGAAAAATGTTTATTAAAATAAAAAATAAAGGGACATAAACGTTATAATATTAATTTTTGAAGTGGCAAATGTAAGCCAACGAGCTCATGAATGTGAGTCTGTCCATTTCTGATTTTTGTTTTAATAGTTTATCCAATTTTTTTTCCTTGAGTACCTGCTTCTTCTTTTTGTTTGGTAAAACTGTTTCATCCTGAGCTTTAATTTTTTCAATGATTAATTCATTATTTTTTTGCTCTTTTTCTATTTCTGTTATTATTTTGAACAAATTCCACTTTTTTCGTCCTAACAGCCCGTTCCAGCGGCGGTGCCAAGATTCAACAGCATTTTGAGAATTAGGCGTGTTCAATTCCAAGCGGATATTGATAGACCATGACTCAGGTGGAAACAATGGTGGAACTTTTTGAATCGATACGTTATCCCATACAAACTTTGCCCCCCTTTTTCCCCCACTTAGGGGTGGAATTTCGGAAAATCCCTTCTTATCGGATGCCTCTGTCATGCAAAGAACACACCCTCCAAGTTTCACGTCTCTACGATCAGCGGTTTAGGCTGCGCGTTGATATCTCATGATTCAGGACAAAGGATTTGACATTATAGAGGTTGGTTGCAATTTTTTTAAATCTTTATTTAAGGAGCTTAGCCACAATATGACTATGTCGTTATGTTATAAAGAGGAAAGATTCCACCATAGTTTCCACTGGAGATATGGTCTATCCTCGATCGCACTTCAGTTGTGTTTTATTATCTTCCTTTTCATGAAATTTCATGTCTAAATCTCATTCGAAACAGCAATCCATCGATTAATAAATATTCGATAAAACGTTCAGTCGAAGTTGCGTTTGGCGATAAAGGGTTCATTCGAAAAAGCAATATTCGATCAAACGTTCTGTCGACTTTCCATTCATCGAACTTATGACTCTCGAAGTTTAGTTACGGACCCACGTTTAAGTATATGTATAGGTACCTAATAGGAACGGGTGCTATGGCGCACATTGGTCTATGTCCAGCAGTGAACATTGATTGATTATATTATCCTACTAAAATTACTTATAAATGTGAAATACATATTGTGAATAAGTATATTGGATATTTGTTATTTATTCACACTCTGACGGGTGAACGAATCTGACTGTAGGTACCTACTGGCTGGTACAGAGATAGAATATAGTCTTAAACACTTATCTAGGTGGTTCATTAATAAAACAGCTTTCAAAAATTGTAAGTACCTACCTACCTATAGTGTAAAATTAAATATTACCTACTAAAATCTTAACCTTTGTAGGGCCCCGCACCTGTTTTTTTTTGTGCGGACTAGGTAACTAAAACAACGCCCCGTTTTGGATCTTCAGGGTATAAGATCGCCTAAGACATATCCGTGGCACCCCAGCTGACACCTCCGGTTTTGAGATGACCCGCTCAGGTGAAGGAACCTATCCCATCTCGTAGTGTAGGACCCTATTGATTCGTATAGGTACTCGTAGGATATTAGTAGTATTCCGTTTAGCCGGTTCGGCTGTGAAGTATTTACAAGCGAATTTTCGAAAATCTTTTAATGCAGATTTGTTTCATTTTTAAGGTAGGTACCTAAAGGAATCTTTCCTTGTAAAATTTGTAGTCACTCACTAGTAGGTACATATTAAAAGTAATTTTCCTCCAGATGAGTTTAAAACAATTCACATTTAGGTATGCTTATATCATTGCGTTGTGTTGTCCACCAATCCATTTGTCCGACGTCTCAGTAACGGACCAAAAATAACAATACACTACTGGTTATACCCTGGTATAGGGTTTATCAAAGTATGGCTCGCTTACTACTCAGGTTATCTAAGTCAGATGATCGTAAAGTCAATCTAATCTATTCTGTGGTAGAAGGGACAGACAAAACTAATGTAAGTATCTAGGTACCTAAGTTACGGCGGTGTGGTCTAAACTAATTGATTTTTAGGTAGCAATACCAACGATAATAGTAGGTATTCAGAGCCTTTACTTAAAGCGGTAAAATTCCATCTGACCGTCGTCGTGAGTCGTGTCGTGACATTATCGGTGAAATTCCTTTTGCTCCTAAAATATGAGAGGTTCGATGAAACAATTACCTACTTTAATCGACTGAACATCCGAACATTTCCGAAATCATTCGGATCGGAACTCAGTTTGAATTTGAGCGAAAAATGTTCAGTAATGGATTCGATTAGAGAGCGATTTGATGTAAACAACAACAACATGTCCACCATCCACCATCACAAACATTACAATAGACATATTACTCTTTTATACCCCTCTTTAATAAAATACCGTACCTACTTATTTGTCTTCTTACTAGATTATCTGTTCTGTGATTCTAGTCTACACAATATAAAGCCATTTGGCATTAATTGCGTGGCCATAGATATGCAGCATATTTTAGGGTTAGAAAATCGCGAAGGGATCAAAACTTTATTCTTAGATAGTTGTCCGTTGAAGTAGAATCATCTAATTTATCTAGAATTAACATCCGACACGAGGGAAACTAGGGAAATGTAAATATGAATACCTAGGCATTGTATAGAATGCCGGTCGAAGCATAGGTAATGTATGTATATGTAATCTATTTTTCGTCTCTATGATTTAGTTAGATAGATACTAATCTTTTGAGAGCTAATCCTAATTTCAACTTTCACCAGCAGACAGTGCTAATAAGACATGTGTTCTATTGGTAGGTATGCCTAAGTACCTACGTGTTTTTCGCGTAGAATGTTTCTCACATAGCAGTGAAAGAAAAGCTGCACATTCCGACTTGGATAGATTAGTCTTCGTGGTTTTTTTTTTTTATTATAATACAGAATTTGTATAGGCCACGGCAACCACTCTCTTATCATCATCCCTGTGCTTGTCAGCCACCTGATGGAAAGAGAGTTGTTACCGTGGCCAGGGGCGGATCCAGCATTCAAGTCAGGGGGGGGTCATGTCGTAGCAAGGTTTAGTTTCGGGGGGAGGGGGGGGGGGAGCTTTGACGGATGAAGAAAACGATACAATTAAATTGTTTTGCGACATACTTTCGGATAACCTCTCCTATCCTTCCCCCCACGGTTATGTCGGACACGTACAGACTACACGGAAATGTGGTAGCGGGCGATGCGCTCATGAAGGATGAAGGTCGTTGCGTGACCTCCGACGTCTGATTTGCTTCCGCGCCTAACGAGCTCTGCGGTTCTGAAATCGGAAGACACCCAGAGTCTCCCGGGCCTACTCTGCCAACTCCTCACACGTTTTGCGCAGACGGCGCGGCGGAAGCTTACGCTCTCGCGCCCTGCTCTATGGCTGTGAGTTAGGCGCTGAGTGAGAGGACTCCTACACCGAGGGCCTACCACTCGGTGCCTTCCACACCGCACCAGCGTGTGCAGCCCTGTTCTTGTTAGCGTCACACTCACGATGATGGAACTCAAGATGGTAGCCTCTTCCTGCTTCGAAACATTTGGTCTCTGAAAAACCCTCTCCCGGAGATCACTTGTGTCAAACAGTACGAGAGCCCCCCGTGTCGCCTCTCAAGGCAGTCCTCCACGATGGGTCTCACCACCGCTACCACGACGTGCCCCACGCCTAGGTTGCCTATATCATTTCTTCCAGTCTACCATGATGTCCTGGTGGAGCTGAAACTTCACGACCACGATTTCTCGAGGTTCGGGTTTCTGTTCCCTTGCACCTGTCGTGAGATCACTTACACTGCTTTAGCAGATAGTAATGAAAGGGCTCTCGCCTCCATGATCCATGGTGAGATTCCAGCAAGGGGACATGCCGCCGCCTCGAAGGATATCGTGCAGTACCCCTCAAAATCCTATTGGCCATCAGCAGCATCTGCCCATTATTGACCTTCAGAGTCTCCGCACAGATTAGGCACCGCCAGAACGGCAGCTGTGGGCTTCAATTTGGGGACCAAACTTCGGAGATGCTCCCCGAAGTTCCATTGAGCCCCAAATATCGATCCTTCTGTGAGGCTAAATACCTCCAGTAGCACGCTCCAAGGCTCATGGCAATGGTTTTATACAGAGTCACCTTGAGACCCAGCCGTCGGCTCCAATCCGCGTCTTGAAAAATCGCGGTCATATCATCCGCGTAATACGTGACGGCGGCACCCTATTACGAGAGAGCTCATTGCGAAGCACCTAGTCGTATCCGTTCCACAGGAGCAACCCAGGAAACTCCAGGTCAAGGTGATGAACGCGTTGGACCAAGCACACCACAAACATCACCTCAACAGCAACCGCCGCCGAGTAACCACCTTCGCTAGAACCCTCATGCGCATAGTGGCATCCACCCCCACTCTGGAGAGGTGCTCTACGGGGCGCTCCGCTATAGCTCTTTCAAAGAGATTTCACACCATAACAAGCAACACAATGGGTCAGTAGGTGAGTCCAGTTCAAATGAGGTTCAGTTTCCCCGTCTTACACAATAGCGAAATCGAAAGCGGAACCTTTCTTGTCCGTCACATCGCAGACCAAAACGCAGAAGAGACGTATTCGCTGACACAACGATGTTTTGCGGCACCCGCCAGATTACGTGTGCGGCAAACATCTCGCTAGGACCCAGTAGGAAGGGGTAGACCCAAAAAGTGCTAGGTTGACGTCGTAGGGGTCCAAGTTCACAAAAGTACCTATAGCGTTTATGTGAAGGTGGACGCAGTGAGCCAAGGTTTGAGTTTTTTGAAAAAGAAAAAAAGGACTTCTGCTCGGCTCTCAGCTCCAGACCTCTGACTGCCGGCCTGGTTATCATCGTGGTTATTTCTCTAACATAGCGGTCAGTGTGTGGGGTCCGAGACCTCATCGAGCCCCCAACAGCCAAGGTTTGAGTGTTTTGAAAAAGAATTTTTTTCTTTTGCCAGATTACGTGTGCGGCAAACATCTCGCTAGGACCCAGTAGGAAGGGGTAGACCCAAAAAGTGCTAGGTTGACGTCGTAGGGGTCCAAGTTCACAAAAGTACCTATAGCGTTTATGTGAAGGTGGACGCAGTGAGCCAAGGTTTGAGTTTTTTGAAAAAGAAAAAAAGGACCTCTGCTTGGCTCTCAGCTCCAGACCTCTGACTGCCGGCCTGGTTATCTACGTGGTTATTTCTCTAACATAGCGGTCAGTGTGTGGGGTCGGAGACCTCATCGAGCCGCCATCGAGCGATGACTGCACTGCGCGACAAATTGAAACTTGCAATCGTGCAAAAATATTCATTCTCATGTTTGGTGCCTCATATTTATAATACCAGTAGTTATCAGTTTATACGTGTTATTTAATGAAATGTATGTCGAGGTTAGGAAAATTGGTACTTAGGTGACCAGCCCAGGGGGGGGGTCATGACCCCCATGACCCCCCCCCTGGATCCGCCACTGACCGTGGCCTATAGAACGAACCACGAAGGCTAATGCTGGAGCTTCGCATTAGCCTTCTAACCTAATCAAATCCATAGAGGGCTTCTTAAAGGATCGCAAATAATACGAGTACTTTGTTTGATAACAGTAGATACTTATTTATCAAGGTGAGACGATTTTTCGCACATGAAATATAATTTTACAACACACCTGCTCATAAAAGTGATATTATTTTACCGCAATTAAGCACGGAATGACACCTATTATAAAACTGTGACTTTTTCATTGCTATTATTCACAAAAGTGAGTTATAGATTCTTTTTTAAATTTTATAGGAAGTGTCTATAATTGTCTATGTTCTTAAAAAAGTTTTGATACAAAAAATAACGTGTTTAATAGTACGAATAAATTAATACGCCTATTGTATGGTCATTTGATGCATTTTCGTATTTAAATAAATAATTTCAACTTGTAATATGTACTTGTGTAATAAACAAAATTTTCACTCAAATTTAACTTTTTTTTTCTCTAAGTACAGAAAAAAAAACAGAGTAAAAAAAAGTTAAGTTCAAACCTCATTTTTTTTTAAATATGGTCGACCGCCATTGTTAAATGCGCGCGCATAGGAAAACGAATTAATTTGTAGTAAGGTAACTGTACCAATGGTAGACACTTTAAGGAAAAATAAAATTTCAATCTAAAAAATTTAACAAATTAATTACAGTATGGTCGTTACATTCTTTTTTAACTGTTACAGCAACAATTAGACATTAACTTTTGCCCATAAAATCTTTAAAATCTATCATACTTTTACTTTAAATTAAATTATTATGCACTTGGTCGAAAACACCAATGCTAGACATCATTGTCCCAATGGTCCAAGTATGTCAATAACTTCAATATTTATAACGTTTATACTAAAATTAGTAATAATCATAACTTATAAACAAAAAAATCACACCTATAAAAATCAGTACCCTTGGCAAAAATCTTAAGAAATAACACGACCGTGTTCACGGAGTCACATTATTTGCTGTCAACAGTCTTTCTAAATTTACTTCGGATGGTGTTGCGAATATTTGAACATATCTTATAGATACCATTAGGCATCTTTTAAGTCAATAGTCTTATAAAACAAATGGATAATTTTCTCAAAATACTGGGTTTTGTTCGAAAGTGTCTAGCATTGGTACAGTGTCGAGCATTGGTACAGTTACCTTATTGTTTATTTAGTATTTGTAGTATTATTTTATTCGCAAGTGTGTTGTAAAACGTCGTATGGCACGTGTGAGCATGATGATTACCGTCCTCGGCTGTCTTAAGACCCTCGCCTGGCGGCTCGGGTCTCAATGGCGCCTCGGCGGTAATCACCAACGTTGCTCACTTGTACCATAATGTACTATTAAAGACACGAATTTACAACAACCCGTCCATTATACACATTGCCTGATGCGCTTCAGGCATTTGATATAATACCTAGGCAATGTATGAAATTAATCGTATTATACACATTGCCTGAACGTTTTAGGCAATGTAGTAGAATGCCTAGGCATTCTATACAATGCCGGATTATACACATTGCCTATAACATTATACATACATACATACCATACATTTGTATGAATAAAAAAAAAAGACGTGTGGCACTCGGGGACTGCCGCGGTAAAGCTATTGCATTTGCATAGCATTTTTTATCAACTTATGCAATTATAAGTAATTACTTACGTTAAGCGGAGCTACTTCGGAGCAGCTCGGCTCGATTCGTGCGAGCTCGGAGTGGGGGGTGTTAGGTTTTTTTCGTTACGGAATTTCTGGATTTGGTCTCCACGCTCGAGGCCCGCGATAGAATAGAAGCTATGCAATAGCTTAAAAACCAAAAATTCCGTGAACTGAAGAAAGCCGCGGACCGCCACTGTCTCTTTCCGTCAATATTGTTATCGTGCTCAATGAGCAGTTTTCCAGTAGGTATTTATAGGGTTCCTAAGGACAAGCTAGATGGCACAGCAGGCACTTTTGGTAAGAAGAGTGTGGTCTCACATCTAGTGTTCCCTAATTTATGGAAAAAATGTTCTTCGGTTTTGTAATAATTTACTTTACATAAATGTTTTGACATTTTTTTTTTGATAATATTATTATAAATATAATATTATTTTAAATTAGACAGTGACGCGAAAAGAATTAAGCGTTTTATCATATTTTATCTATTGTAATATGGGTAAATGAAATTAAACTTTGGCAACATCGCACAAACAAACCACAGAGTACATTAAAATTACCAAAAGCTATGCTAGCGCCATCTCTTTATGATTTAAAAACCAACTGATTATTATACCTACTGGAAAACTGCTCATTGTATTTGAATTGCAATAAAACAGTATGTACTTATTTGACAGTAACCAGTTCCTTATTTCATTGTTATAATACATAGTTGGTGTTACTCATTGATTTATATGTTACTTGGTTTCACTATAATAATATCTACTATCATGAGAATTTCCGAGGACTAGGACAATGTGACTCCATTAAGGATGATGACTATTTTTTTTATACTCGAATAATGACCATGGGTCTAGCATACTATCTCGCTCAAATATTGGTTAAAATTTTAATTATCGCAACCATGACATTAGAATTTTCTTACACATCAACACTACCGTGCATGTAGGTATACGATCTAAATCTGTGCTATACTCGTAATGTTGTAATTACAATCCGATTGTTTCATACATTTTTTTGAGAGTTTCCGAGGTGTGACAGGATAGTCATAAAACTAACAAAAAAGCAATCATTTTCTATTTGATTTTGAATTTTCTGATGTATACTGATGGATACTGGACCCAACATGAGTTATGCCGAATCCAATGCTAAAAGAATTTTTAAAATTCGTTTTTATACGAAGAAAATATCAGAGAATATAAATAAAAAAAATATTTATTTAAAAAGAATACAAAACTGTTCATAAAATGAAAACTAGGTACATACATAGGCCAAACTATGTACATTTTGTATGGGACCAAATATCACGGGGTAAATCTGATCCTGATGAAAAAATAAATGTGAAATGAGTGCACAAGTTCAATATTGCGATAAATGCTTTCTCATCCCACCATCTCGGAAATAGGGTTGCCATCTCAAAAATCTATGAACCAGGACAAGAAACGTGAAATCCCCGGATTTCGGAGCTCAAAACCCGGACGTTTGAACATCGAACAGGGTATTTTTTCTAAGTTACTCAATAGAATAAAATACAGTTTTTATGGATATAAATCAACTTTTTTTCATTTTAATAGATACTTACAATTGTAATTTGGTAAAAAAAAATAGAATATTCTTAATGTTTTAAAGTCTTCTTACATTCCTTAAAAAAAAATTGACTTTTTAAACAAAATATATTATGTAAACTACTGTTTTGCATTGATTTGCAAAAACCAGGCCGCTTTACAAACTACTATTTTTAAATAGTTAAGTCTTTAAAACAAACTTTAAGGATCTATATCTTACATTTTAATTGTCTGTATATAAAAATTATACTCTTACATTCCTTAAAAAATAAATCAGAATTTTTAAACAAAACATATTTAAACTACTATTTTGCATTGAGTTGGAGATACCAGCCCGCTTTACAAACTACTATTTTTAAATCAGTCTTTAAAACAAACTTTTAGGAACTATATCTTACCTACATTATAATTGTCTGTAAATAAAAATTATACGCTTACATTCCTAAAATAAATAAACAAAATTAGACTTTTTAAACAAAACATAATTTAAACTACTATTTTGCATTGAGTTGGAGAAACCAGCCCGCTTTACAAACTACTATTTTTAATCAGTCTTTAAAACAAACTTAAAGGAACTATGTCTTACATTGTAATTGTCTGTAAATAAAAATTATACTCTTACATTCCTTAAAAAAAATTAAACAAAATTAGACTTTTTAAACAAAACATATTTAAACTACTATTTTGCATTGAGTTGCAGAATCCAGCACGCTTTACAAACTACTTTTTCAAATCAGCCTTTTAAACAAACTTTAAGGAACTATATCTTGCATTTTAATTGTCTGTAAATAAAAATCAACATATTTCACATAAACTTTTCTTACGAAATAAACTTTAAAAAATCAACTTTAATGATCTGACATTGTGTTTTATTCGCCTGTTCTACTACTACTACTACTGTATTCTTCTTTTTGGTATTTATCACTCTTTCCAATAGCCTTTAAAATATCCTCCTTGCTTAAAATAAATTCATAAAAATCAATACAGTTGTATTCTTTGAAATTATACTTTATTTTAATAATGGACGATACTGTCTCTATTTTTAATAAATTTCTCTCTTTCGTCCATTGCTGAGTAATTAGGGAGAATATTCTTTCGATGTCCGCATTATGCGCAGGAATGCAAAAAAAATATTGGGCAATTTTTAATAACTCCGTACATAAATTTAGCATTCGGTGTTCTAAAAAATTTTAACCAAAGTTCATTTGCATTTAGAAGTTTATCTTGCTGGCTCAAATTTTGACTGAAAGATTTTAAATTCACCCACTCGTCTATCATTTTCGTATCGTCAATTTCTATGTTTTTGGATTTTAAGTAAATAATAGTTTCTTCAATAACACTCCATTGAGTATTCTCATTTATATTTGGCAAAAACATCCAGTCAAACTTATCGAATTGTTTTAAAGGCTCTATCCAACGTTCAATGTACGATTTTATTTCGTTATAGAATTTTAGAATACATTTTTTAATCTCTTCTTTTGTGTTCTCATCTTCATTGCTCAAAATGCTCTGAATATTCAACGGCAAGAAACTTTCTTTAATTCGGTCATCTAAACTTTTTGTGATGGATGTAAGTATAGATCTTGTTTCAAGGACAGAATTATCACTTTTTTCTAGCTTCTCTATTTTTTAGTGAGTGATGTGCATAATAGAGTGTATTAGAAACAAATACGCCTCCGAGAGGGGATTTTCAAAAAACTGTTTAACGTCTGCATTTATAGCCGCCCGCTACACCACTGCGACGCGACGACTGCGCGGCACGGGGTGTGGGGCCGCGGGGTGAGTGCGAGTCGAGACGGGCGTCCGAACCGCGCGCGTATTTGAATCAAAACCCGGACTACAAATAAAAACCCGGACTACAAATAAAAACCCGGACTACAAATAAAACCCCGGCCGGACGCCCCCCGGACGCCTTCTAAACTAGGACAAATCCGGGGAAACCCGGACGGATGGCAACCCTACTCGGAAAGAGTATTTTTGCTCTTCGATAACTGAGCGTAAAAGTCGTTTTTATCCTCTAGAGGATAAAGTAAATTTGAATTTAGAACATCGTGTGTACTAGGTTTGTGAACTCAAAAAATCATTAAACCTATTTACTTCTACCTCTATGGTGCCGAATTTATCATACAACTTTTTTTTAATTTATGAAAAACTCAGACTCGGAACCTCCTTGGTGTACTTTTTTTTTTAAATTTGCTTTGCGCGCATTAATTTTTTTCACGTCATATTGTTGAACATTGTTGTTGAATTTTTATTTTTTTGTATTTTATTATTAGTATTAATACACATATTATACAGTCTCCGTGGCGTAGTGGTAGTGAACGCGGCCGCTACGCAGGAGGCACGGGTTCGATCCCCGCTCAGTGCAAATATTTTTTATGCATGAAAATGGGTATTTGCATTGGTCTGGTCGTGCCTTGGAGAGCACGATAACCCGTCGGTCACGGATGCCATACGAACATCTATGGCAGTCGTTACGGGTAGTTGGAGCCCTAAAAAGTTCAACAACAATGGTCTAGCTGCAATGCTTCGATATCGCCTAATGTCACCATTGGGTTGTGGAGGTCAGATGGCAGTCGCTTCACGGAAAATATCGAGGTCCAGCCAAATCCGCAGTTAAGACTGGTAAAGCGGACCCCGGACTCCGAGGTGAAAGCTTCGGATGCGACTGGGAATTAACGCTAGGAAGGAGAAGCATTTCATTATTTCCTCGCTGAGGTGGGATGAAAAGTTACGTGTTGCACTCGAGTGCAAAGATTTTTCACCTTGTGCTCTTTTGATTCCCTCGCTAACGCTCAAGATTCTAATTTGTAAATCACTCGCTACGCTCGTGATTCAAATTTAGAATCTTTCGCTTGCTCGGTCATCAAAACTGAGCACGCGGTTAAAAAGCAACTTTGCACTCTTGTATAACAAATAACTATTATTGCTGACTTCATCGACACAAGAAGTGAGATCTAAATCGCAGTGCGCAAATTCAATAGGTAATCCTGAACTTTAATAATAACTTAAAATATAATTTCTTCTAATAACCTAGGATGCTAGGATAATAATATTGGTGCTTAAGGTCTATATAGTTAGTTCGAATTACGAATGACTGTAGGTATACCTACCTACATAGCTAACGGTTACCTAACTAAAGCATTTCATGGCATCTCCCTGCCGGTGTCGTAATTGGGTAATTGGAGAACCTGAGGTACTGTTTCCGATTTAAACCAACGCAGTTTAATATTGTTTTGTTTAAAACTAATTAGGCATTATACGAAGAAATATATTGATGCAAGGAGGTACATACAACCACAATATTTTTTGATTTGAGCTTTATGTGTAAGAGAGAGGACTTCGGCGTCTAAAGAATCAGCTTTGTATGCTATGGGGATTGTTGCCGGATGAAGGAGAGGTCTTCTACATCCAAATGCCTATCTAGAGATGAAAACCCGTGCCGCATGAGTTGACTTAAGATAACTGACTATCAAGAGTGCGCTGGAACTAGGTTAGATGTTTCACCGACACAAAGGGAGCATCCGTCTAGGCAAGTCATGCCTGATGCCTGGTTGGCCAGGCCCAACGGTTGATGTTGGAATCTTATATAAAAACTTCACTTTCGCGATGCAGGATCGCTAGATTGAACTATATTGAAGTAGTTCAGCTTGCCATCGTTAGATGGCGCTGGGTAATTTCGGGATCGCGACATAATGTCAAAAACGATAGGTAGATAATATCTACTTTAGTAAATACAAAATGATTTAACTAAGTTTATAAAAATATATACTTAATTGTAAAAAGGCAGTAATAGTAGATTACCCAACAAGTGAAAAAAAGATGAATTCTTTACGAGGCACTAAGTTGTATCCCGAGCGTAGCGAGGGATTATTGATAGAAACCTGAGTGGATCGAGGGATATTACAAGAGCCGAGATGAATTCTTTTTTCACGTGTTAGGTACGCTACTTTTCATCATTGACTACGAGAAAACAATAATTACTCTGTGATTTGATTATGAATTAAATTTTGTTATGAATAGTGCATAAAAGAAGCAGCAAATTATCAGTAATAGCTACCGCTTTAGCGCGAAAAGACTCCGGAGTCTTTTCGCGTTCGAGAATTTCATTTTCATCACTGGATGAAGTCATTTTAAGATTATTTTACAAGGAAAATTGCACAGAAAAATGGCGGCATTTCTTTTTCTTAATTTAAACTGAGCCATATTCCATCCAGTGATAACATTTAGGTGGCCTTTAGTAAAGCCCGACCAGTAAAATAAAAAACCTCGCCATATTGCGGTAAACTATTGGAACTAATTTCTTCATATGGTAACAATCTATATAATGTCATTATGGTCATCTGTCAGTGTGGTGTCAATTGTGCGTGTTGTTGAGTTTGAGAGCGCTACAAAACTACAAAACTATAGTAATATGCCGAAAACTATTAAAAGCCAGTTAAGAAAAGTAATTTATAATATAACAAAGTATTTGTCGGATAAAAAGTAGGAAGGATTGGACTCTGTTCCTCTAAATAACATCACGGACCTTGTTGTCAACATGACGGGTAGGACATCATAGAGTACGTGCAACTGAAATTGGCCTAATCTACTGATTTTACTGTGACTAATTATTATTCACATTTTTAGGTATATCCCGATCTTCTGTAATAAAAATACGAAGAGAAGGTCAAACGTCAAATGTATTTTCTACGCCTAAGAAAAATAAGCCTAACGCAAAAAAGAAAATCATGCTCGATTATTTTGATCTCTGTGCTGTTAGGCATAAAATACAAGAATTTTATGCAGTACGAAAAACAATATCGCGTGGTCCCTGTTCTATACATGGTGTAACTGTATGTCTAACTTGTATTTACCATTCCAAGCAGTAAACTATTATACGGATACTACTGTGTTGTGATTTGTGCCCAGTCCTTGTAACCAGTATAACACGCCGCGTCTATTTTTCTATTTTAACCAGAAAACTTAACAGAGAAAAACTTAACTTTTTAACAGAGAAAAAAAAAATACATTTTAGTGAAAGTTTTGTATATTAAACACGTACTACAAGTTCTTTCTTTTTCTTTTCTTTCTATATTAATTCGTTTGTAATATTGGACACGATCTTTTTTGTATCGAAACTTAAGAACAAAGCAACTTAATGAAATTAAAAAAAAGAAGTCTATAACTCACTTTTGTGAATAATAGCAATGAAAAACATGACAGCCTCCGTGGCGTAGCGGTAGTGAACGCGGCCGCTACGCAGGAGGCGCGGGTTCGATCCCCGCTCAGTGCAAATATTTGTGTGCATTAAATATGGGTATTTGCATTGGTCTGGTCGTGCCTCGGAGAGCACGTTAAGCCGTCGGTCCCGGTTGCCATAAGGACATCTATGGCAGTCGTTACGGGTAGTTGGTGCCCTAAAAAGTCCAAAAACAACGGTCTAGCTGCAAAGCTTCGATATCGCCTAATGTTAACATTGGGTCGTGGAGGTCAGGTGGCAATCGCTTCACGGAAAATATCGAGGTCTAGCCAAATCTGTAGCTATGACTGGTAAAAGCGGACCCCAGACTCCAAGCTGAAAGCTTCGGATGCGACTGGGAATAACGCTAGGAGGAAGAAGAAGCAATGAAAAAGTCACAGTTTTATATTAGGTGTCATTCCGTGCATAATTGCGGGGAAATAAAAGCCTGTTCATAAGCAAGTGTGTTGAAAAATATTGGCATTTTAAATGTGTATCACTATACTTGGTGTTGTCATAATCATAGATGTTTTTGGCGCCCCCAGTACGGGTTTTTTATTTTATTGGTCGGACTTTACCTACGTTTTTATAGTGAGAGTGTGCAACCTCTTTGCATGTTTTACTACAATCCATACATTCGCGCATGTACCAAATTTAAAAAAAAATATTCACTCAGTGAAATAAAGAGCGTTTTATTCACTGTTTTTGATGAATCACGGACCCTTTTTCGAGTGTCAATGGTGAAAACTTACTTATTACTACTAATTATTCGTAGGGTAAAAACGGAACCCTATTTCTATAACTTTTCACTGTCCATCTCTCTGTCACCAGGCTTTAATCTCATGAACCGTCATAGCTAGACAGTTGAAATTTTCACATAGGTAATAATAATGATGTATTTCTGTGGCCGCTTGCTGTTGCCAAAACAAAAACTAATAACAACTAAATATAAATATATATTAAAACTGGGTATCCATACAAATGCTCGATATTAACGGCAGTAGCTAGACGCGAGTAAGGTATACAACGAAAGAGTTAATATCTTAGAGTATCTATTAGATACTCTAAGGTTAATAATGCATTAATGTCGCCGTCAACTAGCTTAATCAGTCGTTCAAAAAAAAAAAAGCCGTTCAAAAAAAAAAAATTAACCGCCTATCAAAAATCAATATCAAACTCACACCTAGGCTGTTAACTAAACGTACAACATTTAACAAACTGGCTAGGCAAATAACTTGTTTCTGCATGGCTATAAATTGATATAGACATGTAATATCTTATATTTAAATAGTAATTATCAATTAAAGTTTCTAAATCAAAATCATAGACTAACAGTAATAAAATAAACACAATATTAACAGTTTATAAAACTAAAAATGTAATTGTATAATAATTATATTTAAAAAATATGTAGCTGTATATTCCCGTGATTAATTCATTTTAAAAATAATATAATTAATTAAAATAAAATACAATAAGGTGGGCTACAATAAATATATTAGACAAAAATATTTAAAAATTCAGATTTTTTGAATTCTGAAGTGACCGTATTTTAGCATTTTTAGCTACATCATAATCACCTACGCAGTCTGTTGTCGTAGCACTCGTAGCGTGTCTAATTCCTATAGATAAAACGGTTTATTGCGGAGCAGAAATTCTAACCCGACGAGACGGCAACGGGTTGGATTAGGAAAAAAAAAATAGGAGCCTACCTGCTTCTACGTACCTAAATATAATTAAGGCCGGGTGGGTATCCGTGAAGATTTCCGCACGAAAAAAAACTTAAATTACTTTAGTATTCCGTGTAAAACTACAATCCGCGTTTTCGTGAGGTTGCTTTTAAAATCATTCATATATAAACTTAATTTTACTTTACTGGATTCTTTAACTGACCCGGATGCCAGTAAATTTTTTAGTTTTTTCATTAATTTATTTTCTACTCGAAATCTTAGTCAGTCTATTAGGAAATTAGGTTATAACCCGCGCCACGTATCTTGGACCTAAAATGTGCTCAAAATGTGCTCTATACGCGCAGTACACATTTCTTGGGTGTCTTTTGAGGTTAGCACGGGGTGCTACTGCGGTGGACGGACTCAAATTCACCAAGTATAGACTATTACAAAGCAATCCGCGGGCGCCAGAGCCTCGTATGTCTTACGATTTAGGTCCAAGATACGTGGCGCGGGTTATACGATTAAGATGTCGTGAGATATAAGGTAGGTAGGTGATACATAAATACAGTAAGATGTGTATTGTGAAAATTTATAAGAATGGATATTTGATACTCTAATGGCTGAACGAATCGATACTTACTACACAATAGAACGCCCACGCCTACCTATATAGAATTCCTTTTCTTATACTTACCGTACTAATCCGAGAGCTGGCACCATTTTTTGGGTACATGCTTGAGGTAAGCTGAAAATTTGTCACACACACATCTCCTATTATACCCCAACATGAAGCAGCAGACCTAGCTGGTGAATAGCGGGGCTAAATCAACCACACAAGTTTTTAAAAATATTAAAAACACAATCCAAAAACATGTTTGAGGCAATATGCAATTTTTATCATGTTATAGTTAAATGATTAAAAAATATAAAAAAATAAGCCAGACGACTTGGTCAGGGTTTTACAATTGCAAAAGCATTTTCCAAAATAATATAGAAAATTTATTTGATACAACTTGAAATTTTAATAGGGTATTATTTATAGACATAAGATTCTCAAAAAGAGGGGTCCTTCTACCTGCTAGGTGATCGAACAAATTATGTAAAGTTTGGACTCTTTTACCTACTTTTTATAGGTACAACAGAAACAGAAACAGTCATCCGATCACTATGACTATGATTCTACAAACTAAACAACATTTTAAATCTCAAGTCCACTTACATCTGTATACAGAATTTCTCAGTTGACTTCAGTGCAGATAAATCAAGATGTAAATGTTGTGTTGGGATTAAAAGTTAACATGGTACTTATTGTGTTCTATGCGACTCACCCCGTATTTCCATATGCCACATATTTTATTAATTTTTAAATAATGTATGAGAATCTGAGCAATAGGAAATGTGTATAGACAAGTTTTCAGCTTATAGGTACCTACCTGAAGCCCAGCATGTACCCAAAATAATGGTACCAGCTCTCCGACCATAGCTAATCAACTTGGTATAACTACTTATACATAATTATGTAATGCAGCTGAACATTGTATTAAAACAAATAATTTAAAAATGTGTTATTTATTATTTCTTGTTTGTTAATAAAATCAAATTTCCAAAAAAATCAAACAATGTAATATAATAAGGCGAATAACTAATCAATCACACAATATCAGTAAGTAAGGAGCATTCTACATGGCATACCGTATGCCGTACATTTGCGGTTTTGGCTGTGGTTTTCAGTAAGGTAGGTTCATCCTGTGCATGAACTGATATCCAAAATTAGCACACAGGTTAGCACTTCTAAGCCAGGGATCCGTTATTAATTTTATTGGTATGTTAAAGTTAATTACGGTGCCTTGAAAAAAAAAAACAATTTATAAAAAATATGTACATAATTTAATTAAATAAAACATATTACAATTGAAATGTCTTATGTGTATAGACTTGAACGATGCTAGTACCAAAGTGCCTAAAAATTATAAGTAACTGGGTAAAACAGTTTTTAAGGTTTCGAAAACTTTTAAGTGGCGTGCCGCGTGATTGGGGACGGCACAAGGCACCGATTTTGCAATATCAAGTTCAATCTTGCGAAACGCCGCGACACGAGGCAAACTTGGGGAATTGTTTATAAAGTTGTTTAGAAGTTTTTACCCAATCAGACTCAAACAACTTATCAGCAGGTCTAAAAAGGCCACTTACCTAATTGGAATCTTATTAGAATAATATTTTGTCATGCGGCGATATTTAGGTAAACGAAATTGGGATCAGCTTAGTAAATGAATTAGTTATTGTGATTCTGCTCATAGGAGTTACCATTACACTAATTCTATAGGAATCTATTGAGATCTACTAGGCATTTATAAAGTTACTTGTTTTTAGCAGAATCGTTCAATTTGACCTTTTAGACCCGCGGATCTGCCTGAAATTTTGTACGGGGATATGCTACTTTTTATCCCTAGAATCTATCTATCTATCTATACTATTATATAATTGTAAAGTGGTCGTGTCTGTACATTGGAGATATTTAAAAAAAATACTTGGGTTATGTTATGTTAACGATACTGAACACGAAAATATTTTTTTTTAATTTCCTGTCTGTTTGTCTGTTTGTCCGCGATGGACGCAAAAACTACTGGACGGATTTGGATGCGGTTTTTTTTGTTAGAAAGGGCTTACTCAGACTTAAAATCTTACGTTTGTTTGATAGCAATCGGTTGAGTAGAACCGAAGATATGAGCAAAGGTTGCGTTAACCGAGATGCACGCGGGCGGAAGGCTAGTAATATAAATAATTAAGTAATATAATAATAATTAATTAAATAAAAATTTGCTAAGCTAGTCTTTAGTACATATTATGTATAATTTTGACGTTTTGTAAGTGCCGTTTTGATGGTCTATACAGAATAAATGATTTTTGACTTTGACTTTGACTTTGAATAAATAAAAATTCTACAATATTCTACACAACGCTATCTAAACCCATGGCAAGCAAAGCGTAACTAGCTTGTGTTATGGAATCTAGAATGCAGATAAACATAGTTAGATACTTTTTTTGTTGTAAATGCATATATTATTATACATAGAAACACCCAGACCAATGCAAATATTTATATTCATGCATACAGCTACAGCTCATGCGTCACCTAGAGGATCACTCCTTAATCAATGACCGGCAATACGGCTTTAGACCGAAACGGTCAACGGGTGATCTTCTGGCGTACGTTACCCATCTTTGGGGTGAGGCTATGGACAAGCATGGCGAGTCACTGGCAATTAGTCTTGACATCGCCAAAGCTTTCGATAGAGTCTGGCACAAGTCGCTTCTTTCCAAGTTACCAGCCTTTGGTCTGCCTCCCAGACTGTGCGACTGGGTGTCTAGCTTCCTGCAGGGGCGCCGTATTCGCGTCCTCTGTGATGGTCGAACTTCGGAGTTCCTGCAGGTAAATGCTGGCGTGCCGCAGGGGTCCGTCTTATCACCCACTCTCTTTCTTCTGCATATCAACGACATGTTGTCCACTGGCAGCATTCACTGCTATGCAGACGATAGCACCTTACACGGGAGTTATCACGGACATCCTGCGGTCAAGCAGTCTGATGTCGCGGAAAAGAGGCAGCTTCTCGTCAGTGAACTTGACCGGACCCTGAACCACGTTTCCCAATGGGGCTCTGAAAACCTGGTCGAGTTCAATGCCAAGAAGACGCAGGCATGCGCGTTTACAGCAAAGGTATCTTCGTTCCTTCCCCTTCCAACTCTTCAGAGCACGCCACTGCCACTGCAGGACAATCTCAACATCTTAGGTATGGATGTCCGCTGCAAACTGAACAACAAAAACTACATTGAGAGCATCATCAAAACAGCCTCGCGTAAACTCGGAGTCCTGAACAAAGTGAGACGTTTTTTCACGCCGGAGCAGCGGTGTCTTCTCTACAAGACACAAATTCGCTCTTGCGTGGAATACTGCTCGCATCTCTGGGATGGCTCCGCAAAGTACTTACTAGATGCTCTCGACAGGTTGCAGCGACGTGCGGTCCGCATTATTGGGAATCCTGAGGTCACTAACACCCTCGAGCCTTTGCAGTTGCGTAGAGATGTGGCATCTTTGGCGGTTTTTTACCGTCTCTACCATGGTGAATGTTCTGATGAGCTCTTCCAAGTAATCCCACCCTCTCCTTTCCTATATAGGACAACACGTGCAGGACTTAGATGTCACCCGCATACGGTGCAGAATATTCCATCAAGAACCAAGCGATTCGGCGACTCCTTCTTCTGCCGCACTATTAAGACTTGGAATTCCTTGCCAGCTCACGTGTTTCCTTCCTCCTATAGTCCCGGGTCCTTTAAGCGGGGCGTGAAAAAGCATCTGATGAGGCCGTCAAGCTGAGTGCCACCATTGTAACATGGTACGTGTTGTAATGGTGGCCCTCTTTTCAGAGACTTTGCCTTCAGCTTACCATCAGGCGAGGCGAAGTCAAATTGACGTGTCCTATATAAAAAAAAAAAAAAATACAAATATTGGCACTGAGCGGGCGATCGAACCCGCGCCTCCTGCGAAGCAGCCGCGTTCACTACCGCTACGCCAATCAATTGAAATATGGCCTCTCTTGGGCTAGGCACCGACTTCTAATAAATCAGTAAGTCTGTAAATTAAGTTATTTTTCGCTTTTCAGTGCCTCTTTTTCGTTTCTTGAAGTCGGTTAAACTTTTTTGTTAAAATGAATTTATTTTTCTCTTTTTAGTGAGTTTGTTCAGTCTCACGACTGTACATCGCATGTATAGTGACCTGACTGTACATGCGCTGCTGACGCTGCACTACAGATCGAACCGGTCCCGCTAAAAAAAAAATTATTAAAGCATTATTCAAAAAGAATTTTTAAAATCAATGCACAATATACACCGGAAATATAGCTGAATATTCTGAACACTTCTGCGTACCCTTTCAAAGGACTCAGGCGTGATGTTATGATTTGTAATGGCAGAAACATTGCAATAATATGCCATTGCAACAATCGCGGCTGATTTCCTGGTACTTTTTGAAGAGTTCCTTGGTCTAATCTCGGAAACCCATCATCAGATCTTTACGAAAAAATGGGACCACTTCGCAATAGTCTACTTACGAACAGAAAAAGAATTTTCAAAATCCGTCTAGAATTGGCTTCACAATTGCGTAACAAACATACAAGCTATATAAATAAAATCGAAGTTTGAAATCTTCTAACTGAAAAACGCTTGTTTTGAGAAACGGGCAAAAATGAGATAGGACAGTTAGTCATGCGAGCGACGATATGTCTTCAATCTGTCTGACATACGTATGTCTAGGTCGACCCCTAGCGGGTTGCCCATTCACCCTCGCTTCATAAATCTGTTTCGTCAGTCTTCTTTCATCCATTCTCTCCACGTGTCCGAACCATCTAAGTATGTCTTTCTCTATCTTAGTCACTACATCTTCAACCATACCACAACGTTCTCTTATCACGGTGTTCCTCATTCGATCCATTATCTTCACCCCAGCTGTACTTCTCAGACTTCTCATTTCCACCGCATTCAATTTACTTTCATACTTCTTCTTCAAAACCCAACATTCACTACCATACATAATGCTCCGTTTACATACTCGCGACAGAGCGAGGGAAGTGGCGAGAGAAGTGGGCAGAGACGTGGTGTGAATGGTATATTCGTCATGCCGCGAGTACTGCCGCGTATGTTGCGCAAATACTAGCGCGATGAACTATACGAGACCGCTAGATGGCGCTAAGCTAAATAAAACACGACTTTCGTTATTGCTCCTCGAATATTTACTTTTAAAAATATTTATATCGATCTACGGAAAGTGTATAGTAGTTGAAAGTGATAGTTTTTATTAATAATCTATTTAATTAATTCGCTATGCTGTAAAAGCTTATTGCGTACACTGCTACAGCGTTGTCCTCCATACGTTTACGTCCGTCTCCGTTGCAGGGCGAATACTGTAATGCGGACCAACGCGATGATGGGAGTGTGTGAATGCTAGGGCATTAATCGCGCGAATATTTCTGGCAACACGATGAGCAATGCGAGCGGCAGTATGTAAACGCGGGGTAAGTGTAGGGACGAGCACTCCTCTATGTACAGCCAGGCGTGCCTCTCTCGATACATTCTGGCTGCTCATAAAGTTATGCATTGCCCCATTTACTTGATTTCCAGCCATAACTCTTCTTTCAATATCACTGTCATACTTTCCATCTCTCGTAAACTTCGACCCCAGATACACAAACTCTTTCACTTGTTCTACTCTTTCTCCTTCAATCAGAACTGTGCAGCTTGTCATACTTTCTTCTCTTTCAAAAACCATCACTTTCGTTTTACTTTCATCCCTTTGCTTTTTAGGGCACCATGCATAATACTGACCATCGCCTGCAGCTCCTCCTCCGATGATGCCAAAATAACTTGGTCATCAGCATATAGGAGACATTTGATGGTCAGATCATTCATTTTTAATCCATACGCACTTTCTTGCAGATCTTTCAGACAATTATCTATAAATAGGTTAAACAGCCCTGGTGAAGCCACACATCCCTGTCTAACACCTTTTTCAATGTTAAACCAGTCTGTGCATACTCCATTTAGCCTGACACAAGCACTAGGAAACTAGAATCCTCATAGAGTGATCTAAGTGCTCGTATCAAGCTACCACTCACCCCATACATAGACAATGTTGACCACAAATTCATTCCTCACCACTCTGTCATAGGCCTTTTCCAAATCTACGAAAGCACAATAGACCTTTTGTCTTTGAGACAAGAATTTTTCGGCTATGCTTCGTAGGGAAAAGACCTGATCCATACACCCCCTCCCTATCATGAATCCTGCTTTACATTCCACATTTTGTTTTCAGTTACCTACCTATAAATAGGTAATAATTAGTACCTATAGATTTTTTTCAATGAAACAAAGATAATGTAAGGAATAATGAAAGAATAAGGAAGATAAACCCTATTTAACTATACCTCAGTATATAGAGAATTATTTTCAATGTATGACTTACCTACCTACGTATCTACCTATAGATACCTACTTATAAAAAAATGGATCGCGAGCAAGCTAGATCTAAAAGTTTCGAGGCAGATATTTTCATTACTACATTTATTTATGAGGATAATTATCTCAGTTAATTAGCCGTGAAAAGACGTTGGTTCCACCCAACGTTTTAGTTTTAGTCTGTAAGGTAATAATAATAATTATAAAAATGTGAACCGGCTTACCCGAGGTGATGGGCTGAATATATATTTCACACTACACCATGAATGTGAATTTATTTGATTCTGCCCACGCAGAGACATGCAAGTTGCATGTCTCATGCGTTTACGTAGGCAGAATTAGGGCCATGAACTGTCCTCCTTCTAGGGGCATTGACGGAAAGAAAGATCCATTTATTACTGCATACGAGTATACAAAAGTCCCACAAAATACAGTGACACGTAAAGCAAAAGATCAAAAGAGGGACAAAAGTAAAAGATCATTGTAATAACGCAAGGAACACACGCGTCTCACGGCTGCAACATGTACCCAGGTCAACATCTACCAGAGCACAAGCCCCTCACGCTGGTCTCACTGGGCCCTAAAGTAACACACAGATGTCAACAACCTACACGATACACCGAATGATTCTCATTAAACATTCTAAACGAAGAATCACTCATGAAATAAATACATACAAAGACATGAAGCATAAATAATGTACAGTATGTTTTGATGTTATCAAGGGTGAAAAACTGTACGTATGTATACTTACGTAATAATAGATAAGTAGATGAATATAGTGATGTGTGACTAAGCTGTGCCTTCGCCTTCAGAGTGTATGGAAAGCCAAGCCGGTGCATCTGCTGATTGGCAGAAGAGGCGCATGCTTTCCTCTCGGGTGTGGGGCTTAGATGGCATTCGATTTCGTAAACTTCTGTAACTCATAACACTCATTTATTCATAAGGATAATCATTACACGTCATATTATATCATTCACGACTCTTTCTTTACAGCAAGTTTGTCACTTAACTTGCCCTTAACTTAAACAAAACATAAATTAAAAAATTGTAACAATGTTAAATATGAAGTATCACAGGTTTCAGTGCATTCATAACGACACCTCTGGGTTCAATTGGCGTATAAACCAAAACACGACTTTTCAGGAGAGCAAAAAAACGATTTTATTTTTAGAAAAAAAATCATAACTTTTTTATTTTAGAAGCTACATAAAAAATTCCAAAGAGAAATATTCTTAGAATTTGGGGATGAAGAAGGCTAAATCATTCAATCATATCTATCTTCTTTGGTTTGGAAGTTAGCATGGATATACGTCTTAGAAAATACCAATTTATGGTGTATACACCCCATGAAAATTGGATGAAAAACCAAATATGGATATAAGCTGTACTTATATCCATATTTGGTAAAATTAAGTTCACATTTACTGACGTAAAAGCACGTAACTGTAGATTTTTTTGCTGTAAAAACTATTTACTTTGCACATCAATAGAATTATAATTAATAAAAACAATCTCGATACTATTAGAATGTGGCAGAATTACATTAATATTAGTCTTACTACAGAATTGTGGTCGATATATACGAAATTAAACTACCAGAAACGAAATTAACTTAGTTTTATTAAATAAAACAGATAATTATGGCACACATTATCAGTCATGATCAGATTACCAAACTAATAAAGGCAATTATTTAAATCTGTAGCTCTTCCACAGCCATCTCTCCTTCACCGCGACTTCCTCGTACAACAGATTGTCCTCAGGGTCTTTGTCTTTAATTCAGCGGCACTTGAACAGAGCCTGCGCCATTTTGGCCGTGGAACGCGCCAACTTATAGATAAGCTTTTGCCCCTCAGACGATTCCAACTTGTTATATAGCGGTTGCAAGTGGTCTAGTTTGGCCCTGGCTACCGCTCTCCTGGTGGCGCGTTTTGCATCTTTGTACGCGTCGCGGTCATCGAAAGATTTGGACGCTTGCCACTTTTTTAAGGAGGGCTTTCTTCCCCTGATCTCTCTCTCTGCACTGTGTCGTTCCACCACCAAGTGTCCCTGTCATAGATGCGTCCACCCTTAGACGTACCGAGCACCGCCCTCCCCGCCTCAAGGATAGCTGCCTGAATCCTGTCCCAGCAAACCTGTACTGGTTCGTCTACAGCATCAGCGCACTTGTCACCGATAGCTGAGACGAGACTTTGGGACTTGGCTTCACCACCACCTGATTCTGCGTTGGCCACGCTCGGCGCGTTTGTCTTTGAGTTTCACGCGAAGGTCCATGACAAGGAGACGGTGTTGGCTAGTGAGACTCTCTCCGGGTATTACCTTGCAGTTGGCCACCCTGCTGATGCTATGCCTCTTAGTGAGTAGGAAATCGATCTGGGTAGCGTACTCTCCGCTCTTGCAGGTGACAAGAAGTTCGGCTTTCTTTTTGAAGAACCTGTTCAGGACGGCAAGTTCGGTGGCCGTACACGTTTTGAGGATGTGCTCACCCTCTGGGTTACGGCTACCGTGTCCAAAACCGCCGTGGGCATGTCCAAACTCCTCACACCTGTCACCCACATGACTATTCGTGCAGTGGTTTTACTTTAGCAGAATCGAGGGTTAGGGCCTCGATTCTGCTAAAGCAAAACCACCGTTATAACACGGACACTAATAATTTTTTGAATTTTTACCATTTAATTTGAGACTTTAAAGCAATGTATGTAAAATCTAAAATTAAATGGCCTATTGTAGAGTGAACGAAAGCGTGTAGTAAAAATATTGTCGTTTAATTTTGGACTTTAAGTCTATAGTAATAAAGTCTAAAATTGAATACCATTTTTTGCAATGGATATGGTTTATACGTCCATATGTTATTTAAATCTTTGGATTTACGACCTCAATTTTAAATTACGTTTAAGAAATATATTCATTCGTCACGGTGTAAAAACCATTAACAATCAAGGCAGATCTTACGCCCCGGGTTGGTAAAAATCTTGGTCATAACGTCTTACTAAAAATTTAAAAAAGAAAAATTTGGCTGTTACATTAACATTTTATCTTTTTTGTGGTAGGATGATCTAAATTTTTTGGGTCGTAAAAGCATTTTTTTTGCGAATTTGCACATTTTAAATATACAGATCGATAGAGAAAAAAATTCTGAACTAAACGGTGTATATAACTCATTTTGGCCAAAATGGTTTATACGCCAATTGAACCCAGAGGTGTCGATAATATTATGTCAGTAGTTTATGAGATTCAATTCAATTTCAGTTCAAAAAAATGTCAAGATCCTAGCTACTTAGTAGGATTGAAATTTTCGAAGTCAAAGCTAAGCTAAATATTCTATTTAATACCAATAATAAATAAGAACCACCCAAGACCTTTGATGTAAGTATTCCTTTTGAAATAAGATATGCCAGAGGGTAATTAATTAACTTAATAATCATAAAAATGAACAAAGAGAATCCCAGATATGCACGATTCTCGGTGCAAGCAATTAGGGACAGTTTTCTAATTTAAAAAGTCGTCTTTTATCGTCTTTCTACGGAAAGTCTTTTAACTATTCATATTTTGAGGATATCGCTTTTCATTCCCATTAATTAGAAATAGGTATGTTGTTGGTAAAATTTTCCTCGTTCAAGACTGGTGTGGCGACCAATAATGTAACCTCACTCCACCCAGGTCATGAAAACAATAATAATTGCGATGTAGGGATTTTTTTTGTAGTAGGTATTCTTTAGATTTCGACAACCTCTGTGGGGTAGGCTACGCAGGAGGCGCGGTTTCGATTCCCGCTCAGAGCAAATATTATTTTGTATGCATGGATATGGGTATGGTACGGAGAGCAAGTTAAGCCGTCTGTTCCGGTTGCCATACGAACATCTATAGCAGTCGCTAGTCGTTACGGGTAGTTGGAGTCCTAAAAAGTTATACATAATATCTACAACAACGGTCTAGCTGCAATGCTTCGATATCGCCTAATGTCACCATGGGGTTGTGGAGGTCATATGGCAGTCGCTACACGAAAAATATCGAGGTCCAGCCAAATCCGCAGGTAAAGCGGTAGACCGGTAAAGCGAATCCCCAGACTCCGAGGTGAAGCTTCGGATGCGACTGGAAATTAACGCTAGGATGAAGAATAATTCTTTAGATTTCGATATATAAAATATAGTAGGTACAGCAAGTGGGTAAAACAGAGATAAAACATTTTTTCGCATATAAAAAGAAAAAATATAGGTACCTACCTACTACGTGCATTAAAATGTGAATGACCTCTAATAAACATCAATCGGCTCCGGTATCCGGTAGGTACTTAATTTTTTCCAAAAACCTTCGTCAATCAAACTGTTTCCAAATCAGTAGGGTAACGTAGGTATCTTGTCCTTTCATCTTCTATGAGAGCTATGTAACCTTGGTAACAATCCTTAGCGGGAAGCTTTTGTATGGGTTTATTCCGCATTTAAAGTTCCTACCCCTCGAACACAAAATATAATACCTATGCATACGCCCCACATTTTACCCCTCTTTCACCTTGATATCGTTGCTTTCGTGTTTTATTATTGAATTCTGAACACGGGAGTCAGACGCTTGCTCTCATAATAGCCGTATTAGCCAAACCAAGCTAAGAAAAATGTAAGTAGACCATGGGATCCGCAGTGTAGATAAACCTGGATTGCAACCGGTAACAACGCTAAGATGATGATGATAATGCAATTCAAGTTGAAACTCCATCTATGATTAAGTTCATTTTAGTTTTTGTGATTGCGGGACTTTTCGCGATTAATTAATATGTATCATGGAACTTACTTTTGCTGACGTTGTGCTGCAATGCCTGCAAGTGCTGAAACCCAACTGAAACTTCGACAAAAGTTCCATAATTAAATCGCGAAAAGTTATTTTATTCTGTGACGGTAGTTTTTTAAAATTAAGTTCATTAGACCATAAATTACCTAAAAGTTTGCTAAAAGTGTGTACTTAGGTAGAAAATATCATGTGCTTTACCATAGTACCTACAAAAAAGCACAATTACCTTCCTACCTACCTATTTAAACTTAAAGTGTAGTTAGGTATCTACTCTGTAAATTCTGTAATAGAAAAATGAGATAGAAATGTCGGGGTGCCTAATTTAAACAGGAGCTATTTTATTCGGTTGCGTTTTGAAACCGTATAATTTAAAATCTATGTGACACCGGCCGGAGGAAAGGGTTGTAGGTACCTACTGGTACTGCGGCTGGAAATAATAGAACATGCTCATTAGCATTACATACATCTCCACAATATAGATTAAAGTCTCCTATGTTGAAATAGGCGAATTTTGCAGTGTAGGTGTCTTGATTTGATTGATTGATATTCTTTTAGTCTGAGGTGCCTACTTACCTATCATGTCAGGCATCTGATGTCGGACATACAATTAACTTACCAGTGATAATGATGATACTACATAGAACTCGATCCCTCTAATCTTCCTTATAGGGTAAATCTATAAACAAGGTTAAATCATCTATCATCACCAAATGAATATTTAGCCCCGGAAATAAACGATAAACAGTTAATAAGTCTGTACGTTAATGGTAACACATAATAATATTGCTTCCATCACAGAAATCAATACGGGTACTTGTAATGCCCACCTATAGTAGACACATCGTTCTGTGATGTTGCCACACTTACCAACCCCAACATGTGATGCGACGTTGCCAAATGGCACGACAAAATAATATTCCATGAAATGAGAAGCAAGATTTGGGATTTGGTCCCCTTTTTTACCTGCTTGCTCCGTCACACTATTGTTAGATGTGTTTAGTGCGAGCTAACGACGTTAATCTCGTTTTTTTGGGAACATAAACCATATGAACGTGAAAGTTGCTTCCAGTAAAATGTTGTCGGACATCCTATTTAAAATCTATTTGGTTCGAAGTTCGAAGCGTGATTACCTAGGTACTCTAAGTATGCATGTTATCATCAGTTGCGAAGGAGGAAAATTTTCAAAAGGGAAGTTGGTTGTAGGCGTTTATCCGACTGCAAAAGACCTATGATAACAGGTATGCGGTAGTCCTTATCCTTAACCTACCTCTATAGACTGTGTATTATAGGTATCGTACCCATGGACATAGGCTGTCCATGTTACAAGTAGGTTTCACAAATCGCCTCACCAAGCCGCATCATTAGTTCTTTTACACAGGTGACTAAAATCGCATGCGGCCCGGTCATCTCCTTCGAAAATGTTAAGTAGAATAAGGAGACGCAGCCAAAGTCGGTTGCTATGCTACCCAACTTTGGGGATTGGTGCTTACAGCACAGATTAATAAATTGCTTATAGTCTCTTGCGTTGCGAGTTGCGACCTAACAGAATAAATTGCCATTTAGACGTTCGATTTCGCCGCTCCGCAGAAATCGTGCATCTTTAGTCACCCGTCCTGTGTACAGCCAGCTTAAAAATACCCCTAGGTATTGCTCGGGACTTATATCTTGAGCCTAAAATGTTTCTTGAGTGTCTTTTGAGGTCAGCACGGGATGCTACGGAGGTAGACGAGGTCAAATTCACCAGGCATAGATTATTACAAAACAATCCACGTGCGCCGCGCCGGGGTCACGTTTTTCTCGCTGGCGATTTAGGTCCAAGATACGGTTTCCGCTTCCGAGGTATAGGCGTTGCACAGGTTGCACTTTAGGGGTAAGTACATAAAGTGCATAGCTAAGGAGTGCTAAGGGGCACCTTAGCTATGCACCTTAGGTTTGCCCGTTTGCACCTGCTCGCCTCATTAAGGACCCTACTCTGAATGAGGTTTTAACTGAACACTTAGGGAGGTGTGCCCTAATTTATAAAATAAGTAGCTACTTACAAGCAAGTAGCTTTTGCTACCGGGTTATTGAACCCAGTAGGTGCACCTTCCTACGTAATAAACGTTTAGCTAGGTACTTTGTATAAGGATTATACATACATAGGTAGGTACAGGTACTTGTTTAGGGACAATATCAATACAAAAGTTAGGAAGTAACTACATAATTCCTGGTGGCATTTGCTTGGCTTTTATGGCAGCGAAAACAGTAGTTCCCTCAAACTCGATAGGGAAGCCTGCGACGTCGGAATCTTAGCAACCTTGCGATAATTGCGAGTGATCAAGGTTTTCAAAGTCCATTTTCTGACCAAAATTATTGTGCCACTAGTTTCGTATATTTGGTACTAGCTTTTCGCCCGCAGCTCCGCCTGCGTGGATGTCGACTACCATCACCAATAGTATTTTTTTCTAAACTGTCGGACTTGTTGTATAAATATAAGTATCCCGATAGTTCTAATAGTAATTGTTGTATAAACTTTCGACACCTTATTTCGCTCTCTCAGTAGTGTTTTTTTCAAAATATTAAATGAAAACTGTAAGAAACATCGGCCTTGTCTTACAAAAAAGTGGTAGATTTTTAGAATATTACAACAAAATAAAAATACTATTAGTATCTTTATACCAATAGCTAGTAAATGGCTAGAAAAAGACTGGTAAGAAAAAATTACTATTGCCTAACATTTCGTTCTTATCAATCAATCAATCAATAGCCTATTTCAGTCCACTGTTGGACTTAGGCCTCACCCAAAGTATGCCATAGCACTCGATCCTCCACCGTATGTTGGGGACATAATGCTGTCAGTTTGCACATTTGGGCCCCATGAGTCATAACAGGGGAGTAGAAACCTCGACGAATTTTCCCAATGTTGCCCAACCCTTGTCGACCCTTCGACGTACCTATATCTCTTTCTGGGTTTCGTCTTCTAATCTAAAATTACCATCTCAGCAATGAAAATATCGTATCAGCACGACACTGTCGTAGACAATCCAGAAATGCCCAGGTCTAGATGATGTCAGAAGGCTTCTCGTAATCTACAAATGCCATACATAGCGGCTGATTATACTCTCAGGTCTTTTGTATAATCTGCTCAACAGTATTGGCTGCAACACTATAACCCTTTTAAAACCCGGCTTGCTCCAGTGGCTGGAATTCACAACTATTCAAGACGATTCTCAAGAACAAAACTTCTATAGAGATATGACTCAGGAGTCTTATAATTCTTCAGCAAGACCTTATAGCCTTTTTTGGAGAACAGTACCACCGCACTACAGTTCCATGTTAAGTTCTGCTGGATGACGGAATCAAAGAGGTTCGTAAGCTCTTTTAGAACTGAGATTCCACCTGCTTTTAAGAGCCCTGTCAACCAGTGCGATATCCTTCATAGTTATGATCAGTATATCATAACTATGAAGGTTGCTGTTTTATGCTAAGGATACAAAAAAACATCAATTGGCCTATTGCAGTCAACTGCTGGACATAGGCCTCTCCTAATATGCACCACGTTTGCCGATCCTCCGCCTTCCGCTTCCAGTACGTCCCAGCCACCTTTCGCAGATCGTCGGTCCAGCTGGCTAGGAGGTGTCCCACCTTCCGTATTCCTTCTCACGGTATCCACTCTAGGACTCGTCTGGTCTAACGGCCATCAGTCCTTCGGCAGATGTGGCGAGCCCACTGCCACTTTAGCTTGCTTATTCTGCAACCCTACGGCCAGATTGGAAACGAAGGTTTGGAAACCGGTTTCCATAGCAGAATTATTTTTCTTTTAACGAACCTGGTTTCCAAGAAAGAATAATAATTCTGTTTCCGAAACTAATTTCCAAAACAGAAAGTTGGATCTTCGTTAGCTATGTCGGTAACTTTGGTACTATGTCGGATGACCTCGTTTCGAATTCTATCCTTCAAAGAAACTCCAAGCATAGCTCACTACATAGCCCGCTGCACGACTTTTAGGTCACGGACTACCCCACCTTCAGTGGCCACGTTTCGTCACCGTAGGTCATAGGTAACATAACAGGCAGGACGCACTGGTCGAAAACCTTTGTTTTGAGGCATTGCGGCAGGGGGGAGGAGAAGACCCGACGTAGTTTGCCAAATGCTGCCCACCCCAGTTGAATTCTTCTGGCTATTTTTTTCTCGAAGTTGGTTTTACCGAGCTGGATAACCTGCCTGATACGTCAAAAATGAATACAAATAAAACAACATACTTGAAATTTGTGGTGGTTTAATTTTTTTATAATTATCTAAAAATAATATTAAGAAAATAAACATTTTGTATTATATTCTTTGTCATCTTAATCAGAAGTGCTCTGTGCTTGAGTAATTGAGCCCACAGCTGATAAGTGGAAGTTATTGAATTGTGTTCTGCCATCTCTATTATTGTTGCCTTAGTATACTTCTCATCAAGAAAGAAAGTGAAGTTTTCTAGAAGCCAGGCGTTCGTCTATTTGGTGAAACGTTTCTAGCCATTGATATAAATTGTTATTTTGTTTCTAGCTATGAAGCCGCCCCTTGTGTTATATCGGCGGCGTCAATAGATTTAAATTCACATACCTTACTGTTTGAGAGCTTGTAAATGAGGATTGATCTGGATGATAATGTGCTGTATTACTTTTAGGCTTTCTTTTATATACAGGTATATTCTTTTATATAGCTCTAGATAGCTATCATCGCTGCTATCATATGTTTTTTTTCTGTTTCCAATCAATTAAATAAAAATAAACTGCAGTTCATAACTCTTAAGCCGGCTTTTCACTATGGGATGTAATATATATTACATCTTGAGATATATATTACATCCCGCGATTGCTGTTTACACTGTAAGATATATATTTGGGATAGTTCAGTAGCTTTACCATGAGTTGACACCAAAATTTGACAACTTCGTTACCCTATCGAACTGCGTACGCGAATCTGATTGGTCTGTGTAGAATGCATGCGCGAATTCCCTGACTTCTGATTGCTCAGTTTAAAATGACAACGTGATTTCGCATGCGCGGTCAAACGTCGCCATTCAAACGGGCGAGACAGGGGGAGGCGTGGTGTCCGGGGACGTGAGGTAAAATATACACCTTCAAATATCGCTCGAAAAAATATTTATAGTTTGGGATGTAATATATATTATAGCGTAGTGTAAACGGTCTCGTACAAAATGTATGACGAGCGATATGTCAAGATGTAATATATATTACATTACATCCCATAGTCAAAAGCCACCTATTTTTCACATTCTTGCATATTATCATATTATATCGACGTGACAGAGAGACAGAGAGTGACATTTTTATAAATATTATCATTTGACAGATCAAAATGTGACTTAACGTTGACACCATCACTTTAGTTCCGTTGTCATGGTAACAATTTTGCTAGCGATATTAGCGCCATAATATTTCGTATTTTCTTTAATATTACATTATTTCGTGAATTTGCGACATTTTAATTGTGATAATTGCTATTCGGCGACAAAGCCAAATTCAATAAACCAAAGATCATGATGATCTGTTCAGCCATTCTTGAGTTATAAGAAAGTACGTTTTTGGCACTTTTTAGGCACTTAGGGTCTGAATTTCGAAAAATCGTTTCTTAGTACACCTCCACGCATCAAAACATACACTCTCTATAAATTTCAAGTCTCTAGGACCAGCGGTTTAGGCTGTGCGTTGTCTCTAAGTCAATCAGTCAGTCAGTCAGTCAGTCAGGACTAAGAGTTTTATATATAAGATTGTTCTTCATCCTAGCGTTAATTCCCAGTCGCATCTGAGGCTTTCACCTCGGAGTCTGGGGTCCGCTTTACCAGTCTTAACTGCGGATTTAGCTGGACCTCGATATTTTCCGTGAAGCGACTGCCATCCGACCTCCACAACCCAATGGTGACATTAAAGCGATATCGCAGCCTTGCAGCTAGACCGATGTTGTATAACTTTTAAGGGCTCCAACTACCCGTAACAAGTGCCATAGATTTTCGTATGGCAACCGGGACCGACGGCTTAACGTACTTTCCGAGGCACGACCAGACAATGCAAATACCCATATTCATGCATACAAATATTTGCATTGAGCGGGGATCGAACCCACGCCTCCTGCGTAGGGGCCACATTCACTACCGCTACGCCACAGAGGCTGTCCTTTATATTATGTTATTAACCTTACCTACCCTAACTAAGTAGGTACCTATTTAATTCACCGATTAAAATTTCAACGTAAAGCGCAATTCAGTTTTTCTATATTTTTTGCAGTTTAGCAAATATCTACATACCTAGTCACATAATAATAATTATGATACCACAGATGATACTACATATTACACATAATCTTATCTACATCGGTAGTTAATTCCACTCACTGGCGGTTCCCATGTTCCCTACTATTTAAGTGATCTGTGATTGGGTGCAGTCACGTCTGTGGGTGCAGTACTAAATTGATGGTAATAGCCATTTTTTAAATAAATTAAACTCTTTTTTTGCAACTATGTATTAGATAGAAGGGTAATTTCACGATGCCTAATTTTTTGCTAATTTCGGTGGTATTTTTCAATCATAGGTTTTCCGATGAAAAAATTTAATGGAGTTCTTTTAGAATATCTAGAATACTGATGTGTTCTAAAAGAACATTAAAAAAATTTCTCATCGGAAAACCTATGATTGAAAAATACCACCGAAATTAGCAAAAAATTAGGCATCGTGAAATTACCCAGAAGGTATACCTGTGGTAATACCACAATACTTCGTCTTTTTCTTTCAACATGCGGGAGTACCCACGGATAATCGCCGGAGCCAGCAGGGGTGGTTTAATATGTCACAGGTTATGTTATGTCGGACACGAATCGACCTAAACCTAAACCGGGGGGTGGGGTAACCCCTGGCATAACCCTCGCACAGGCCGGCCTCCTCGGGTGGGGATCTACGTTGTCCCCATCTTTTCCCAGAAAAAGGCAGAGAGGCACAATAACTTAGATTTTTCACAGTATGAGGATGATTCTCTGAAAGCAGAATATCGGGCATTACATGCCTACATGATTTACCCCGGAGAGCATATCAAAGTCCTAACTACACATCGATTTCAGGTCATGTAGTACCTACATTTTATTGTTTATCGGCCTTTATAGCTCAAACACAGCGATGAAATAATGATATAGGTATGTAGAAATGTGGTGTGGAAACGGATCAGTGATAGAATATGTGAATTAAAAAGTGCAAGGTGCCTAGTTCAGGTAGGTATCCATACCGTCCATACTAATCTGTACTACTGTCTGTCACGCTTTCATGCATAAACCACAGAACCGATTTTGATGCAATTTGGAAGGACATCGGCTATGTGTGGTCGTGTTAAACGACATCCACCCGGGCGGATTCTCTGCAACAAGTAGCCTATTTAGAAAGCTATTCATTTTTCTGTAACAGTATTCACATGGTCCATGGGGTGTGACTGTGATTTTTCAACGCTATCTCTTATTAGCACGGGTCATTGTTTGTGTGTAGAAACAAGTAGTTGTGTACGTATTGTATTATTTTATTTGTATTAAGCAGTTAAGCTTAGGTACGTCTAAGTACTTAGCTACGTCAGCACCTCCTAGGTAGGTACTACGAGTACCTATTATTATCTATTCTGTGTTACTTTTTTGATGTTTTTTTGTGTAAGTATTTATTAATATCGATGGTTTTGACCTTTAAGCGGCGACATCGGTCTGGAAGAAAACTTTAACCTGTGCTCTTAACTCTAACAATAGGTATTACTTAGGTATCATATCACTCTTGTATTGTATAGATAGGTATCTCTACCTCTTATTTATTCGCTCTATTTTAAGTAGGTAGACAAAGCTTTATATGTAGTAGGTATCTGATAAAGACGCCCGCCAGCGCGGCAGCCGTTTCAGAAATGTTCATTTCTGGTAGGTCGGTAGTTCGGTAGGTAGGTACCTACCGAAATACCGACCCAGCTGAAAGTTGGTAAGATTGTTCAAAAGGCCATTATAAATCTACTCTAAAAAGTCCTCATCGATCCGATACTTGGAATTTTTATTATTCAAGGGGAAAAGGTCACAAAAACGAGTTTTCGTAATTTTCAAAAAAGCGGTAAGTTTCATCATATAAAAATGTCTGACAAATAGTTTAAGGTGGTGGTGTACCTACTTAGCTATTAAAATTCGGTCAAGTGCGAGTCGGGTTCGCGCATTAAGGGACGCGCGAACTTTGCTACATAGAGGGCAAGGGGGCAACATACTGTGATGGCGTTGAATTAGAAGTTTGATTTTAGGGTATGATGAAGGAAAGTCTTATAACACAAATAAAGGAATAAGTTCGAAAACTGTAAATATGTAGCTGTACGGTATTGTACCTAGTACCTACTGTACTGCTACCGTGATACTGATACGTGTACCTACTGATAGGTGGATAACGGTGATGAACATTTACGGTTTTCGAACCTTTTTCCTTTGTTTGTGCTATAAGACCTTGCTTCGTCCCCATGCTTTTAGCTCATCAGGATGTAGGGTACAATCAAACTTCTAATTCAACTCAATTAAAGTAGGTAGGTACCTATATTGCCGTCTAAGTAGCAAAGTTCGCGCCTTAGTTTCGTAAAGAACCCTTTGAACCCGACTCGCACTTGACCGGATTTTTATAGATAATTGCATGCAATTAGATCATGAAGAAAGATCATGATCTTTAACATTATCTTAGACATTTTCATGATAAAACTTTGCAGAAAATCGCGAAAGCCCCACTTTTGCCCCACAAAAAAATCCAGGCATTTGATCAATGAGGCTTTTAGATGCATTAATGAGTATTTATAACGGCGGTGTTTTGTTTTTAACAATCCTTCCAAACTTTCAGCTGGGTACGAATTATACATTTTTCTTTACTTTGACTGGAGTATTGGTTTTATGCGGTGATAGTACTAATTAAATTCGCTAATAGACGTTATGGGAACGTTATTATTAGGAACGCCCACAAAATATGATAGATGTGTACTACTGTGACTAGTGCATACCTACAGCCACCTAGATGGGCACTCTTGAAATAGGTACGCCGCTTTTGCGTCTGCGTAAACCGTCGTGATAAAATCGAACATGCATTCGTCAGTTACCTTTATTTATGTATAGCACTGTATAATTAACGCTAGGGTGAAGACTCGTATACATAATATGGCATAAAGTATAGATAACCACTTTCCACTAGGCCGTGTGCTTGTCTACCACCTAAGGGGCATAAAAAAAGTTGTTACATGGTAAGGAATATAGAACGCGTAGGTAACTTTGTTCTAAAGTAGACAGAAGTTATTATCGTAGGTAGGATAGGATACCTACTTAATAGACTAGCCTCTAAGCTAGACAAACTAAACAAGCGTCAAGTCAGAGTCGAGTCCAAGAAACGGCTGACGGCATTGATGGCATTGATTTATATTGTTAAGGGTGAAGGTTAGACCCTCGACGCCACGCAACACCTGGGTGACGAGACGTTATTAAAATTACGGGGTGGCAGACTGACAGTCGGTCGGTGCGTTCGGCACCGGATGGCACACATTACGTAGGTAAGTAGCGGGGTTGTAAAATAGGGGTTCGAAAGTAACAATTAGGTACAACTATCGAATTGAATGAAACGATGTGTCACTTCAATGACCTCAAAATTAGTGCTTTTTGTTTTCAGACGATTTGAAACATTGGGCATTGTCCCTTTTAGGGTTCCGTACCTTAAAAGAAAAAAAAAGCGGAACCCTAACCCTAAGATCACTTCGTGGTCCGTCTATCATCTGTCTGTCTGTCGGTCTTGACCTTTTTCTCAGGAATCCCTGGAGGTGTCAAGTTGAAATTTAAACCATATAGGTACTCAGGTCTATACATAACGTCTTGAAACTGTGTAAAGATTAAACTTCCAAGTCAACGCACTTAAAATATATTGCAGTTTATGCAGCTTTAGTTACGGAACCGACTCCCACTTGACCGATTGTTTATTACGTGTGGAAATGCCCACGGACACCCACTCGGTGCAACGGTTATGTCCATGATTTTCGAATCGACTCTACTCGAATAGACCGCACGCTGCCTCGGGTCTTCAAATGCCGGGTGGTGACTGGTGACCCATAAGGCATTTCCCTCGCACCCTGACTGATCCAGGGCTTAGCCAGTCCTCTATGATGGGTCTTACCGGGTGCCCACAATGAAATTGTATTGTACCTACCTAGAAAATGTCACGTTGATTCTTACTGTTCGTTCCCTATCCATTACCCAACCGACACGACAGGAACTTAGGTAGGTATTTCTCGAAAAAGCCGCAGAGAAGTAAGTTTGTTGCGCAGTTTCTTAAACTTAGTTTTAAGCAGACTTTGACGTCAAAAAGATATACGAGTAATCAAGTTACATGACTGTATTGAGAAATGAAGAATTTGAATTTGAACTTACTCTTTACACAAGCAATTTAGCTTAACTGGAGGGTTTTCTTAAAAAAAAAAGGCTTTTTACTTAATTACAGTAGGATTATAATACATTACAGTCCGACGCCGCGTTTACGGCCCTTGTGTTCAAGGCTCTCCTTTATCAAATGTGTTTATAGAATACCGTAAAGTACAGACATAGCGGACCAAAAATCTACATTCTACATAATGATCCATCTCCTTTGTTCAGAGAAATGATTCTTTCTTTTTGTTTCGTTGTTCTAAGGGTCTAACATTCTTCAAAAGAGACAAACATTGTGATCTCAACCATTTCTCTGCTGGTTATTATAGCTATAAAGCTTTATTTTCTTCATGTTAAAAGTGCAGCAACCTTATATGTAGTATACATTGCTATAGAGCGCGCCTTACAAGTATGAACTGCTATTACGGGTACGAACAGTACCGAGGGTCCTGCTGGCTCAACCTCAATCAGTAGCAAACTAGTAGCAAAACAATACCCGTCAAAATGACTTCGCAAATAATATTTAATTCGATATGTTTAACCAAAATTTTATACAACATCGTATTATTTGTAGTAAGTAATAATTATTTTCGTAAAACGCAAAATGACGCCATTTTTTTGTATTTTGGCTTTAATTTTATTCATGCATATCAAATCGAACAAAAAACTTCATAACACATTTTAATCTTTGATTGGTGGATTTGAGGTCCTCCGCCGCCGCAGCACCTCATGTTATCCTCAAAAGACACTCAATACGCGCATACTGCGCATAAAGAGTACATTTTGTGACGTGTTTGTTGTTTGTTGCCAAGTTAAATGCCGCCAACTACTGATGTTTAGTATAGGCACAGGTATAGGGCGCAACTTAAGCTACTATTATTTTCAAAAAAAGCAAAACTACTTAATAAAAATCTTGATTTTAGTTCACGTCGCAAGCCCAGCCTGCTGGTCCCCGATATTAAAAAAAAAGACCAATGTTAATGCTATCCCACTCCATGTGATAAACGATTAAAAATCATCCTGGTTCTTTCAAGGGTTACCAGAGATTATTAAGCTTTCAGAAAGTTTTCTGAAGGACGTGTATAGTTGCCTTGACAACAGGAGTTTTCTAATATCTAAAGGACAAAGCAAACAGCATTAGTTTACCGAAGTCCCAGGCCCTTCACATTGAAACTTTCAAAGTCATCTGATACATCTACCTACCTATAAGAACGACGACGACGGTCAATGTTCTTTGCTTCACTCTATGAAACAAACTTTTGCGTTTACGGCACCGGGCGAGGCAGGGGTGAGGACAGGCGAGAGGAGGGGGACGCGAAGCTAGGGGTAACAACCCTCGGATCGATCTAGCTGCGTCCCTTTTGATTGTACCCTGTAATATTACTGAGACGCGTGCAAGATGAGTCTGGATATTGGTAAATTTTATTGTGGTTGCACTGTTATGCAATGTCGCGCTTTAAAATAACACTGCACTTATTAGGTTTTCTTTGCGAGGTCCAAATGTATCACTCCTTACCTAAGTAGGTACATAAAATTGTGAATCTAGATTTCCAAAATAAGTGGGCAGTGGGCATACCTACCTCACTATTATATCTGACAGTTTCGGTACTCTCCTCAAGTAGGTAGGTCGCTACTCCAAGTCTTCGGTAGTGTGACTTCAGTCTTAGTAGGACTGCATTTTCAAATAATAAAATTGTGAGACCCATGTTCATTATTGTTCATGTTACGAGTAGGTATTCATGTTTTGGGAAAAGACTCTAAATTGGAACTTCATCATACACGGGAAGGAGGATCTCAATAACTTACTAGTTTACTACCCATTGCCATACGTGATACGTGTAGTTAACTGTGGGGAAAGGGAAACGGGGTTCTCAACAGTTCCTGCACCATAATCTATCTGAGTGTGACTAAGTCTAAAACTATGTAGGTACCTAAGTTCTTTTTATGAAATCAAAATCATCATCATCTGCATATAGACGTATTATCCTGATTGCATCCGTGGCCAAGATGACCTCGAAGCTCAGGGTCCGCCTTCCGGCTCTTCCTCCTCCACTTCGCACGATCTTGGGCGTCCATGGTAGTGAGTCCATTTGCACGCATGTCACCCTCCACGACGTCAAGCCAGGACTTCTTTGGCCTATCCCTTTTACCTGGACCGGCGGGGGCGCCATTGCCAGGCCTGTGTTCCCCACGTAGCTTGGCGGTTGCCGCAAGACGTGGCCGCACCAGCGAAGGCGGCTCTCTTGCATTTTATCCGCGATGTCACGGACATGGAGGCTGCCGCGGATGCGAGAGTTCCGTATGCGATCTTTACGCGTGACGCCGCAGTCCGCACATCCACCGCAACATTTTCATCTCCGTGACACGCAGCTCTTGCTTGTGTCGCTCGAGCAGCGGCCACGCCTCACAACTCACAACCATGCAAGAGGACAGGCCTAATGATCGTCTTATAGACCTGCCCCTTCAACCTGACTGGCATTTTGGAATCACAAGTGACGCCAGTCATACGCGACAGCCGCCAGCCATTTTTATGAAATCAAAATAAAACCAGTTTAATTACCCGAAAAAAAGTAATTTCTCGCAATTCTAGTTTTTAAGTTATCACCTTGCTTGTAAAAAAAAATACTACCTAGTTACCTATTTCACAACTAACTGAACTTATACAGCTCTAAACCGCCAAGCTTTTAATTCAAAATATCTACGATAATACCGTGATGTGATAACTGATAATGATAACGCAGCGGTTATCGGTTATTTACAATCAACTCAACTCAGCTGATAGTTGAGCGCGCTGTGTCAACCAAAAGTCAACTTTTACTAAATTATTGCGTCCTTTATAATTACTTGGACGAAAACAGCTGTGTCGGGTTCAGTGGCCGCTGGGCCGACACCCGCGCGTACGAGTGAGCGAAACCAGCATACGATTTAGCCCAGGAAAGGACGAGACAGGAGAAGAATATTGGAGGAGTAGAGATGAAACAAAAAATGTTGCGCTTGGTGCGGAATAACAATAATTGTAAGGTACCTAGTTACAGAACTGAGAAGGAAGTTGTCTACCTAATGTGCGCGGTTCTGACTGTTGCTACGGACTACGGCCACTACGGCTTCCACAGGAAGCCGGGCCGCTTGTGGATTGTGTAGGCATAGGCAATAGGCATGTCATGAACAATTAATGTATAATTAGAGGAAAATGTGTTTATTATTTGCGTAAATATCGTTATTTAATAAGATAGATGCTAAATGTTCCAATTCTACATAATTATGATAAACAGTACATAACTGAGTGATGGAGAATAATGGGTAATGAATAATGGGTAGGTACATAATAATTAAAATACATAAGTATAGGTGTTATGTCGGTTGAGTTTCCTTCCAGTACCTACTTACCGATGTTCTCGCATCGCATCCTGGCTATTTATTTATTTATTTTTTATGGAAAGAAATGTTTATTTTTATAGATTCCAATAGTGAAGGAATTAAAATATGTGACATAACTAACTTATAAGAATAACTAAAGTTTTGTACATAGATTACTGACATACTTACAGAACTTATACTCTACATATATCTACCTACCTATCAATACAATACGAGTGCCACATTACTTACTTTTTGAACTCGAGGAAAGTACTTATGTAGGTACCCTAAAAGCACAGTAACTATTTATACTATGCTAAAAGCGCTGATAAACTTGAGCATTCACTTGTAATGAGCATTCTTGCGAATGTTAGATACCTACCTATCTACATTACAGAAAAATAAACGAGAGCGTTTTAAGTGAATGCTCAAGTCTATCAGCACCTTTTAATCAAACTTCTAACTAAATCCGGGTTTTAGTACTTTTAATAGAGACATCTCATACAGAGTAAACTTAGCGTTTTGCTGAAAATCGCGATATGCCCATTTTCGTGACCTCCAGGCATCGGATCATTGTGAACTTTTTATTAAATGTATTTCATTTATGATGGTATTGATGGTGTTTTGAACAATTCTATTAACTTTCAGCTGCGATTATTGTTCCCTCACTCCTAAATTTTAGTCTACTTTGACCGGAGTACTAGGTATTACTCGTCTAAATACGGCTGCGGTTGCCCATGCATATTTTTTTCTGCTTCAGGAAGTCAATGACTTGTAACGAATATTTGCGAAGATCTGAAGCAACATAGCTTGCCAATAAGCACCATAGTCTCAGTAATATGACGCTCAATTCAGTATTGCCATGCGGCTGCAGTCGAGCAACTATCTCAATTTCTGGAAAAACACCAGAGGAACTTGACATAATGCCACAGCTGTTAAATACAGAATTGAGTGGTTATCAGTAAGATCTGCACAAGTAGGTACCTATCGAAATGACGCACTATGCACCTATGCATATTATTACCTATATTAACCTATGCTATGTCTGTCTATGCGTAGGTAAATGCGGACAAAGTCTACTTGCCGTACGAATGCATCTAAAATCTAAATTCTGGAGTCACTCTCTCTGATTCTTGATAGGTACTGATACCAACGGCCGCCCCGTCAATCATTACTGCATCACGGGGACGACCTGCGGTATTTTACTGGATGCACTATGTCCCACAGCTAGAAGAAGGAAGAGGAAAAGGGGGTGAAGAAGCTACACTGCACATCTGAACGAAGTACGGCATCATCCAACTGGTGACATCATTGTATGGGCCGCACTTGATCTGATAGCCGTTGTGGTGCCGGCCGCTGGCCTGTGGTCCGGAAACAGCAGACCGTGCTTGTTCAGCATGCGCACACGATACACAGCGAGGTACTATAATATTTGCAGTGTTTTCCGAAGCCTATCAGCCGGCACATGCTGTAAGAACATTTCGAACGATCGAACGAACTCGACAGCTGAGTCCGCGGTGAAATTTTAATTTCGCATGCAGTTGATTTGATGACATCACGTTGTCGAGTACAAGTCGACAGTGATGTATGTTTTAACGTGACGTCACCAAATTTACAGCATGCAAAATTAAAATATCGCCGCGGATTCAGCTATCGAGTTCGTTCGATCGTTCGTAACGTTTCATACAGCATGTGCCTGCAGCATGCAAATTCGTTGTGAAACGTAAGCCTATGGCGCTTGCATCGCATCACTGTTCTCTGTTAATATATGTTATAATGTTGTATTGTGTTGTAAAACTTACAAAGGGTTCAAATACTTGGTGAACTAAGTAAGTAGGTACCTACACATACGTATGTACCTAGTGTACCTACATGGGGTCTTCTTTTCCAGACCCACTATTCATCAAATTGTTGTCAAGTCGTAGAAAACAGTGGCACTCCAGCAGTGCCGACAGACGACGTGAAAACTTGGCCAATATTATTGTAGATATAATACATACTTATGGTATATAAACACTTAATATACAGTCAGAAGTTAAAAGAGGTAACTTCGTAAGCTCAATGGTATTTCCTCATTTCAAAAAATGTTCTACTTGAAATGGCCGGAAGCTCTACAATTTTTTTTTACTAGGTGCTAGGTAACCACTTGGGTAATATTTTGTTACGTGCATATAGGTACCTACCTACATAAATCCAAGTTAAGTAGGTAGATATAACAACGAGACTTAGGTAACTACCTACATACTGCCTAGGTATTTAGTATTTGTATGATGGTATTAAATTTGAACAAGTGCATGTGAAGTGTAAGCTTACCTAAGTAGGTAGGTAACTACCGGAAGGAGTACCTACTTCGGCTTTTTAAGTTATACCCCTGTTACTTTTACGTGCAACCCCTCTTGGCGAGAACTAGTAACGTAAAACCAACGGTGTGGTTGTAGAGACGTAAACTAAGAACCTAAGTATTATCGCGTGGGTAGATGGATAAATATGTAAATCAAATATTGTACGTACGTTGTAAGAGTAAGTACGTGTGTTTCACGAATATTAATCGTAAGTAAATCGTATTCGTAATATAGGTAGTAAACCAGACAATCTTCAACTTTTGCACACTAAACCTCATGCAGTGGTCTACTGTTTCGCCCCTAGGCACAGAATAATAGTACATTATGGTACAAGCGTGTAAAGTTGGTGGTTACCGCTAAGGCGACATTGAGACCCGAGCCGTAAGGCGAGGGTCTTAAGAGAGCCGAGGACGGTAATCACCATACACGCGAGTGGCATACGGTTATTTTTAACACACTTGCGAATAAAATAATACTAAAAATACTACATAACACAATCAAAACACTATAGTAAAAATCTATTTGTTGTCATACTTGTCATAAATATGCGCGCGCAACTAACATTTTTTTCATTTGTTCCTTTCGGAACAGGCTAAGGTGCTATCACCATGTTGCCTTGTCATCTACTTACTTATTTGAATTACTTAAGTATGTTTTTTTTTCTCTGTAAATACTTACTCACAGAGAAAAAAAAATACATTTTAGTGAAAGTTTTGTTTATTAAACACGTACTACAAGTTGAAATTATCTTTTAAGATACGAATTTGCATGAAATGAGCAAGCAATAGATATATTAATTCGTTTGTAATATTGGACACAATCTTTTTTGTATCAAAACTTTTTTAAGAACAAAGCAACTTAATCAATGAAATTAAAAAAGAAGTCTATAACTCACTTTTGTGAATAATAGCAATGAAAAAGTCACAGTTTTATAATAGGTGTCATTCCGTGCTTAATTGCGGTGAAATAAAAACCTGTTTATAAGCAAGTGTGTTGAAAATAATAGTATCTTCCTTCCTTCCCTCCCTCACTACTATACACTCTACAGAACATACAATAACAATAACCATAACACTGCAACTACAGGATTACCATGATATAACTCCAGACACCATATCTTGGACCTAAAAATGTGCTCAAAATGTGCCCTATACGCGCAGTACAGTGCTACCATAGTATTTTTTTTGCTACCATTTGCTCAAATTCACCAAGCACAGATTATTACAAAGCAATTCGTGGGTGCCAGAGCCTAGTTTATCTTGCGATTTAGGTCCAAGATACGTGTCCGGACTCCGGAGTTATAACATTACCATGCTCGGTATGAATGTTCACTGCAAACTGAACAATGAAAAGTACCTAGGTACATTGTGAGCCTTAGTTACGTCCCTTTTACCAAAACACATTCACGAAAAACCAATGCTTTTTGAGAACAAGCTATTGACAGATGAACAGACGAACAACGAATTTTCTTTTTGAGGTATGGAATCCTAGAAAGTAAAGTCATCACGCGTTTCGTAGTGTAAATCCGCTTCTGCTATCGCGGTGGCATCCAAAGATTGCATTTTGCATAAACTTTTACGGAAGCGGCTATCAGCTAGCCCCTAAACCCTGAGTACCTACTCGTTTAGTAATACTGGTTTGTAGAGGAGGTTGGTTAGGGTCGTGTATTACAATATACAGTAAGTACCTACATAACATGGAAGTTCCAAAGATTCAAACAAACAAACTCTACAGCTTTCATTAAGAATAGCTACACGTAGATTTCCTATAGGTACCTACATAATTATGGTACTTCAATACACACATGCGCATTATATGGGATTTATAGGGATAATGGTTGTGAACTTGTGAACCTATTTGCACAGAATAAATAATAATACTACGCTATTAGCAACATAACTTTACTTATCATGGTGCCTCACACGCGCATACGCATAACCAGTCTGTTATCGAACTGGTCAATCCCGCGTTAAGGTATGATTTCGAAGGTGACCACATACGATAACTGCAGACACACGCAGCAAATACGCGTAATTCATTGCGGTTTCTCAATGATTCCCTTTGTCCATATGGGTACGTACGGTGTATCTGCTGCATGCGTTTGCAGTCGTCGTATGCGGTTGGCTTCGGAATCATACCTTTAGTTTAAATACATCAGCGCACACGGACCGCGCGTCAACCGCCTTAACACGCGGGTGTCGAGTGTGAAACAGACCTAATACGGAATTGCACATTTGAATGAAAATTAAAGTTTTATTGATAACTGCGATTCTACAGAGTGCTCAAACTCTAGTTTCTGCCCTTAATACTGGACCAATTTTGTTCAAGCTTTTCCTGCTTGAAGCTAAGGGGGTACCAAGTATATGGTTTCAAATTATTGCCTATATGTCGTATCCATCTATATATATAAAAGAAAGTCGTGTTTGTTACAACACTTATAACTCGAGATCTGCTGAACCAATATTTATGGTTATTGATTCGTTGGATTTGTCTCCGCCCTGAATAGCATAATAAATATTAAAAACAATGAAAATGAAATGAAATGAAATGAAATGAAAATCTATATATTTAAGTATATAAAAGAAAGTCGTGTTAGTTACAACACTTATAAGTCAAGAACGGCTGATCTGATTTGGCTGAAAATTGGTGGGGAGGTAGCTTAGAACCAGGACAAGGACAAAGGATACTTTTTTAATTTTTTTTTTATCACTCAAAGGAAAATTCTAAGGTGAGGAAGTTCTCATTCCAAAGATCCCGATGATCCCAACCGACATGCCGTTTGAATTTAAACGACTTCAATTTTCAATCCGTCTTGCATTGGCCATGACCATAAACAAAATCACAAGGACAATCCTTAAAAGTTGTGGTCTGAATCTAGAAAATCCATGTTTTTCCCATGGTCAATTATATGTGGCATGTTCACATTGTTCACGGGTCGGGGACGGTGCAGCGGGAACGGGATCAGAATCTAACACGGAAGTTTGAATAGAAGGTACAGCGGGAACGGGTCTGAATCTAGAAAAGCCATATTTTTCCCATGGTCAATTATATGTAGCATGTTCGTGCACAGGTCGGGAATGGTGCAGCGGGAACGGGATTAGAATCTATCATGGAAATTTGAATAGAAGGTACACACGGGCGGCAAATATGGCGGTACGAAGTTCGCCGGGTCAGCTAGTATTGTATAAATAATATCTCCGAAAAATTACTTTCATCCTACCACCTGTATGCTGATGACCTACAAATTTACACCCAAGCACCTCCTAATAACCTGACCGATGCATTTGCTGCTCTCAACGAGGACCTGGATCGGATATGCGAACGGAGTAAGGACCATGGACTCACTCTAATGCTACGTTTACATACTCGCGGCAGAGCGAGGGAAGTGGCGAGAGAAGTGGGCAGAGACGTGGTGTGAATGGTATATTCGTCATGCCGCGAGTACTGCCGCGTATGTTGCGCAAATACTAGCGCGATGAACTATACGAGACCGCTAGATGGCGCTAAGCTAAATAAAACACGACTTTCGTTATTGCTCCTCGAATATTTACTTTTAAAAATATTTATATCGATCTACGGAAAGTGTATAGTAGTTGAAAGTGATAGTTTTTATTAATAATCTATTTAATTAATTCGCTATGCTGTAAAAGCTTATTGCGTACACTGCTACAGCGTTGTCCTCCATACGTTTACGTCCGTCTCCGTTGCAGGGCGAATACTGTAATGCGGACCAACGCGATGATGGGAGTGTGTGAATGCTAGGGCATTAATCGCGCGAATATTTCTGGCAACACGATGAGCAATGCGAGCGGCAGTATGTAAACGCGGGGTAAATTCAATTGTTATTGGTAGTCCAAGGTTGGCTTTAAAAATAGATTGGACCCAGCTTCCTCGGATCACTAATAGTGACAATGTCAAGAATTTAGGTATTTACATAGATAAATCTTTTTCTTGGAATATCCAGCTACAGGAAACCAATCGTAAACTTTTCGCGTCAGGGTGCCCTACGTAGGCTCCGAAACTTCCTTCCAATTGCCACTAAAACTGCGCTCGCACAATCGCTTCTTCTTCCTGTTCTCGATTACGCCGATGTCAGCTATCCCGACTCCCGATCTCACAGAGGAGCAACTAGATAAACTTGAACGACTCCAAATTTTTTGCATTAGATTCATATTTAGTCTACGCAATTATGATCATGTGTCAGATATCCGTAAACAACTCAAGTGGCTCCCAATTCGGCTTCGCAGGAATGCCCATATTCTTACATTGTTATAAGTATAATGTATTGTTCAATCACACCACTCCCTCTTATGTCAAAGAACGATTCCAGTTCCTCCATGACACGCATACAAGATGCCTGAGAACTTGAGGCTGAGAATGCCAATACACTCTACTGACTTCGTTGACAAGTCCTTCACTGTCAAAGCTGGCTTATGATACATGTTGCCATTAAAATTGAGACGAGCAAAACCCCTAAACGTATTTTAAAAATGTAGTACCTATTATGTATTCACTTTATATCGGTTTATAATACTTTACGTAAAGCCATATATTTATTTAATTTTTCTCTCTCTCTCTCTCTCTCTCTCTCTCTCTCTCTCTCTCTCTATAATAATAATAATAAATCTTTATACTTATCTTACTTTTATATCTCGTATCTAGTTTATTTGATACAAAAGGTATGGTATCTTTTGTTTTTAATCTCTACTGTCCATCCCAAGGTTGCCTGGAAGAAATCGCTTTTAGCGATAAGGCCGCCCATTGTACATTAAACTATAATACATGCTACCTACTTGTCATCTTTGTAAATCTATTGATGTACAATAAAGAATTATCTATCTATAGTATCTATCTATCTAGGTATGAGTATGAGAGAGTAGCTATCAGCTGATTCCACTCTGTGGCTCCTTGTCCCGCTTGCGTCATAATAACACCGGACAACTAACTTAGTAAACCGGTTTCGTATTCCATAGGGTTGTACTAATAAAAACTATAACTAATCAAGTGCACGGCAGCCGGCCAAGTCCACAAAAAGATCAGTTTGACTCTGTCGATGTCGTAGACTTGTGTTTTAATTGTGTTCTTGAAAAATCGTTACGTTTATGATAAAATTCAAGCCCATTCCAAGCACTGCGAAAGCGACTTACCACAAGATGGGTTACATGTAAGGATCACATGATGATGATGACCTGACAATGTCAGGCTAGCACGTGTTTCCTTCCTCCTATAGTCCCGGGTCCTTCAAGCGGGGCGTGAAAAAGCATCTGATGAGGCCGTCAAGCTGAGTGCCACCATTGTAACATGGTACGTGTTGTAATGGTGGCCCTCTTTTCAGAGACTTTGCCTTCAGCTTACCATCAGGCGACGCGAAGTCAAATTTGACGTGTCCTATATAAAAAAAAAAAAACCCGTGACAACTTGCATGCCCGGGTGAATATTTCATTTCGCGCATATTTGAAGTTTTGAAGAAAAATTAAAAATATGCGCCAAAACCTGTTCTTTATATATTTTTTGTAAAGTATTTAATAGTTACTTCTGAATTATATTGAAGGGACAGCAATAAGTCTTTTATCCTTTGAGATTTTGAAGTTTCTATTTTTTGCGAGAACGGTAATGAGATTTCATAAGTACGGCTATTAGATCTCAGGATACGGTAGTGAGGTAAATTAAAATGGTAATTAGAAATAAAACAAATGTTTGACAAATCAACCTCTTATTGAGAACTTTGCATTCAGTCTTTCATACAGCTGATTACATACACTCGTATAACTACGCTTAAGATCAAAACAAAATTATCTATCTTCTTCTTCTATATCTTCTTAAATATAAAAATCAATTGCTGTTCGTTAGTCTCGCTAAAACTCGAGAATTATGGACAGAATTTTTTTCTGTTCTTTTCTCTTTAGATATCTTTGGTGTTCTTTTTCCTTCTGTAAAGCGTTAAGAGCGGGATCTGATTTAATATTTTCATATCTTTTCTGCGGGCTAATTTGGCTGTTTCAAATATTTCTTCTCTAGTTTTCTTTTTTCTTGGCATTGTGATCTAAAAATAGTAAATTACGGTACAAGTGAGTAAAGTTGATGACTACCGCTGAGGCGCCATTGAGACCCGAGCCGTCTGGTGAGGGTCAAGAAAGCCGAGGACGGTAATCACCAATACACACGTGTGGCATACGAATTTATACAACACACTTACGAATAAATTAATACTACAAGTACTAAATAAACAATACTATGAATTAATTCGATTTCCTATGCGCGCGCATCTAACAATTTTGAATTTAACTTTTTTTTACCTTGTTTCTTTTCTGAAAATAAATACTTACAGGATTGGTTTAGAAAGAGAAAAGAGAATCGAATCCCTCGATCATTCCCTTACAAAGGGAATAAAAAGGAATCTATAACTCACTTGTGAATAATAGCAATGAAAAAGTCACATTTTCATAACAGGTATCATTACGTGCCTAATTGAGGTGAAATAATAGCATTTTTATGAGCGAGTGTGTTGTAAAAATTATAACGACTTTGTAAGAACCTATACGAAAAACAAAAACACAATGCCTAATAGGTTTTTACTCCAATGAACTAGAAAAAATAATTACCGTTCGTTATTTCTAATTATCATTCGAATTAAAACGAATGGTAAATAAAGGTAATTAGAAGAACGGTAATTAGATTTACAAGCATTTTTATTTAAATACTCCAGTTTTTAATAGATAAAGACCTGATGATTTTACCAGCGTGTAGAAGATTTATATTGGATACACCTGACAAATAATTACATAGAAGTAATAATTTAATTACCTTTGAAAATGCGAATGGTATAGAGAAATATTCTGAGTCACTTCACTTTCCGAACAGGAGAACTTTAAATTACGTAGCCACTCTCGCTCTTTGACGCATGCCATCAGCTCGGTGGTATAGCGGTGACCACCGCCGAGTACTTTATGTTCAGTCTAGTGCACAGTGGCGCGTAAATACGAAAATATCGGATCTAGAATATCGTCGAATGGTAATTATGGGTGAGTCTAGGGACATTTTTCAAAGTCGTATTAAACTAGTTAAATTTGTTCTTTCGTAAACAATATCTACTATACAACATAGATTAGTTAATTTACTAACCGAAATCGTATTTAATAAATCGTTCTTCCAAGAGATTTTTTACCACGATGTACCAATGTATTAAAATCTGGAGAAAGGGACACCGATGGTAATTAGATTTTCGGTTTGGTTTTTTAAATTTGGAGTATTTCTAATAAAATACAAGACGTTTTCAGGGTTGCGCCTAATACAATGCTACGTTAACTAAATTAAAAAAATATCAGGTAAAGATTTCTTTAACGTTTAATGTATTCTTTATCGTCCGCCGTGTAATGTGCACGAAATGAAATATTCACCCGCCCGTGATATTACAGATAAATTGCAGGAGAGGCGCATTTGTATTTGTGAGACATTCTGAAAAGTCCTATTGCAATATATGCATTTATTCGTTGTACACATATATCATTAAATTGCAGTCCTGTAGCAATCACATAAAGAACAGGGACTGATGATTTCGCTTGCCGCTCTCAACACACTACAACTACACCAATTGATTCGTAGGGGCACCGCGATTACTGCTCTCTGAAATCGTCTAGACTCGCTCATCGTCTCGCTCCCCTAATATTTATGACTTGACTGCCTCTGTGGCGTAGCGGTAGTGAACGCGGCCGCTACGCAGGAGGCGCGGGTTCGATCCCCGCTCAGTGCTAATATTTGTGTGCTTATATATGAATATTTGCATTGGTCTGGGTGTTTCTATGTATAATATGTATGTATTTACGAAAAAAAAAATGTATCTAAGTATGTTTATCCGCATTCTAGAACCCATAACACAAGCTAGTTAAGCTATGCTTACTTTGGGTCTAGATAGCGTTGTGTAGAATGTCCTACAATATTTATATTTATTTATATGAACCTGTGTAGGTAAATGCGTAAAATAATAATTCGGCGCGTTAGTTTACTATGTTGGTTCGACTTATTGGTCAGCTCGCCACTTGAAAACCCGCCACTCGGTGGCGAGTTGCCCCGAATTATTTTAATTTATTTTTCATTGGTCAACTCGGCACTGGCATAGAAGTACAGTCGATAGCAAAATGTTTAATACATTTTGTTGGTTGACTCACTGGTAATAAGATATGCCTAGGTATGTGTCTGAGGTACAGGAATACAAGAGTCAGCCTGAAGATCATAGGTCAGGTTTCAAATTCTGACCATTTTACTACCCACTCCTAACACAAACAAAATTTAGCTTAACTAGAGAGGTTAATAGAAATACCAGTAATTTCGGTTAGACTAGTATCTAGGCTAGTACTATATTATCTGTTCTGTGATCTAGGTACTCTTTTAAAAACTAGACTACCTAGAAGTAAAAAAAGTTACTCGGAAAATGTAGCAGTACTCGGGAAATGCTGTAGTGGCAGCTGGCAGCCCTGCGACTGCAGATTAACGGACGAGGCTATAGATTTTTTTCTCGGTAGGTATTCGGCGTTGTGACGGCCTCTGTGGCGAACGTGGTGGTAGTGAACGCGGGCGCTACGCAAGAGGCACGGCGCGGGTTTGATCCCCGCTCAGTGCAAACATTTGTATGCATAAATATGGGTATTTGCATAGATCTGGTCGTGCCTCGGAGAGCACGTTAAGTCGTCGAAATGAATACCTATATGCCATACGGACATCTATCTATGTATAAAAATCTATCAACTGGTTTAGCTGCAATGCTTCGATATAGCCCAATATCGCCATTGGGTTGTAGAGGTCAGGTGGCAGTCGCTTCACAGAAAATATCGATTTCCAGTCAAATCCTAATGTGCTGCATGCGTCAGCAGTTATCGTATGCAGTCAGCTACGGAATCATACCTTTAGACTGGTAAAGCGGACCCCAAGCTCCGAGGTAAAAGCTTCGGATGCGCTTGGGATTAACGCTAGGATGAAGAAGAAAATTCGGCGCTACTGTTGGGGCGTCAGACAACTTTAGCTCTCGTAAAAGCTGAAATAAACTAGGAGGCTTCGCTCTTGGATAAACAAAAGATGTAGCTAACCCGTGCACTACAGATAATTTAATTTACATATGATTATTGAAATAAAAACAAATAACTCTGATACAAAACTGATAGCAGGCAGTACCCATCTCCCAACTTCAAATCGATATATCCTACACAGTCAGTCGAATCGAAGAATGTTGAGAGAAATTGAAAATTATTTTTAAATACTTATTCAACGATACGCTCACTCACTTCTACATACTTTGTTGACTTTTTTTTCATTTTCACAATAATGGCATCCAGTAGTCGTCATAATTCGGTGATACTGCAATACTGCGTAACCAACAATGGACAATAGCGCGTAACTTAGTTGAGGCAAATTTTACAGGAGAGTGAAAAAACTGAATAACATCCGCTGTACTTATCAAATACGTGACTGAGCTTACAGTTATTTAGAAATGGGTAACAGTTAACTTTTGTCTTAGTATTTTATTCAAACTAATGTATATTTAGCTAGAAAATACACTTACGCTGTTTTTTATTTTTATGACATTTCTTATTTGCGATGTTTTGGCACTTACGCGGAATTCGAGGGAGAATAAAACAGAGTTAAGCTATAATAAAGATGTATAATTTACTCATTTTTAGGGTTACCACTGACAACTTCACGTTACTTGCATTGGTTGATTTCTTAAATGCCTTCAATACCGTGAGTAACGATCTTCTCTTATCCATCCTATCCTTCTTTAGGATCTCATCGATTGCACTGAAATGGTTCTCAGGTCATCTTCAGGGATTCTTTATATTTTGAAGTACCTACCTCTATAATACTTCTGATTCTGATACCGACATTGGCAAATAAACTTTGAAAGTTGCGTGATCAAGTGACGAACATGAACTGTTGCGCAGTGGTTGGAACTTGGAACGGAACCCATACAAGTGCCCGCATTATTTTGGAAGCTTATATTTGGAGTACCTTGCTATAATTTACTAATACCTCTGATACGGACATTGGCAAATAAACTTTGAAAGTTGCGTGATCAAGTGACGAACTCGAACTGTTGCGCAGTGGTTGGAACTTGGAACGGAACCCATACAAGTGCCCGTAGTATTTTGGAAGCTTATATTTGGAGTACCTAGCTATAATTTACTAATACCTCTGATACGGACAGTGGCACATAAACTTTGAAAGTTGCGTGATCAAGTGACGAACTCGACTCGAACTGTTGCGCAGTGGTTGGAACTTGGAACGGAACCCATACAATTGCCCGCCCGCCGCGCAGCGCCGCGCCGTTTGGACATAGCATCCATAAATGTTCAAGTAGGCTACCTATCTCAACCTAAGTACCTCATGTATTTTAGAAGCTTAAAAATTTATGGTGCGCTATGCTTTTATTATTACACAGATAGGTAGGTAGGCGGAGGTGACAAAATTCATCAGGTCTACCTAAATTATTTAGGTAGTCGGATTTCGTCATTCATTCCCACCTCACTTGGATTCAACTTCTAGTTTTGAATCTTTGTGGATATCTGGAGGAAGATAGCTTCTGTGGGTATTTGCATTGCTCGTTCCACGTATAAGGTGGTATAAGTCAATACAAGAATTTACTAGTATTATGCGTCAGATCGGTCTGGTTGTGCCTCGGAGTCGGGAGCACGTTAAGCCGTCGGTCCCGGTTGCATACGAACATCTATGGCAGTCGTTACGGGTAGTTGGAGCCCTAAAAAGGTACTTATAGTATAGTTATAGAACTGAGTGCTGAATGTCTATTGCGAAGTTTCTGACATTCACCGGTGACGAGTAATTCTATGTATGTGTTACCGTTAATTTGTACAGATTAACTATGTATTCTGCACAATAACTGGCTTAGTCAGCTAGAGTGAAAAAAAATGGAGCTTAACTTTATAATCTGCAAACTTCTTAATAATCTGCAGACTAACGACCGGGCATACGGTATAGTCCATTAAATATTTGAAATCAGTGTTTTTAGTCATTAAATTATTTATTATGTATCCGATCCGCGCGGGAGCTCGTGGAAACCGCGGGCCCCAACTTAGATAGAAGTTGGTTTCCTTATAATAGTGCACAAAATATAGGAGCTTCGCTCGGGAACAGGAGGCGCTGAGGAGCGGGTGAGCGAAACAAATGTATTTCGTCCACCATCTTCCGCACTTATAACGGATGTATCATTCTTTATTAAGCACACTATTCTATCATCCTAGCGTTAATTCCCAGTCGCATCCGAAGCTTTTTCAGCTCGGAGTCTGGGGTCCGCTTTACCAGTCTTAACTTTTTTAAGATTTGGCTAGACGAGACGACTATGAGAAATTTGTAATTCTTCATTAAGCACACTAATAATAAAAAATAAATAAATATTATAGAACATTCTACACAACTCTATCTAGACTCAAAGTAAGCATAGCTTAACTAGCTTGTGTTATGGGTTCTAGAATGCGGATAAACATACTTACGTGGGTGGGACACTCAGAAAGTTTTGAGAAACTAAAAAACTAACTTATAAGGTGGATAAAATATTTTTATTAAATTTTTCAATGAACTCTCTACCAGCCTCTATACAAAGTTTCATACGTCTGAACCAATTTTCGAAACTTTTTTTCCAGTCAATCGCAGTCACCTCTTTCACGGCCTTTACGAAAGCTACTAGCGCATGTTCCGGCGATGAAAACAGCCAAACTGTCAACTGACGCTATGTTTCAGGATCGTATTGATAAATTTAGGATTCGTCATCTGTCACAATGTCGCAAACGAGCCAAGACGAGCCTGCTACTATCACGGCATCACTCCACACGGGCCTGATTTTGAGCTTCGGAGAGGTTGTGTGGCACCCAACGTAAAACTATCCTACTTAATTAATTTTTTCACTGCCAGCACTCTTTCTTCCGTGACAGCCGTCGTAGTCGTTGGACGACCACTCCTTTGTTCATTCCCCAAAGTTAGGCGACCGCGCTTGAACTTGATATCGGTAGGTGGTTGCTTTGGAAGGTCCTTCGTCCCTAAAAGCAATATGAAGTCAATCAAATGTCTCATCAGGTATTGAGCCATATTTAAAAATCGTAAAAATCATCGCACGAAAATGTTCTCGATGCAGATCCATTTTTAAATGAGCCACAATCATTTCATTTGGCTCTCAAAAAATTGTGGAGGGAAATTCAAAATTGGAACAATGGTATTTTTACATACATAAAACTTTCTGAGTGATCTGGTAGATACAGGGCGTCCCACGGCGATGCCACATGGAGGGAAAGTACCTTAAATCCTTAAGTTAGTTCATTTTACTCATAGGAGACATCATTTTATTTTTAAAAAGAAACAAAACTGCTTTCAATGATTTTTAAAAATTCGCTTGCCACACCCGGTAATCGAACCGACTAAAATCCGAAAAAGTAACATCCTGTTTTTTTATGGCATCAATCGATAGTGTCAATCATAAGGATCAAATCTCTCTAAGAAACATGGTAAATTAAATGAAAGGAAGTCCTTGAAACCTAAAATTATAAATTCAATAAAATTATATATAACAATAATTATATCAATGCCTCCCAGTAGTCCCAGTATCCGCAGAGGCGTGGCGTCATCCGTGGAGAGGGGTAAGCTGGAGTCGGACCAGCGACACCCCATGAACGGCCAACCTCGGGTACCACAAAGGCTGAAGAGCCGCAGAAGCTTCTGGGCATGCGTTTCTCCCATTGACGGCGACCCCTCCCAAGCCAGAGTAGACCACTGGAGAGCACAGAGCTCGCTGCCGACCCCCTTCGTCCCGCTATCGGAGAATCTGCCACCTGGACATGATCTGCCCTGGATCAGGTGGAATTCTCTGAACAGACTCCGGACACGGGTCGGCCGAAGCAAAGAATGCCGGGCTAGGTGGGGGTTCTCAGGTGGGGTAGACCTGAGATGTGAATGCGGAGTTACGCCACAGACAATGGCCCACCTGCTGACGTGTGCTACAAGCCCACACACATGTACACCGGAGGACCTCATGTGCGCCTCCGAGAACGCTATCCAGGTAGCAGCATACTGGGAGAACACCATTTGAGAGAATAGGCGCCATCGCCACGATAGAAGAAGAAGAAGAATGCCTAGATACATTTTTTTTCGTAAACACATTACTTTTCATACATAGAAACACCAGACCAATGCAAATATTCATATTCATACATATAAATATTTGCACTGAGCGGGGATCGAACCCGCGCCTCCTGCGTAGCGGCCGCGCTCACTACCGCTACGCCACAGAGGCAGTCAAGCACACACACACACACAAACACTAAAAAAAGCTAGGTAAAGTGAAAATACGAGTAAGTATGAGCTTTTTTAACTAAAATTTCAAACTTTAGCCAGTTATCGTATCAGAAAATCTACAGATTACCTAATTTTATTAATGTACACAATAACAAATTCAGCATTCTAACGGTAACATGAACAAAAAAATGTTTCACAATTTTGCTACCAGGTGGCGCTAATTCAATGTCATACAAACAAATCACCGTTTACGCGTCACGTCACGGGTGAACGTAAGAAAAATTCGCACTATGCTCTATTATGATTGATATGACTGTCTTATTATTTATTATGAGTTCTTTGGATACAGTACACCTTAGGAGGAGACTATCTGTCATCAAAGCAGACAAACCGACAATCTAGTCTAAAGCTTGCGTGAATAATTATTGAAGAAGCTTGTGACGACGCGGCGTGCTCAAGGCTGTCAAAGAATTATTTTCGACTTGAACAACATTGTCTAGTCATACCAGAATGTAAAAGTATTATCTTTCTCTTTATATTAAAGTACTTATCTATTTGTGAAATCTTGAAATTATAGGTAATTCCATTTTTTGGGTAACAAAAATAATTTTCGGTGGCACTAAAATTGTACGATTACAAATTATTGTTCCCCCTGGTGCAATTAACCCTATTATACCCCAATTAAACCTAACTGCATTTTAACCATTTAAAATAATAACGCACTGGAAATAAAGAACTGTATGGTCCTACTATTTAACATTATAAACGCGAAAGTTTGTAAGTATGGATGGATGGATGGATGTAGGTATGGATGTTTGTAACTCTTTCACGTAAAAACTACTGAATGGATTGTAGTGAATAACATAGCTTACACATCAGAATAACACATAGGCTATATTAATTTATATCAGCGGTGAACGGGATCAGAATTCCACGCGGGTGGAGCCGCAGGCAACAGCTAGTACCTAAAAATAATAAAGTATCTAGGAACTTTGCTTAGAATTGATTTTCATATCAACAATTAGATTCTATTGTTAGATACATTTGCCTATGTTTGGTAAATCCGAATGAAATAAAATAAGAAAAAAAGACGTGTAGTACTCGTGGACTGCCGCGGTAAAGCTATTGCATAGCATTTTTTTATGAACTTATGCATTTATAATAAATAATAATATAATTTGAATTTGAGTCTGAGTCTGAGTCTGAGTCTGAGTCTGAGTCTGAGTCTGAGTCTGAGTCTGAGTCTGCTGAGTCCGAGTCCGAGTCCGAGTCCGAGTCCGAGTCCGAGTCCGAGTCCGAGTCCGAGTCCGAGTCCGAGTCCGAGTCCGAGTCCGAGTCCGAGTCCGAGTCCGAGTCCGAGTCCGAGTCCGAGTCCGAGCCCGAGTCTGAGTCTGCTGAGTCTGAGTCTGAGCCTGAGTCTGAGTCTGAGCCTGAGCCTGAGCCTGAGCCTGAGCCTGAGCCTGAGCCTGAGCCTGAGCCTGAGCCTGAGCCTGAGCCTGAGCCTGAGTCTGAGTCTGAGTCTGAGTCTGAGTCTGAGTCTGAGTCTGAGTCTGAGTCTGAGTCTGAGTCTGAGTCTGAGTCTGAGTCTGAGTCTGAGTCTGAGTCTGAGTCTGAGTCTGAGTCTGAGTCTGAGTCTGAGTCTGAGTCTGAGTCTGAGTCTGAGTCTGAGTCTGAGTCTGAGTCTGAGTCTGAGTCTGAGTCTGAGTCTGAGTCTGAGTCTGAGTCTGAGTCTGAGTCTGAGTCTGAGTCTGAGTCTGAGTCTGAGTCTGAATCTGAATCTGAATTTGAATTTGAATTTGAATTTGAAAACTACTTATGCAATTATAATTACTTACGTTAAGCAGAGCTACTTCGGAGCAGCTCGGCTCGGTTGGGGGTGTTACCTTGTTTTCGTTACGGAATTTCTGGATTCGGTCTCCACGCTCAAGGCCCGCGACCCGCGATAGAAGCTATGCAATGGCTTAAAAAATTGTTTCAATTCAAGTTAGTCCAATAAATTGTAGATTTAATTTTGATATTGCACTGAGATAATAAATATGTAGTAGCTACCTACCAAATAACATTTTGATTGGACGTTTTCATGATTTCGGAATACATAATTATAAGGTATACAGAATGTATATTTTTGAAACGGGGTAGTAAGAGCCAGTACTTGCTCTTACTACCCCGGTTAAGGTACCTTAACCGTTGTAGTTACAGTAAAACGTTCTTAGAGACCTTCCCTAACTTTTTGAGATATTTTGAACTGCATTCACAGATTTTGCAAAAATCTTACAGTTAGCAAAAAAAATGCGAAAAGAGTTATTTGGTCTGAACCAAATAACTAAATACTTAAGTACCTACTTACCTATTTAATGGATTGAATAAAAAAAAATCCTGATTATATTCTTCCTTCATATTTAGGGGCTTTATTACCAATTGTACCAACCTTTAGATATTCTTATTATATTCAAATTAATATCTGGTTTGTAGATAGGAAGTTACCCATCTAAAGATAAAGCCAACTAACAGCTTAAAATGATACTAAGTACCTGTCAATATAATAATAACATGGCACCGTTAAAGCCAAGTTAATTCTTAATTAACTCCGAATTTAAATAAGTAATATATGTTTAATGGTACAATTATCCCTGATCTACCCTACGAACCTAATTACAATACACGATAATTAAGTACTTTGACGTCTTTGACACGTTCTGTCAGCACAATTTAAACACAATATAATAAGTAGAAAACTAATAAAATATTATGTGTATTAATACTTAAATAGTGATGAATAAACGACTTTGTACTTTGTGCATTCTAAGGAACCGTATACTTACCACCTAAAAGCAGGCAATGCACAAAAAAAGGTGCAATGCAATAATGGGCTAATATTTTGCTTGCTCTATCTTAGTCGTTATTTCATGTAAGACAGAGATAGAGTTAGTAGCAATAATAATAATCATACAAACGCTAATTTCGTCCCTCGCGCCCTTTTAAGCTGTTCTTGGCAACCGGTTTTGTTTGTGGAACGGCCGTAAAACGAGCCGACCAATGAGAAGATACGATTCGCAGCGGGCGTACTATTGGCGACGGGTGATAGAGAGCGTTGCGGTGCGGGGCCGCGAAGACCAACGAGGGGTGAGCCCGGAGTAGTGCGGGGCATGGGTGCGGCGCGCCGGTAGCGCGCGCACATTACACAGTCGCAGTCGTGTTTCGCCATTCGAAAAGAAGGTTATTGTTACAATGACACGGGCACCGGACTATCGATAAAGTGTGTTTGTATGTCGTTTTCGTCGATAATAAGTGTTGTGTTTACTTTCACCCGTGCGAATGTCTCGATCCTCACTTTTTCGTTTGTTTTTTCTTTTAATCATTGCCGCATGGGACGGCGCTTACGTTTCAGTTAACCTTTTATTTTGAAACGATGGAACGTTGTTCTTATGGTTTTTACACCAAAAGGTATTTTATGTTATTTATTAATTTATGATTTTGATCTGGTGTGGGTGAATGCGGCGTGTGTGGCTATAAATGGCGAGCAATTGCCTATATGTTCACTTTTCGTCGTAACGAGTCATGAAAGGGACCTGTAATTTGAGCCAATATTGTCAAAAAAGTTGAGTCTGACTCGCTACGCCTATTGTTATGAGTGGACAAGGGTAGATGCTGCTTGTAGAATCAAATTTTGTTGACATTGCTATTCATAACAAATATAAATAATATACCTAGCTATATACTAGGTCTATTTAAAACATTGTTGTACACTTATGTACATAATATAGAAATTTCTTTATTATTATTGCAATACATCGGGGAAAAGTCGACATTGTGAGGCCCTCGCACTCGAGGGTCGATAGCCGAGGGGAGGGAGGGCGCCGTCTGTCTGCGCACATGCAGAACCGGTTCGCGCTTCAACTCCCCTAGTGGGCTTTTATGATCCCTTTCTTTATTATGCCACACGCGTTCGCATAACGATCTCTCGCTCGCACGTTTTCATTATTTTTTGCTTCCCCTTGTGAAATAATTCCAGACGGACTGTTTTTATGTAGGTGTCTGTCCCTTCTTTAAACCTCTAGCACTAATGGTAAGTAAAATGAAAGAAACACGTGGCATGCCTCTGTTGTCAATAAAAACAAAATTTATCTAACCGTGTATTTTGTTATTAATTACTGTGTGACTACTTACAACTAACTGGCTTCTTAGTTGTACTGTCATTAACAAATCTAACTATTCTACTGTTTCTACGGTTCTGTCTTAAGGGTCATCTAGTAAACTATTACATTTAAAGCCTTTATTATGGTAACATAAATTGAAGATAATCGACAAAATTGTATCAAGATGATCTATTTGATAAGCCAATTTTGATTAACGATAGAAATGTACATTATGTATCTATTTATCAAAATAGAATAAAACCAAAATGAGTTCGCTTAGTTTCATCACAACTTATGGCCTAACTATCATAAATAGTCTATCATTTTAAAATAAATTTTGTATTTTAAAGACAAGTACTGTACCTACAGGATACCTAATTTTTTCCCCCTTTACGTGCACCTGCCAACTCGATCGGATAAATCTGCGAAATCGAGGATTTGATGCGAATCTCATGGCATTTGACTTGAAGAAATCAGAGAGACATGCCAACTGAACCGTACTGGTATAATATATTGTATAACGTAACGTATCATAACGTCGATATTAAGCGACAGGCTGTTATTTACCTAGCGAGCTGAAAGAGAGAGAGATTTTTTCGTGCTGGGAAAGTATGGTTCATAAGCATAGCTTAACACCTGCAAGAGATAGTGCTATAGTTATATCGTAGCCATATATTATTAAATTAGCCAGATATAGATAATTGAACAAGAAAGAAAGTAAACTGTTGCAGATAGCTGATCAACACTCAGTCAAGTAGTTTAAATATAGTTCAATTAAACAGCTCTAGCTATACTTATATTCGAAATATTTATGGTCATCTTTCATTGATAATATTTTATTATTTTTGGCAAGCCTAAAATATTACGCATATAAATATTTTTTTAATAAAGAATAAATTCGCCTAACAAGTATAATATATGTATAAAATAAGGTTATTGTATGTATTACGATCCTTGCTAAATTTTGTATTATTAGCAATACCAAAATTACTATAAGATGGCTCGAATTTCCCCATTCTCCCCTAAAATTTCTTAGGATACGGCAGTGTGCAGGTTCACTTATAAAAAAGTTTTAAGTGCCTAGGTATTTATTGTATAGTTCAAAGCATGTGGTGGACTATTATACCTATGAACATAAACCTCAATTAGGTGCCTACGTCAGTCGTTCATGTTTGGATTGGGCTATTGCCTAATATGAATAGATACAAATTAAAAATATTTATAGCTCACAGTTGCAATTAAACCATTTATCTACAATAAATAATAAATGAAATGCCTATGTACTTACTACATAACATCATACGAGTAGTAAAAAATAAAATTATTACTTTATTTTGAAAAATAAGTACCTACAGTACTGTACTCACTGTACCCACAACACAATAAAGGCCTCGCTACCCTCCTGCAGCGCCATAACAGCAGAGCTCTGGAAGCGAAGATCGGTCTTGAAGTCTTGTGCGATATAATAATTATTTTTACAACACACCTGCTCATAAAATTGTTATTATTTCACTGCCATTAGGCACGTAATGACACCTATTATCAAAATGTGACTTTTTCATTGCTATTATTCACAAGTGTGTTACCTATAGATTCCTTTTTAAATTTTATAGGTTAAGTTTCTATGGTCAGAAAGTTTCGATACAGAAAAGAACGTGTTTAATGGTACGAATAAATTAATATGCCTGTTGTGGTGATATGGTCATTTGATGCATTTTCGTATTTAAATAAATAATTTCAACTTTGTAATACTTTGTTTATTAAACAAAATTTTCACTCAAATTAACTTTTTTTTCTCTAAGTTAGTACAGAAAAAAAAAACAGTAAAAAAAAAGTTAAATTCAAACCCCATTCTTTTAAAATATGCGCGCGCATAGGAAAACGAATTAATTTGTAGTATTGTTTATTTAGTACCTATTTGTAGTATTATTTTATTCGCAAGTGTGTTGTAAAACGTCGTTTTTTTTTTTAAAAACCAACCAACTTTACTCACTTGTACCATAATCACTTCATCATCATCATCATCATCACTATCACTTCACTATCACTACATATTATAAAACAAAGTCGCTGTCGCTGTCGCTGTCTGTCCGTCCCTATGTATGCTTAAATTTTCAAAACTACGCAACGGATTTTGAAGCGGTTTTTTTTAATAGATAGAGTGATTCCAGAGTAAGGTTTATATGTATAATACATGCATAATATTGTAGAGAAACACTGATAATTTTAGAGGTATGCAGCGGTAACGGGATCAGAATACCATGCGGGCCGAAAATATGGCGGTACGAAGGAATATAAATCTTATGCCAATACTGGAAGTAACAGATTAATTAACTTGTGTATGTTGGCTCCCGGTGGAGTTGAATAGGGCTACTCCATCTCTTCCAGATTGTGGGTGTCGTAGTTGGGGACAAAGGATGTGCCTATTCCGCCTGTTCTCCATCCAACAGTAATCAGTGCCCTCTTAGGGAAATGTGGGTGTTCTTTTCACACCTCTATATAGGTATAGCGGGAATATACTCGTACCTACATGTCATATTAATAATAGTTACTCTGTGTTGTAACAACCTTATAAAAATTCATTGACAGCATTGATCTAATGATTGATGATGATGATGATGATGATAATGTTAAATTAAACGTTACGTACCTACCTACGTAATCATTAAATAACAGGCAGCCAAAAGCTAACTACCTAGAAGACATACAATACTTACTTTATTTTTATAGGGCGTCTACAAACGCTAGTAACACTAAATTTATCGGGGGGCACTGCAGTGCCCCCGCCAAGTCGAGCAATAAAGAGCGGCACGGCCGTAACACTATTTTCTCGAAGCACTTCAGGCCATTTTCGACCCCCTATAAGTTCGTTGTGGATAAACCTAGAAGCCTGAATCTTCGGTTACCAAGTTGGCACTGTAAAAACACTTTATATTTCAAATTTCATTCAATTTGAACCAGTAGTTTAAGAATTATAACTAGTCAAAGTTTGCACTTTTGGCAAATTTTGTCACTCACTGACTGATCGATCATCAAAACTCTAAGGCACTTCTAGCAGACATAGGAGCCTCAAATTTAGAAAACAAGTAGTGTTTAGTGTACAAACCAAGAAAAAAATTAAAATATTGTACAATTTCAGTCTCAACTGCATATATAACTTTGTAATCTCATATAAATATAAAGGATTACAAAGTTACATTTGCAGTAAATGTGTCAGTGTACCTGAATTCACCCATACCAATACCATTCTAACGAAATATATTATGTATTATAGTTGATGCGAAAGTAACTTCCTCTGCCCGTCTGTTACGATTTTATGCCTACACTACTGAACTTAATTTGGTACATATTATGTAGATTAAAGGGAAGAAGTGGGACTGGGAGTAGGACCGGGACGGGTCCGGGCCTTAAATATAATAAATTGACTTGGCCATCGCATGAAAACACAATGTATTACACATCACAATAATTACATTAAATAAGATTACTTTTTCACCGTTTACCGCCAGTACTACAGTTCCTCCGTGATCCATGGTGCTTGCAACAGCGCCGAAATATCGGAAACTCCAAACAATACATGTATGTATTGTTTGGAGTTTCCGATATTAATATCCCGATAGTTCTAATAGTAATTAAATAAGATTGTTTAGTGCGATTGCCAATTAAATTTTATTACATTTGAAACATAAAAGCTTAATACGTAATAACTTAGGACAGAAGGTCCCTGAAGTAGGGACTGAATAAATTAACCGACTTGGTATTACATGGATCTCACAACTTTTTGCGGTAGAAGAAGTATTGTTTTTGATGGGATTTTATTATCTACAAAGAAAACCTATCAAAATCAGTTCATCCGTTCTTGAGCTATGATGCCAAAAGCGGACAGATATGTACACACATACACACACTCAAACACGTGCAACTTATAACACCTCGTCGTTTTTCATTGCATCGGGGGTTCATAATTCACGCTTGTATGGTATGGGGCCCCATCATGATCTTCAGTTCCCAAACTAGCAGTAGTAACAGTAAGCCGGTACTACCCGAGGTTCTGGCTGTTCCATTCCTTTAGATGTTGGATGCAACTGGGATTTTGCTAATATGAGGCAACGGAGAGTTGCGGGATTTGATTGGTACGTATCTGGTTCCAGGTGTGTACCTGTACCTACATGTAATATTCCGAAAGTCTTTGAAAGTAGATTTTGTTGCCTGTACCAAAATAAAAAAAATGAATTCCCGAAAATACGAATTTTTGAAAAAAGCTTAAGGGGGACCCGGGCGGACTGCTGAATCTTTAATAGTTGGCACCTTGGCACTCCGCAGTCATTGGTACTTTGATTTTTTGTTAGAATTATGAAGCACTTACTGTGATTATAGTAAAAAAAATATTTCAACTTGATTAGGTAAAATAAAGTTCATAATTAAATACCGATAGACGAAAGACCAAAGTTCAAAACGAGTTCCTTACCGTCTTTAGTTGTAAGTCGGTTGCATTGCAGTGTGCATTCTACTTATTCAGTGGGCAGCTAGCCCAGTGCCGCCTGCTATCAAACTTGTTTCAATCTTTTCGGCAGCAGTCGGGTTTTTTATTTTTTAATAATTTATTTCTTAGTAAAGTATTATTATTTGGCACCGGGTTACTGACTGAAGCTATTCAAGTTTCAGTTAAACTCATCAAACAATTGCCTGCTTCTACCTAAATGTCGGCATACTTGGCCGTAGACTGTGCGCGATATCGCACTTTCAGAGGGTTATCATCTGCACAGCAATGAACGTTGCCCCCAGACACTACCTACAGAAAAGAAAGAGTGGGCGATAAGAAGAATACCTGATTGTAACTAGGTACCTACCTTAATACCAACTACGCCAACTAAACCAACTTTAACCTACGATACTCCGTGTCTGCAAAACAAAATATAAAAAAAAACCGGCCAAGTGCGAGTCGGACTCACCCATGAAGGGTTCCGTAGCAGCAAAAGCGAAAATTGCGGTTTATGACGTATTAAAAAAAAATTACTTGCTGGATCTCGTTCAAACCAATTTTTGGTGGAAATTTACATGGCAATGTACATCATAATATTTTTTTTAGATTTATCATTCTCTTAATTTAGATGTTAGAGGGGGGGGGGGAGGGGGGGGGGGACACATTTTTTCCACTTTGGAAGTGTATCTCGCGCAAACTATCCAGTTTAGAAAAAAAATATGTTGTAAAGCTCAAAAACTTTTATGAAAAATGATTTTATGAAAAAAAAATTTTTGAGTTTCAGTTCTAAACCCCCAAAATTTAATGCTTTTTTTCTATTTTTGTATGAAATTCTTAATGCGGTTTACAGAATACATCTACTTACCAAGTTTCAACAGCATAGACCTTATAGTTTTGGAGAAAAGTGGCTGTGACGAACAGACAGACAGACGGACGGACAGACATGACGATTCTATAAGGGTTCCGTTTTTTGCCATTTGGCTACGGAACCCTAAAAAGCACTTTGATACGATAATATTAGACCTTAGCATGAAACATGAATTCTCTAGGTCCATTCATAGAATATAGTTTGATATGTCATGCACGATCATAACATAGTGGAATGGATTACATACCTAAAACCTTCGCGGGTTAAAGTGAAGATTACCATATCTACCAACATTTTTCACTTCGGAGTCCACAACTCCGTGAAAATTAAAAATATGACGTGAAATCTCGAATGCAACGCTAGTGACGCTAAGATGATGATAGAATAATGTTACCTTTCTATAACAAACAACGGGCTTATTTTATATCATGGCAGCCTCTTCGGCGTGGCGCTAGTGAAAGCGACTGCTACCCAGGAAGCGCGGGTTCGATTCCCGCTCAGTGCAAATATTTGTATGCGTGAATATTTGTTTTGGCCCGGTTGATTCCGTGCCTCGGAGAGCATTTTGAGCCGTCGCCGTCGACCCATGTTTTTACGAACATTTATTGGCAGTTGTTACGGGTAGTTAGTTAGAGCCCTAAAAATCCAAAAACTTGTCTAACTGTAATACTTTGGTATCGTTATGGCGGGCGGTCAGATGGCGATCGCTTCACGGAAAATTTCGAAGATTAGCCAAACATGCAGTTAGGCAGGAAAGATCGGACTCCGGACGCCGAAGCGAAAGCTCTCGTGTTACGGACCCGTCGCATCCGACGACAGAAGAAGACAAAGAAAATCTCTATGAAAGTACCTACTTCAAAACTAAAGAACCCAAATAAAGAGCCCACGGCTCCGCGTGAAATTTTGATCCCGTTCCCACCAGGCCACCTATGGGAACCTATTTTAGGGATAAAAATTAACCTATGTTATTCCACACTATAATTGTTGCCTGTACCAATTTTCAGCCAGGTGCGTTCAGTCGTTTGAGTGTAATTGAGTAACCAATTAATTTTACAAACCTTCTCATTTCTAATATTAGCAGGATGTAAAAAAATGGCATGTCTCTGAATGAGCAGTTTTCTAGTAGGTAGGTATTTATAGCGTTCCTAAAGACGAGCTAGATGGCGCAGCCGGCACTTTTGGTAAGAAGAGTGTGGTGTCACATCTAATTCCGTAATTTATGGAAAAAAATGTTCTTCGGTTTTGTAATGATTTACTTTACATAAATATTTTGTCATTTTTTCTGATAAAATTATTTTAAATAAACTTAATATTATTATTTTAAATTACAGACAGTGACGCGAAAAGAATTAAGCGTTTTATTATATTTTATCTATTATAATATGGGTAAATGAAATTAAACTTTGGCAACATCGCAAATGTCATGAAAAAATACTACAAACAAACCACAGAGTACATTAAAATTACCAAAAGCTATGCTAGCGCCATCTCCGGATGATTTAAAAACCAACTGATTATTATATCTATACTGGAAAACTGCTCATTCGATGTAAAGAAAGTTCGAGTAGACTCATCATCACCTATAAATAGTGGAAAAGTAATTCAACTGGTAACACTGATAATCATTTTATATATTTTTGGACTATTTTGGAGTTTTGGCACCAAGAAGGGCGCATCTCGAATTTTATTTTCCGAAATTGGTGTGAATTCGAGCTTTTATGTGTAAAAATAGTAGATTTTTAGACAAATCTACACAAGAGACTTTTCGTGTTGGTTCCAAATCTCCGTACAAACCTCTAATAATGTCTTCGACACTTTACTGAGGTAATATACTCTAAGGAGGTAGCAATCATCATCAACATTGTAACCTTTACTCTAAGATTGTAACTCATACTCATCATCAACTCATCCATCATCGACAAAATACAAAATAAAGACATGGCATAAAGGTCTTGTAACCACGCCAAAACCATTAAAAAAAGACACGTTTTTGACATAATTGATGGGATTGACATATTTGACAGTTTTGACACTGACAGTGATATGTTTTGAAGATGAACAATATTATATTGTGTGTAAACAATTAAAACAACTCTGAACAGAATTTACCCAAGCACGAAAATAATTACTCTTACTATAACAATATCTGATGTTCTCTAAAGCATTCATTAGCATTTACTGGTAGGTAATCCTTCCAGTCACGTAGTTATGATATTATCTACTTATTATTTGTTTTAAATTAGATGACTAAAGTGGCTATTACACCTTCCTAAATTCAGAATCCGATATTTAGGACGTCCTGAATTTAGGAAAGTGTAATCGCATTTAGGATGGTAGCATCCTAATTAGGAAACGATTTAGGATAAAGGACGGCTTCCGACGTCCTAAATGGCTAAATCGGATGAGTGTAATCGCATTTCCTAAATTCAGGACGCTCAGTGGCCGCTCACCGCCGCAGTATCGATACATATTGTATCGATAAATATCGATATTGATAATTTTATAATAAAGCTATCGATATATTGACATAATGTATGTATGTATGTACGTGGGTATGTACGTATGTATGTTTGTATGTATGTATGTATGTACGTATGTATGCATGTATGTACGTATATATGTATATATGTATGTATGTATGTATGTATACGTACGTACGTACGTACGTACGTATGTATGTATGATGTACGTATGTATGTATGTATGTATGTATGTATGTATGTATGTACGTATGTATGTATCGTATGTACGTACGTATGTACGTCGTATTTATGTATGTATGTACGTATGTATGTACCGTATGTACGAATGTATGTATGTATGTATGTATGTATACGTACGTACGTACGTATGTATGTATGTATGTATGTATGATGTACGTATATAATTATGTAGGTATGTATGTATGTATTATCGATTCTTTTTTATTCAGAAGTATGCGCGCAATGAGATTATTGACAGACTAAGTTGCTAACTTAAAAATTAAGTAAGTAACGAATTAAAAAAGCAGCCTCAGCAAATAGAGTCGACCATAACAATATTATGAAATGTAATTTGTTAGAAATATATAACAGTAACATCATACGGTAACATCATCAAAGTAATATTCAATAACATCGATATCAAAATCGTAACCTAATTTATCATCCATCTCTATTCGACAGCGACACCTGCGACACGTCCGTCGCTTGCCGCTCGCCCAACAAAACTGATTTAGGATCCTAATTTAGTGAAAGTGTAATCGCGAGCTCCGGCGACTGAATTTCTCGTCCTAAATCGTTTCCTAAATATCGTTTCCTGAATTTAGGAAGGTGTAATAGCGCTTTAACACAACACGACATAATATATTTGCGCAATAACTGCTACCTATATCATGTGGGTTATGGTTGATTGGGTTTACGTTATATTACGCCAAAAGTTTTATTTGATTTTTGAGAGTTTTAATAATCTTTTCAATCGTTTGATTTGATGATCTTGTGTGAAACAAGGCAATTACTTCGTATTTTCTCCGATGCCAACTACTACTATTGAATGTCCATATTGGTTTTAGTTTTAATTTTATAATATAATATTGTCTCTTTTGTCTGCAGGTCCGAAATCTTAGACAGTATTCAGAAAAAGAAAGAACAAGAGAAAGAGTCTCAAAATACTAACTTCCAGCAGCAGTCAGGGAAACCTGCTGATAAGTCTCATCACACAGCAGAAGTACCAAATGCCAATGTTCCTGTAACACAGCATGTCCCAGCTCAACAGCTACTATCGCCCACCCATGGCCTCGGCCAATCCTTGCAAGCTAAGGAGGATCCCAAAGATAAATTAAAGGTTGCTAATTCAACTACTATAACTCTGATAGATAACAATAACTTAAACGGAGAGAAAGATAAAGACAATTCCTATCATAAAAATTATTTTACCTTGGAAGCCAAAAATGAAAAGAAAGATGATGGTAACAAAAACAGTATTACTATAACTAAAACAGCACCGAAACAGTCACCTAGTAGTACTCAGACGGAGAAGGGTAAAGCTACATCTAAACCTGTAAAGAGGCCTTTGCAGTATTTGGAAACACTTGCCGAGAAGGCTGGGATCACTTTTGAAGATAAGTACGAGGCTGCAAACACTCTTTTGGCTTTAGATAAACAAAATATCACTAGGAGACTGCCTGAATTGAAACCACCTAAAGCTGAGCCTGAGAACCATAGTCAGCAAGAGGAGTACAGATATAGAAATCAGAAAGATGAAGATGATAATAAACTACAGGTAAAATAAACACCAATCACAATACATAATTCATTACTCAACTTGTACATTCACTTCGGCTAAAGCTGGGGTCAATTTACACCTTATGGTTTAGTTTAGCTATTTCTGGAGCACTGCCATCTGACCTCACTGCCCCAGAAGCCTTGCCTCAGAGCCATAGGTATCTTTTGATTGGCTAATGACTAGCAGGAGACGTTGACTCAGGCCCTGTAATTGGCTCCCATACATTCTTGATTCAACTGAAAAATCATGAAAACTTTTTACACAATTTATTTAATGGGATACATTAAACTAACTTCTAGGTGTAGCATAATCATGCAACAGTTACATGATAATACTGTAAATTATTTGTTTTTTTGAATTAACAATACCTGCTTCAAAAATGAATAAAACCATAAGGAAACTTACAGAATGAGTGGGGTATATCCTAATTGTACAATGTAGAAGTCTATGGCCAATCTGAAGTTTCAAAAATGTCCTGACATGCAACCCTTCACTTTTAAAAATGGTTCAATATAAAGATACATTACTACATATTATTACTTTCTACTGTCTGTAGAATTTCATAAAAGCACTAGCCTTTGTGAAATTAAACACTAGCCTAGCTACGAAAAACAATAGTCTAGCCACTAGGTAGGCTATTGTTTTATTCTAATTAACATAGGGAACAAACAATTTAAACAAAATTATAACATTTATATCAGTTTCATTGCCATAAAGATGTAGGTATCCTAACCTAAAGCAAAATATCTTTTTCTGTTCATAACCATAGGGTTATTTTTCATAGGAAAAACAAGCCTAGCCCTCAAGTCTACAAATTTTAATATTTGGTTTTAATATAATATAAGTTCTTTTCTTAGATCCAACAGCAAATAATCCAGCAGCAGCAACAGCAACAGCTACAGCAACTGCAGCAGCAGCAAATCCAGCAGCAGCTACAGCAGCAGGTGCTCCAGCAGGCACTGCAGCGACAAAACCAGCAAGCTATTCAACAACATATTAAGAACCAACAGGATCAACAAGAGCTGGTTAGTCAATTACTGTTATCATATTATAAAATCAACCACGCAACCACTAATAGTACATTATTTGACAATAAGGCCCTGCGCAGACGACAGACTATCCGTGACGCACTTTTTAGTCTGTGAAAATAGAACCTATGCAATTATAAGCAGTAACGCACACGACGCGCAAAAAGTCCGGCGCACAAAAAATCCGTGTAATTCGGGCAGACCGCACCGCGCCGCGGCGCGCCGCTCCGCACAAAAAGTGTGTGAAAAAAATTGAACGTTTGCTTCAACGCGCGCTAACGCAGACGGCGCACACTTTAGTCGGCAATCTGCATTTGCTAGGGGTGGACGTAACGCACGCGATCTATTATCATGGCGCCAGAGGTCGATGTAACTATCTTAATTCAAGGTCACAAAATAAATAGCAACTCATCAAATGTATTAACAGACATTTAATAAAATTTGAAAAAATTTGCCGGATGTTGTTTCAGAATTGAATGTTTAGTATGGAACTGTTCCTTCAGTAATCTTTCCGAAAGTATAGGATGTACCCAAAATTCTCTATTTCTTCTTCTTTTTCTGTACTTCATGTACAAAATAACCTTTCGGCCACTTACGATTTCCATAGCGTCTACGTCCCTACAGCTCTGCCGACAAAATGATCGAAGATGTACGTCGTGTGCGTTGAGTCTGTGAAAAATCCGCGACCGACTTTTTGCGCGCCATGCAGACTTTTTGTGCGCCGCAGACTCGATCGCACAAAAAGTGTGCCGTCTGCGCAAGGCCTAATGAAGTGTCATCACACTTCATTATTGTTAAATAATTTACTATTTGTGCAATGCAGCAGAGCATGACATCCATGCTCTTTTATTTAATACAAGTTCATTTGACAGTGATCCTATTTTCGCCATTTCACTGAAACGTTGGTATTACTATAGTTCCTGTGTATCATTCTAAATTCAAAATTCATTCTGCCGAACCCAGACATAATTTTTGTTATAAGTTTTATCGAAGAGGCTCTTATCTTTGGATTGTCATGAAGAGTTATAGTTAAAACTGAGATGATATTGATAGTAATTATGTATACAGTTATATCCAACATAAATGTATATATTTTTATCTTCTACAGCTACAGAAGCAATTCCAGCATCAGCAGCAGCAGCAGCAACAGCAACAGCAACAACAGCAGCAACAACAACAACAATCGCAGAAATCTGATCTATTGCAAGTCACACAGCAACCTGAGGTTCAACAACAGAAATTCTTACAGGTTCGTTATTTTTTTTTTTTTTATAATAGTTTAATAGTTCTATATTTAAAATATATGAAGTGCAAACAATCGTTAACAGGGCAAATTTTGCAACAGGGCGTGGATGACCCAATCCGTAACTATAAGGAATAGCAAAAATGATCAAAGAGAGATCAAAGGCATGATAATAATTTAAGATAAAAACTTATTCGACATTTTTTAAATCAATATAAAAAATGAACCAGGAATCGAACTCGCTAATTTAAAAATAGGGTCGATAGTGTCGCTAACTATACTATTATTAATTATTACGTTTTTTTTGTTAGCTATAATTATCTAATGACATACGGTAAACCCGTAAACGTAAGAAAAGATCTCATTTTTAACAATACACTTGTAATACGAATACTGATTCTTCGACTACAACTGCGTCTATAAATGGGTAGTCCAGTTACAACACCTTATCATTACTTAATGGAAAGAATAGATTCGGTTCACTGACAGTCAAATGCACAAACTACTAACGCAACCCAAAATATTTCCAGATATACAAATCGATTAAGAATAGTACATTATGGTACAAGTGAGCAACGTTGGTGATTACAGCCGAGGACGGTAATCATCATGCTCACACGTGCCATACGACGTTTTACAACACACTTGCGAATAAAATAATACTACAAATACTAAATAAACAATACTACAAATTAATTCGTTTTCCTATGCGCGCGCATTTAACAATGGCGGTCGACAATATTTAAAAAAAAAATGAGGTTAAAACTTAACTTTTTTTTACTCTGTTTTTTTTTCTGTACTTAGAGAAAAAAAAAAGTTAAATTTGAGCGAAAATTTTGTTTATTACACAAGTATTACAAGTTGAAATTATTTATTTAAATACGAAAATGCATCAAATGACCATACAATAGGCGTATTAATTTATTCGTACTATTAAACACGTTATTTTTTGTATCAAAACTTTTTTAAGAACATAGACAATTATAGACACTTCCTATAAAATTTAAAAAAGAATCTATAACTCACTTTTGTGAATAATAGCAATGAAAAAGTCACAGTTTTATAATAGGTGTCATTCCGTGCTTAATTGCGGTAAAATAATATCACTGTTATGAGCAGGTGTGTTGTAAAGGATAATTATGTAAGTATAGTCAGCATCAGATCGATCTTAACGAACAAAGTTCTCAAAATGATCTTAATTTTACCCCCTTCCTGTTGACTGATTGTTCTGATGTTCGGTAATCGGTACACGCCAGCTCGGACGATAATACAATTTAAATCAATAAAACAGTTTGATTTGCTCTTAATACCTTTGTACAGGGACTTGGACTTGGTACTTGGTACAGGGTGCCGCGTGCCAAGGATGGCACGCGGCACAACTTTTTGGGCGTGCCACCTGGGTTATTAGGTGGGCATTCGGTAATCTGTGCCTATACTTGTTTCTTTTTTTCTTTCTTTCACAAAGTAAGATGCCAGATCATCAGAAATTAATATTACCCCAGCCCCAGATAATCATGGGATACACTTATTTGGGGTGGGCCAAATGCGTGAAACCGTAGCAAACAGACAGAGCAACCTCAGCCAACCCCCCGCCCCCTCCCCCCTCCCCGTCGGCACGTCTAGGACTTCATTGAACTTTTTTTAGAAATATGGCACGTTGATGCATAAAGGTTCGCCACCCCTGCCTTGGTATAAAAAAAATATACTAAGATTTTTATATTATATTTTATATTATTTATTTTATTTATTTATTATATTTTTATATTATATTCTATTTAATGTTTATATACATAAAAATTAAATAAATTAAATTAACTTATAAGTAACTAGAATGTAAATAACATTTAAATTTTCTCCTTTCTTTTTCTTTTTTTTTTTCCTTTTTTTGATCAGAAGGATCACGTCATCTTATTATATTGAATTTTTATATTAAGATCATTTTGAGACTGACTGTACCGACCAATACTACCATGTTTTTTATTGTTGCAGCAATTTAACGTTCCTGGCTTTGGTGAGATCAACCTAAGCTTCCTTGCTTCCCCGCAGAGTAACATTAACCTGCTCTTCGATAAAAGCGCTAAAGCCGGCATGAGCGGCGACACCAAAACACAGGTATGTTTAATTTAGTATGTGTAATGACTGTAAACTTCTTGACAATGTGGAGCTCTGTTGAACGGGCATTTTTAGGACTCGGGTGGTAAGCGCAAGACGCCCCAATTGACCAATCATAGTACATTAAAACTATCATGGGTACACGGGCTAGCATCATTGGGTGATCAGTCCTTTTATTTGTTTTTTGGTTAGTCCGTATAGTGTACCTACTAACTTTAATTTACGTTACTATTAATATTAATAATATTTATCGCTGTTGGTTTTTGAAATAAATAAAAATAAATAAAAACAAAGTAAGCTTCTTTGTGTCTAGATGGCGTTGTTTTACATCATTTCGCTCCGTCCGCATAGATATCGGTTATTGCGATTAAACGGCATCATTGCCTATTTCATTTCATCCCTAGACGTTCACAATTTCAGAAATGCTCATAATATTATGTAGGTCCCTATATTTATCAAATGTCTATAATAAATACGTTTCATGGTGTCTCACATATCGTAAAAATCGTATGAAAAAAGCTTAAATACAATGTATTACGAGTATTATATACCTATGTCGAATTGTCGATACATTCAATCCTCCTAGATTAAGTATATCTATGCTATTCTATTATACATACAATAATTGTAAATATTTATAGGGATATTTAAAAAATACTTGGCTTATTAACGATACGGAGAAAATAATTCTTATTCTTTTTTGTTTGTTCGCGATGGACGTAAAACTACTAAACAGATTTTAATGCGGTTGTTTTTGTTTAAATGTTCTTGGTCAGACTTAAAATCTTACGTTTGTATGATCACAATTGGTTGAGTAAAACCGGAGATAATATAACTAAAAGTTGAGACATCCACGCCACTTCGCTTGGGAATTAATTTATTGATTGCAGCGCCATCTACCGAGGATATACATACCATCTTTGAAACAAATAATTATGTCATCCATCATCCTCCTGCCCTTAGCTCATATTTATTTATTTGGGGTCGGTGCAACATGTGTGCTTTTTTCAATCATCTCCATTTGCAGTCTCAGCATTTAATCTCTTCTTATTCCCAGCAATATTATCACCTTGTATCGGACGTATGGTAAAAAAGAGACTAGGTCTCGCATCTCGTCCACTTCACCATCTACCGGCTAATGACAAAACTTTTCTGCGTAGTGCAAGACTCTCTTCCTCTTAGCGTTAATTCCCAGTCGCATCCGAAGATTTCAACTCGGAGTCTGGGGTCCGCTCTTACCAGTCTTAACCACGGATTTGGCTAGACCTCTATATTTTCCGTGAAGCGATTGTCATCTGACCTCCACAACCCAATGTTATCATTAGGCGATATCGAAGTTTTTTTTTGCAGTTAGACCGTTGTTTTTTTTGGATTTTTGAGGGCTCCAACTACCCGTAACGACTGCCATAGATGTTCTCATGGCAACCGGGACCGACGGCTTAACGTGCTCTCCGAGGCACGACCAGACCAATGCAAATACTCATATTTCATTCACACAAATATTTGCACTGAGCGGGGATCGAACCCGCGCCTCCTGCGTAGCGGCCGCGTTCACTACCGCTACGCCACGGAGGCTGACAAATTAAATGGATTGCGTAGTGCAAGACTAGATGTCACTAAATGTGTCAGGGACCCCTCCGGCCACCATGGCAACTGAGTTTGGCAACCAGTTGCTAAAAAGTATTGGAGGGGCTGTCCATTAATCACGTGATGTTTTTTTTAGCAATTTTCTGACCCCCCCCTCCCCCATGGTGATACGTAGTGAGGTTTTAGATTACCCCCTCCCCCTCTAGCCAAGATCACGTGTATTTTTTATTTATTTTATTTAATGCTAGAAAACTAAGAATCGTGACAAAAATCGTGAGTTGTAAGAAAAAATAAATACACGTGATATCTCAATATACCCCTCCCTCCCCCCTGGTGATTATGCCTATGTGAATATGCCTATGTTCGTAGCGTCTTGGAATATTGTAGTCCTATCTGGTCTCCCCAATACAGGATTTATATTGATAGAATAGAGGGTCTGCAGAAAAGATTCGTAAACTTCCTTAACTTTAAGTGCAAAAGACGCCATAGCTCCTACTACCTAGACTGTAAACATTATCACCTGCTATCTCTAAATAATAGACGTATAGTATTAGATATGTTACTGTTTTTTGATATATTGCGTGGAGGGCTGGATAGTTCTGATCTCCTTTCAACTATAGATTTCTCTACACATAAGTCCCGGACTAGACATACTCACTTGTTCAGTGTACACTTCCACCGTACCAATTATGGTAAAAATGCTGTAATGACACGACTGCCTCGTATTTATACGGAGAAATTTGAAAATATAGAAATGTTCCATTTGTCAAAGGCATCCTTTCGCAGCCAAATCGTGAGGTTGCTCGCCAGTGATCAATCAATAAATTATATGAATGATTAGGTTTGTAAATATAATGTTACTTTGTGTTTTAAGGTTTTAACTTCTACTTCTCTTTATGCCCTTATTGTGCACTTTTTTTTTCTTGTTTAGGGTTTTAAGGTTAGTTTTACCATTATAATTTACCATTATAATTTAACTGCTGTCACTTCCTATCTCTAGTGCCTATACGAATGTCATGAAACTCTGTAATTAGCTTAAGAATCTAATGTCACTGTTATATACCATGTAAAATGTAAATAAGCTGTTGAGTCGCTAAATAAATAAATAAAATAAAAAAAAGATTTTCTCCGAATGGTTACAAAAAAACCACGAGTGCCTTCTAACCTAACCCATCTAAGTCGGATTGCGCTGCTTCTCTCAACAAACCTATCACTACTTTCTGTCTGAATTCTGGGTGGTGAGGTTTGGTCCATGTTTACAGAATTTCTGATTGTGAAATATAAATGTGTTTTTGGTTCACGTTTACAATTTGAATGATTTTCGAGGGTATTTGTAAAATAAGCGACTTGCATGTAGGACATGGACAAAGGAATTTTAATTTTGAATAAATAAGTGATGAAAATCGAAAATAACGTCAGCCAGAATGTTCTGAATCTTGTTATGTAGTATTGTAGTCGTTGATAACGCGGGGGGAGGGGGAAGGGGAGGGGAAGTGACGAATTTGAAATTCACACAACAGTGACGTTAGTAACGTTACCTTACAATGTATTACAATGACTTCTTCATTGCAATTCGTTCTAAGTACTCGTTTGCCTTCATTCAATTGCACAATCCAATCTTGATTCAGAAAGAACGCTGTTCCTGTCATTCTCACCACTCTCATATCGTGCAACTTCCAGCACGATTTCCTAGTTGACTTCTGACCTAAACGGTAGATATGGATTTACTAGTAATTACCGAAAAGTTGCACTATTCATCTGGACTTCTTCACCAGACCTTAGTCACCAAATGGTCATATTTGTCAAAGAGCCCAAACCGGAAGATTGAAAGCTATTATAGGGTTCTACTATCTGCCTCCTCCTGGCTCCATTATCCGATCGGTTTGATGGCATGTAATTTTTGTATTATGTTGGTACTTCTTAATTTCTTATTTATAAAATTTCGATACCAGCTTCTCCTAATGCGCGCTATCGGGTGCTATATTAAAGACTATGTATCGATGCGAAGTCAAAGAGTAAAAGTAGGTAATTGCATCAGCAATGAGGCAGGCATATCATACGGCGTCCCACAGGGTAGTGTACTCGGACCTACACTATTCCTGATCTATATCAACGACCTCTGCAGTCTGAAAATCCCCAACGCGAGAATCCTTTCTTATGCTGATGATACTGCTCTGGTCTGCTATGGTAGTACGTGGGAAAATGTTAAGCGCATTACTGAAGTGGGAATGTCAAAAATAGCTCAGTGGCTAAATTATAACCTGCTTACCCTTAACACACAAAAAACTAATTTCTTGTGCTTCAACATCCGTAAATGCACGCAGCCGAGAGGGGATTTTACAGTCAGAATACACTCATGTGGCGATGTACTAAATTTAAACTGTAACTGCCCTAGCATTAGCAAAGTCTCACAAGTCAAGTATTTAGGTATTGTGATAGATCAGAGATTATCCTGGTATCCTCAACTTGAGCAAGTCTCAAATAGAATTAGAAAATTGAGCTGGATCTTCAAAACATTAAGATATGTGGTACCAAAAGGTGATACTACTAAAAGTCTTCTTAATAATATATATATAGCACTAGTGCAATCTGTCCTCATATATTGCATTCCTGTGTGGGGAGGCGCTGGTAAGACTAAATTTATTGAAGTAGAGCGAGCACAACGATCACTCATAAAAATAATGTATTTTAAGAAAAAAAGATTTTCTACAGAAGCACTTTATGGCATTAGCAACTTACTCTCGGTCAGAAAACTCTATGTTATCCAGACAATACTCAAAAAACATAAATCCCTACCTTATAATGCAGAAATTGAACTTAAGAGAAGGAAAGATATAGTGGCTAAATCAGTTCAAATCCGTACAACGTTTCCTCGTTCGCAATACGAATGGAGTGCAACACATTTATATAATAAAATAAATAAAAAATTATCAATTTTCTCAAACACCAATTATGAATGCAAATCCAGACTGACTGAGTGGATTAAGGACCTATCATACGACGATACCGAAGCATTGTTGCAATGTAATATATAATATCACTACATAACACACACACACAAACTCACGCACTCACACACACACACACACACACACACACACACACACACGCACGCACGCACGCGCACACACACACACACACACACACACACACACACACACACACACACACACACACACACACATCATAAAAATACGTGTTTATGCTAAGTTTACTTTGTTTGCTTTTAAATTATTTTTGCTCCAAAATTTATGTAGTAGAAGAGCGGAGTCTCCTGACACAGGCTTTTACTTGCTTAAAAGGAGGTTCCATTCATTATTTAAGTATAACTGTATTTTATATCAATAAAGTTTATTTATTATTATTATTATTATTATGTGCAACAAAGGGTTGCACCAAATTTATCAGTGCTTTTCACTGCTAGTCCCACAGGTTTTGTGTACATCACACCAAACCTATGGGACTATTTCCAAAGATTACCTATTATGTAGTTGTTATTCCTATGAATTCACTTGCGTTTAAAAGCTCATCATTTGGCATTACAAATTCAATTGGCCGTCACATGACGCCAATCCATTATCATCTTTCTCTGAGCCATGTAGTGGTATTTTAATAATAAAGAGTAATATGTAGCTCTTTTTAAAAGTGTGCCAGTGAAAGTCTCAGTTTTAGACCGATAGCACCCTAATAGTAAACAAAGGGTTACTACTTACTCATGAAAGCGAATAGTGATTACAAAGACGACGAACATACACACTTTTGTTGTTGTGATCACTTCCTCATAGAACCAAGTTAGAGGGGTGATATTACTATTCCTTTATACTCTATACATGATTGAAACGCTAATTATAGACGGAAAGCTAATAATAAGGTGATCCTCCTCTGCAAAAGCAATTATATGTAGAAGAGAAAGAACAAATAAACAATAATTACATATAGCATAATAGGTATGCACTCGTTTAAATTGTCAGCCACTTGACGGTGACATTGCAGCGCACCTGTTCACTTACCGTGAAGCCCCTAAGGTATGAAATTATAGGAAGGTTGTTCAACCGGATTTGAGCGATTATATTCTTCCTAGTATAGATACAATTAATATTCTACTTGCACAGTTTATGTAATGGTTAATGATCTGCATTTTTGTAAGTACTGATTAGCTGTAGCAATTTGTAACTAGATTATACATACATTAGGATAAATCCACCGTTATGTCAGTTTATCAATTCACGTCGGCCTGTCGTTCGTAGTGTGAACTGTGAACCAGCGCGTCTTCTTCGTCGAGTCAATGACTCATACAATTTTAGATCTTGTCGGCCCAATATTTGTCCACGGCCACAGTATTATACAGTACAGATAGTACAGTTGGAAGGGCACAGTGGACAAGAGAGCAAGTGCAGCGCGGCGTATATATGTTACAGCAGCGTAGGTTGAACTGATCAAATAGTCATCATTATCTTCATAGCGATTTCCCAGTTTCGTTGCACTTTGGAGCCCGGTACCTATAACCAGCGGGGGTGTTATGTCGGGCACGATCGGACTACAACCGCACGCTAACTTGGATCATTAGTTGTCGCAAGTGAGATTGCCTTTGGCAAATCCCTGGCGCCCCAGTTGAGCCATGGTTATCGAGATGGCCCTCTCAGGTTCTCAGGGGGGACCATGGTTTCCCCATCTTGTCCCGGGTAGGGGCAGGCGCGCATCCGATTATGTCGTTGATTAGTGTAAAAAAATATTATTTATTAAAATCCAGATCAACTTCCACGCGAATGAAGCGGCAGGCAACTTTAACATATAAATTCTTTGTTGGACAGATTGTAGACGGGCAAGGTCAAGTGCTTCAGCAACAGATGAGCATGGCGCAGCACGAGCCGACCCAGCAGCACCACCAGACAGTGACCGTAGTGTCCTCTATGCCCAGCAGCATGTCTCAGCATCAGGTACAGTACTGTGCACCTACTTTCACTCAGGTTATTATCACAGTGTAAGAATCGGGCGGCGTACGGCAATTTGCTGGAAGCCAACTCTTACAGAGAGAGTTAAGCTCGCCTTTGTAGGTACATAATTACTTTACACGTTAATTAAGTGTAGATATTATTATGAAAATATAAATGAATTATGGTCCACTTAATAAGTAACAATTTAAATCAATGGGTCCAAGTAGGTACACTAAAGATATTAAAAAAAACTTGGGTTATGTTAAATTAACGATTCTGAAGCCAAAATGTTGAAATTCTTGACTGTTTGTACGCGATAGACGCAAAATCTAGTGTGATTCCAATTGATTTAAACATACAATAGATATCGTAAACAAATCGTTAGATATATATTTATGAATACCTTTTTTATACATTTGAAGGGTTATCACTACTTCACGCTCCTCAGACTTAATTTGAATATAAAACTGTACCCTGAGACACTACTGTCAACATAGTGTAGGTAAAAGAAACAAATGTATTCAGCACTTAAATCAATTTCGTCTGAGCAAACCCATTCGTCCCTCATTCACAGTCGACCTACAACAGGAACCACTTGCACAATGCCTATTATAAAGATCAGATACGTATTCACCAAGCGAGGAGATGAGTTTGTTCTAGAAACGCATACGACTGAAGATGGCGAGGAACAGGTTACAGTAAGAGTTTTCTTTCTTTTTAATTTTCTTTTTTTAAGAAAAATAAAAAGTTCTTGAATATTTTACTGTGCTTAAATTCTGATGTTATTTATAAACAGATTTGGCTTATTATAAAGTGAAATAATTTACAGTTTAGTTTGTGATGATATTAAATCAGTAGTAATAAAATAATAGATATTAATTTAAATTTACCACCTATATTTAAATTGTCTGAGTGGATCAATTCATTTTCGAACCGTGAAACACAATGTAATCAATCATTGTCACCATTTATTTAACCTCCCAGTCCTATGTTATAAAACTTCATAACGTCTTCAAAACGTACCTACTTCTAAACTTAAAATTTAGTTATCATTTTGCAATAGGTGTGATCACATCGTTTAGTTAGGTAAAGGTAGATGATACCTTTACCTCGACAACGACAGTGTACCATGGGTCAGGTGCCTGTCTGTCTGTGTCTCAGAATCCTATTCGAGACTATAATCAGGGATTCTCGAATTCTGAGACTAGATATATCTACTTTCACGTGAGATTAAAGAACAATAACCGCAATATTATTATTTTTTATTTATTTTAATCAGCAGTTTCACTTATTGATGTTTGTAATATTATAATAATTATAACAGCTACATTTTAAAGAACTATGTATTTATTTATTAAACTTCCTTTATGTCTAACTGAATATAACTGGTGACTTGACATTGTAAGAAATGAGATAACTAGGAGGATGTCATGTTTATAAAATGAGCAATAAATATTGTTGTAAAAACTGATCAACCGACAAAATGTTAGTTTGTGTACCTACTTATTGCTTGTAAATGTCTGTGTGTTACTGTGGTGTAGGTACAGCAGCAAGCAACCGGTATCCAGCAACAAGCGGGTACCGGCATTTCTACCATGCCGCCTCTACAAAGTTTACCACAAAGTACACCAAATCCGCATCAAATCAGGTAAATATCTACAGTTTCTACATCTCAGGGTAGACTAGACTCATCGTCTTTTGCCATCTAGCTTTGTATCATTTTTATGAAAATTAAATTTTAAATCTAAATGCATTTTCTAAAGTACCTATATTACATCTATATATTTTGAAAAGTAGCAGATAGTAGTAAATAAAAATGGAAGAGTCATGCAAACATAAAGGCATGTATACTATACCCATAATTTTATTTTTAAACTTTCGTAATCACAATGTTGTAAATTTACCTTTTTTTCTATTGCCTGAGAAACTATAGACTCAAGATTTCCTATAAAGTACTCGTAGATCTAATTTAATGGACCAAATGAGGGAAAAAAAACTGGCATTCGACATACGACCGATTACTAAACCTACTGCTATTATGATGGCGGGCTTTTACAACTTTTTTTGGCAAGCACAATTAATCTACATTTTCAGTAACCTGTTTACCACATGAAGCTAAGGCTTGGCATGCAACTGACAAAATGCGTTGTAGTGCGTACTGAGGGTGTCCTTTTTCGGTTACTCTATGTGCCATATTAGCCTCCCTTTGGATTGAGATCCAGTATAGGTAGTGAATGATAATGCGTTAGTAAATCAGTTTTTCTTTTATGCTTATGCGGCTGCGGATACGTTCATGGTACGGTCCTATCATATTGTAGGCATCGTATTCATTAAACTTAAGGCTCATTTATACGGACAGAGTTTCTCGCACGATTCGGTCCGTAAAATCGTAGGCGACTATCACAGCAAAAATAGCCTGACCATTATCGTATCAAAGTGTTTACACACAGGCAAACGAATTCTCGCCTACGATTATATCATACAAAATTCGCATGTGATATATCGCCTAGAGCCCGCGCCAGCTAATAAGTCCGGCGGCAATAAAATGACATCGTCACCATACTGTGTATTGGTTGATTCAAGCCGTGACCGTGACAGTAAGGTTTAGAGTTGCCAGCACTTTTTTTATGATGTCCTAATGGGAATTATAATTCTCAGAAATATATCTTGATTCAATTAAATTTTAAAGCATTTAGTATGCTAACTTCGGCTTCGGGTGAGGCTCGGTGGCTCAGTGGTCAGAGCATTCCCCCTGTAAGGGAAAGATCGCGGGTTCGAGTACCGCCTGTAGCTGTATTCGCTATTTTCTATCTTAATCAATTTGAATATATCTTGATTCCAATCACATCACAACATGTTTTAGCGTCTTTTTATGTCTTTTGGGATGGCATGAGGAACCTCATGCTCTTTTGCCGCCGCGCCATAACTACGGCGATCATATTAAAAATATATAATCCAGCAATCATATTAAAAAGTGTATTACTTAGAGGTTTCACGATCCAAGACTGTCTCTTGATACACTTTGGCTGAAGTTTTCACTCTTTTTTCACAAAATGTAGCTTTTTGACAAGATTATTGAATTTGTTGATTTTTATGTAACTCGATTACTGGGCTAACGTTCTAACGTTGGAAACGCGTGAATATAACTTCTAAAGTTCTACGGTTCAACTACATTCATATTTGAGCAATAAAATATCTGGTAAAATATAAAGACGAAACTTTGCGATAACCTACGTCTACACCGCGTCCAAGGGACTTATTTCTTGGCGCGTACTCTATGTCAAAATACGATTATTGCTTGAAACTTCTGTTTGGACGGACATTATATTATTCAATTGAGAGGCAATTCTCTCCAGGCGTGGACGAGCGTGCGACAATTGTTTCTGCGAATGTTTGGACGAAGCAACTTATTTCTGTCCTTTCAATAATCGTATCTTGCAGGCGAGAAACTCTCCCCGTTTAAATGACCCCTTAGTTCATTTTGTAAAATTGTAATGTCATTATGTACTTTTAGCGCGGATTGGGGCCACAGCCGCGTACAAGTCATTCAGCAACCGTTGCAGAATAGTACATATTTGCAACAGTTGTACAACGCGCAGGGCCCGCTGCTGATGCCCGGTAACATCGCACTGCATCCCGGAATCAACTCACAACAAATACAGGCATGTCTGAGTTCAATGTATTACTGTGACCTTTTGACTTCTATAGGGTAAACTAGTTGTAGCCAAATGCATTAAGCATTTAGACTTTAGAGCGCAGTTGAATAGCAAAAGTCCAAACATCTTCTCAAACTTTCACATTTATAATATTAGTAGAATTCATTTAGTGCCCTTTTTTTTTGTGGAAATCTCTACGCATACCACCCCCATCGGCCATCGGGGGTGGTTATGTCGGGCTTGAACCCACTAAAACCGCACATCACCTCCGCTTAATTACCGGGGTGCAAGATTACCCTTAGGTATAGGGCATGCGTGACTCTGACTGAAAGGGTCCACACTTTCTACATTTCTAAGCTTCTTCTTGCCAAGTTCTCATACCTATCCCGAAAAGTTATCTTAATTACTTTAGTAAAATGACATACAGCGTAATTCTAATACTTTTTAATATGTGTAGGTGATTGCAGCCGGCAAACCTTTCCAAGGTAATCAGTTGGCGCCTCATATGCTGACAGCTCAAGGCAAGCAAGTTCTCCAAGGACAAGCTGGTAAGACACGTACCTATACGATTTACACAATCTCATTGACACCGCTCTCTTCATCTGTCGAGTCCACTGGATGATGTAAATGGACTTCACACATTTACTTGACATAAACTCTGTAAAACTCAAATCAGTTATCATCATCTCAGCGCTGTTCCCATTTGCGTTCGAGGTTTACATTACGAAGCCCGGTGTCTGTTTACTCCTCCTCCTCATATGGATTTTATGGGACTGTCGTCTGACCGCTCAATCCCGAGGAGGAAGCCTGCGCTATAGCCTCGTTCGTCAATCAGGTCTACTGGCCTGCAGGCAAGGGACCCAACCTTGAAGATCTTGGTGAGTCCCCACACGCAAACTCAAATCAGTAATGGACAGCAAATTGTGAGTATAAAATGAAATAATTTCGCCTTGATTTATTATATTACTACTATTGAGCCCATCCTACATCTTTGCGAGTCAAGCGAACTTCACCTGCTAGTTAGTGAACCGTCTAATCAGCGGATGATTCTCCGGCACAGGTTACCCTTTGGGGATTAGGAAGTCAGACGGCAGTCGCTCCCAGAAAAAAACGTTCCTCAGATTCTAGTGTAAAGTTTATGACTCAGTCTTATAAAAAAATGTAATAATAACAATAGAAAATCAAATATTGTAAGAAAAATTATTTAAAATACATGATAATCAACAAGCACGTAAATAAAAGTATTGGTTAAAGAAATATTACATGTAGGTAGATAAGTGTAGATAATATAATAATAGAGTGCAGTGATGCGTGCGCATCTAATATTTTTTTTTAATTTGTGACATTCGGAACAGGCTAAAGTGCTATCACTATGCTGCCTTGTCATCTGTTATTAGGATGATGATTTTTTTCTTAGAAAAAAACATTTTAGTGAAAGTTTTGTTTATTAAACACGTACTACACGTTGAAATTATCTGTTAAAATATGAAGTTGCACGAAATGAGCAAGCAATAGGTACGAGTATAATAATTCGTTTGTAATATTGAACATGATCTTTTTTGTATCGAAACTTTTTTAAGAACAAAGACACCTAATCAAGGAAGTTTAAAAAAAAATCTATAACTCACTTGTGAATACCAGCAATGAAAAAGTCGCAGTTTCATAATAGGTGTCATTACGTGCTTAATTGCATTGAAATAAAATCGTATTTATAAGCAAGTGTGTTGAAAAAGATCTTTACATTCAAATAAAAATTAATAAGTAAATTCATGTTGTATTCGCTTATGTACGGTTTTAGAGCTACAGTGGTGTTAACCTGATACCGATGGTGACTGTATTTCTTTATGAAAAATGTAAGGGTAGCACAGTACTATACGGATGACGCACGGGATGAAACTACATCAAATGCCGTGTACTGTATACTTACTTGACTATTTTTTTATATCGTCTCAGCACCGGTTGCGATTACGCAAAGATATCATGAATACATTTAGGTACTAAGAACATCAGTTATATTGCGCTTAGATAGGCATTGATAAGCTGCTATAGTTAGCTATGTCGAAGCTACTTCATTCACAGAGCTGTCGCTCACGTATTACCGACGTATTTAAGTATAACATGCATCTAGAAATTATTGTTGAAATTATACCTACGTGTAGGTGATTTAAATTATACCTACGTATAGGTGATTTAAATTCCCATTAAATTTAACGATATATACCCGGTGGAGTAGAATAGGCCCAACCCATCTCTGCCTGTGGGTGTCGTAGAACGCGACTAAGGGATAGGGCTGTTCTACATCCGACAGTAAACAACCCATGAATATGTGCCCGCTTGATGACAATAGGCTGGCCCCCTATTACGTATGTGAGCATATATGTATGTATGATATGTTTCATAGTTATCAATATAAAGTTATAAAAAGAGTAGAGTATTCCATTCCGTAGAAAGCACGAAGTATACCTACTGCTTCCTCTGTCTGAGTACAACTCGACTAGCTTGAAGTGCAAAATTGTTAGCTCTATATTCGCATAAACCAAGTTCTCTTTGGCAAAGTGAAAAACAAAAGGGAACGTCTCTATATTACCTTACCTACATCTCAGGTAATTATCTTGCAAACCGTACTATCGTGCTAACGTATGTCGTAATTTTGCTAGCTCCTTACTCCCCATCGATCTGTGACGTATATAATTTCTGATGATGTCGCTATATACTAATGTGTACTAAGTATAGGTACTAACTACCAGTAAGGTTTCTAACGTCATACGAGACGATAGCGACAGTGTATATTAGTTTATATTAAGAAATAGGTTTTTGGTAATGTGCCATTGTTCTGTACAAATTTCTTTACTGTTGTACTTAAAAATCGTGTAATTTAATTGTCTCACAGTGTCATTACGAGAAAGTATTGTAGAAGTGACGTAAAACTTGAATTAAAAATATAGTAAAAATGAATTTAGATAAAATCAGGTATAGTGTACTCAATATTAATCTACGTTAACAGAAAGAACCTATTTTTTTCTTTCTTTACTTTTTAATGATACCTTTATTGGTGTAATTTTATTATGATGACGTAACAATACGATTGTTACGTCATCTGTCTTCCCTACGGGGTAGGCAGAGGGAACAGTCCGCGATCTGCTTTTACCCTTGCACATTTATTTATTTATTTATTTATTTATTTATTTATTTATTTATTTATTTATTTATTTATTTATTTATTTATTTATTTATTTATTTATTTATTTATTTATTTATTTATTTATTTATTTATTTATTTATTTATTTATTTATTTATTTATTTATTTATTTATTTATTTATTTATTTATTTATTTATTTTTCCATAATAACTACCATTACAGGTTGCCCCAATGCGGCAGTTAATAACAACAAACATCTTTGTGTACACATTATAAATATTTACAAGTTAGGTATTAATTTAACATGAGAACTGATAGTCATCATCATCTTTGCGTTAGTCCCGGCCGCATCCGAGGCCTTCCTCGGAGTGCGTTATCTGATTTCCAATGGGAAGCATTCCGCGAGGCAACTGCCAGATGCCATTACCATGAAGGAGCTGATGTTTTAACAATAATTTTTCAATAAGTAAATAGAATTTTTACGTAACGATTTATCATAACATAAAGCTTAAAATGTTAAAGCTACCTACTATAAATTAATGGTTTCTAAAAACAGTGATTTACTGACACTGTATAAATTACTAAACTGCTGCTGATTGGAACTGTGAGTCCATTGTCTTTTATTTTCTTTTTAACATGCGCAAAATCCTCTCGGTCATCCTCCCCCCGGCGGAGGCGGTGGGTGGTTACGTCGGACTCGAACCGACTAAAACCGCACACCGTCTGTGGGTCGTAGGTTGCCGGAGGTGAGATTGGCAGAGACACATCTCTCACACCCGGTTGACCAAGGCCGCAAGGGTCATCTCTTTCGAGCTGGGCCTCTTCGGGTGTGAGGGCCACGGAGTCCCCATCTAGCCCCCGGGTATGGGGAGGCGCGTATCGCGCGCTGACTATCTGACTGACCTATCTTGTTGTCTTTCACTAACTTACATGTTATATGACAACATATTTATGCTAACTGCTTTAATTGTCCCAATCAATAGTTGTAGTAATAAAAATATATTACATATTACATATATACGTGCACATACATTTATATTTACCTATAGATATTATTTCGATAAAACAATCTGTATTACTCTGTTACACAAAATATTTATACTATGCACATAGCTACAGCTACACACTATAAACAACACATTCAAATTCTGCATTTTGTAATTTTTCTGTCACTCTATTAATTACGAGTATCTAGTCAATTTATTGCTGTTATTTTAATATAGTAACTTTATCGAGCAAAATAAAAATATCTAGTAGTTAAAATATGTTTTGAGCTTTTAAATAAGATTATTTTGCAGAATTGTTACGAGTCTTAAACTCAATATACACTTAAGACTGAGGAACACTATATTATGTATTTTCATTATGTCTTTCATGGGTGGGCCTGAAAATAATATAACTTGTACTGCTTGGGTTATCATTATGCTACTATCAGCACATTTTTAAAGTTCTATACCGCAAGTGTAACACAACACCGTAGGTAGATGTATCGCGCGAAGAACTGCCACACTATTTAGTTTTTCAGTAAATTTTGCAGGTCTCACTACATACCAGGACCAAGGTTTATACATTTTTCCAAATGTTTTTTATGAGTCTCGTGGTTAAAGATGTGAATGTCTGTTTATTTATATTAAAAGAGGGAATTTTATTTATTTTGGTGTGTTTCGGCATTTCAATAAATATTTTTAATTGGCAATACTCTCTCAATTTTAATTTGAGCTTTTTCAAAATTTCTAGAGACATTTTGTTTACGCTCGTAAACTTACGCTCTGCAGTGTAAGTTTTTAATGTTCACTTAGCAAGTACAGCTTTTTCTTGGCTTCCAACTCATACATTTACGTCATGTGTCGTTTCGGTTTATTTGTGCCTTAGTTCGTAATGTATCACCATATATGATGATTTTTCTCATTCATTTTATTTATGAAGACATTGCATGAGGAAGACGTTCTCAACTTCACATACTCATCATCATCTTAAGTGCCTCTCCTCACTGTAATAAGTAGTAATATTGTGACTAAGTACTTTTATATTTCGACAGCGCCGTTCTCGGGGTACACGACTATCCCAGCGATTCCTACTACTCAGAACCAGACATTCGTGTTTAGTCCGCTGGGTGTGATCAATTCGCAGCCAAGCATTCTGCCAGCGCACTCGCAGCCTACAGTGTCGGGCATTGGACAACAAAAACAGGCTGATATGCACAAGGTTCGCTAGTCTTTAACACAAATCTTCTTTCGTTAGAAATCTCTATTATAAGGTTAATATTTATATTAAAGTGTGGTGGAAAGGTCGCGGGAGCCAAGGTGGGCGGCACCAGTGCGGGCGGACAAACTGTTCCGGTGCAGGCGCAATGCGTCCAGGTGTCCCAGCCGGTGCTCGGAGCTCAACAATCTGCTCAGGCGCAGATTCTCAGTCCTTTACAGGTAATTCAATTTTAATTGAAATTGACATGGCGTGATGCTATCTTAAAATAAAAAAAATAGTAAAGAACGTTGAATATGGTCCAGAATGATTTAATTTAATACATTTTACATTGCTAATATACCAGCCAAGAAAGCGTCACGCTATGCATATAAAATTGCGTATAAGTCGACCTATCCAGCGAATAAAGTTTCTTCTGTCAAATATCTAATTTACTGGACAGTCATTTGAAGTATGCCTTACACAAAACTTGGTGTAAATTTTTTCTTCCATCTTGAAGAAAAATGATGCTTTGAAAGCTAAAACGACGTAAAATAAAAAAGTGTGATTGATAGCAGTTCATACTCACGTGTAACTTTATTCTATGCATAGGTCGAACTGTATGTATTTTAAACGTTTTCATTTGATATGCATATCTTAATGAAATGATCCATATCATAAAAATATAATGGATCATTTCTTTACGAAAAATTTTAATGTTATTTTTTTTTATAAATAAGCGTGTAACTGCGAATATAATTTTGTATTCATTTTGCACGGCGAATTTTTTTCATGAATTTCTATCTTTTTGCTTGCGGCTATTCTCTCTCCCTTTAAATGTGTTTACAACTTTTCTTAACATTTGATGCATCATTTTGTTAATCTTGTATTAGTAATTACTAATTACTAATTTCAAATTATATCGATGAAAATAGGTTTTTTAAATATATTGGTATAAATGTTTATAATAAGTTGAACATGAGGAGTAGGTACTTCTTAATCTACTTTTTAGTGAGACGCATGTATCTGCGAATTTTATCCTTTGATATTTTAACTTTATTAACTATAATTATTAAATGTCAGCACTTTTATGCAGTGTCAGTGTCGTCGGCGAGCTGAGTGAGCGTCCGGTCAAGATCGGATTCTATCGGTTTTGTAAATTATTTATCTATCACATGGCGCATGTATAATGTATATGGCTCGTTATTTTATAGTAGTTAAGAAGAAGCTATAGTTTCAATATATAGAAGCAGTTACAACTACTCTATAAATGTATTGAACTGTCAGTCTGATGTGAACACTTTACAAAACCGAAGCACGCCGTTTTGAACCGTCAGGCGGGTACTGGGCCTCGATACTGCTAATGCAAAACCACTGTCATGCCACGGACACTGCAAAAAAAATCCCTTTAATTTGACTTCCTCCGTGGCGTAGCGGTAGTGAACGCGGCCGCTACGCAGGAGGCGCGGGTTCGATCCCCGCTCAGTGCTAATATTTGTGTGCATGAATATGAATATTTGCATTAGTCTGGGTGTTTATATGTATAATATGTATGTATTTACAAAAAAAAATGTTTCTAAGTATGTTTATCCATACACAACCCATAACACAAGCTAGTTAAGCTATGCTTACTTTGGGTCTAGATAGCGTTGTGTAGAATGTCCTACAATATTTATTGAATGCCATTTTTTGCAGTGTCTGTATGACAGGAGTATGACAGTAGTTTTACTTTAGCAGAATCGAGGGCCTGATTCCCGACATGCCAATCCAAATGCCGAGTACTGTTCATGGTTACCCCCACGTTCTATATGTGACTAAAAAGGTGTAAACTATGTCTAGCTTTTTTCGGTTCTCAGGTAGACTTAGTGATACATACTTTAAAGTGTACGTAGGCTCCCACCAATATTTAATAGATACATGAAATCAATATTTTTAAGAAATGTATTGCGCAACTCAAACGAAGATTCAGGAGACCAAACATCATTTTTCAGTGCTATTTTAAAATCAGTTTCATTTTTCTGTATAAAATTTATACATTATGCATGTAATGATTTTTATGCATTAGGAATTTTTATGTCTCATTTTTATTCCCCTTGCCAGACACTGAAATTCAATACGCAAGAGTTATACAAAAATAGCTTTAATATAAGCACCATCGCTTTTTGATGAGATTCACCATTTTATATGTGCATTATCATAGACGGCGCACAGACTTAGCGCCAGTTAGCCTAGATCAGTTGACCTACATGAACACTGTGAGACAGTCCATCCAGAGGTTCTTAAAGGAAACAGTATTATATACTGAATACTAGCCGTACCAAGCCAAACGTACCTGCAAGCCACAATCACTATAATGGAAAACCGGAATTATCAAACCATAAGGAGGAGTAAGCGAATCTTTTTGCGGAGATTGAAGGTAAAACATCTTGAATGTAACCGCGAACAGCACTGGAATGGTGATGATGGTGAAGACTGCCTGTGGGCAAGCGATGCATATAATCCTCAACCACCATTAGGATCAACCATCACGCCTGATGCCAGACATATCAAATGACCAGCAATGGTTTGCATGAAGACCTTGGTTAATGATTTCACAGGCAACTTACAAGATTGCTCCACTACTGCTTCATTTTTAACCATCATATAATGGCAAATAATGGAGTCATGGACCTTCAAGAGTATTCAAGTCTAGAGTGAGTCTGGAGTGAAATAGTGCTCCATCAACGATCACATTATCAATTACCAACAGACTATCTCAATAGTGGTCAAACGCTGGTCTTGTAACTTGAAAAATACTTAATATTATTTCAAAAACTTTAGTATAGCCGCAAGTTAAAAGCCAGAAGCATAATGCATGTTTTTTCGTTCAATCTTGTTGCGTTACCTTTTTTAAATTTAATTCTGGATCTATAAGTGCCTGTAAACTCGACTAATTAACACATTGTTCTCAGACTGGCGGTCAGACAATGCAGTTCGCCCCTTGGCAGATCTCGGGCGCCCTGCCTCAAGTATGGGCGGGTGGCTTGCAGGCCGGGACCATTCCGGCCGGCGGCCTCTTAGCTCCGAACCCCATCTTCATCCGCGGCACTCAACCAGATGCATCTCCTTCGATGTTCATCCAGCACTCACCCCAGAATAACGTGCAACATACCAGTTAGTATTTTTATAGATGTTTATCTTGCTATGCGATTCAAGTTAGGTTAGTTAACAAGGGGTGACGCCGTCTTGGATTACAAATGTCTATTGACAGCCGAAAAATTTGGTCGAGTGTGTGCTTTACTTGATAGGACAAGATGTTATCAGACTATTGTTCCGTGTATCGCTTGCGAATACCATAGACCAAGCGTGTGATATAGCTACTGCGTTATAGCGCGAACATATTTATTTAATTTTTTGTTTAGTGTTTTGTTGTTATTTGTTATAGCCCTTTTAGTTAATACGAATAGGATTATATGTGTCTGTCTATTTCAGCAACGAGCGTGGCGTGTGCGACGGGTACGACGGTCAAGCCGCGAGCTTCCACCGAGGGCATTGCTAAGACGACTCGGCCGCTGTCCAACATTCTGCCTTCTGGCGCGATAAGACCTGGGCCAGCTTCCTCTGTGTCCACTCAGACCAGTACCAATCAAGCCCAAAATCAGGTATGTTTTTGAAAGATCAGTCTTTTTTCAGCTATACAAAACATGCAATAGTAGATTACCCAACAAGTGAAAAAAAGGTGAATTCTTTTCGAGGCACCAAGTTGTATCCCGAGAGGAGTGAAGGTTTCTCCGGTAGAATCCCGAGCGTAGCGAGGGGTTCTAGAGAGAAACCTGAGTGGATCGAGGGATACAAGAGCCGAGATGAATTCTTTTTTCACGTGTTAGGTACTCAACTTTTCACCATTGACTACGAGAAAACGATTATACTCTGTGATTATGAATTACATTTTGTTATGGATAGTACACAAAAGAAGCAGCAAATTATCAGTAATAGCTACCGCTTTAGCGCGAAAAGACTCAGGAGTCTTTTCGCGTTCGAGAATATGAGTTTCATTTTCATCAAGTCATTTTATGATTATGAGACAAACATAAACTTTTACAAGGAAAATTACACAGAAAATGGCGGCATTTTTTTTTCTTAATTTAAACTGAGCCACATTCCATCCAGCCAGTGATTACATTTAGGTGGCTTTTAGTACGTTTTTATAGTGAGAGTGTGCAACCTCTTTGTATGTTTCACTAGAATCCGTACATTCGCGCATGTTCCAAATTCAATTTTTTTTATTCACTCGGTGAAACAAAGAGCGTTTTATTCACTGTTTTTGATGAATCACGGGCCCTTTTTCGAGTGTCAATGGTGAAAAGTGTATTAACACCTCTGCCTACTCCTTCAGGCATTTACAGGCGTGAGTATATGAAATAGAAATAGAAATATTTATTTGCATGAAACACAGTGAGAAAGTTGTTACATTAGTTTCAGAAAGTGCGGTGTGTCTCGCCGATCTATCAGCATGCAAACTTTTAAGTTACACGAATTATATATAATTATTTAGTCCTTACACGATCTTAATACAATGTCATAAATTACAATGTCAATTTCAAAAATAAAAAAAATCAATAAGAAAGTGCGTAAATAATAGGGGAAAAATACATTAGTCAATTTGAAATTGATTACAGATACATTATTTTACACGAATTAGTCATTAATAATTATAGCAATCATACATAGATGTCCGACTTTACTTATGTTCTACTTAGTAACTACATTTGTTATCTAGGAATTCATTTAGCTTCTTGGTTAAGGAGTCGACCTTACGATCGAGAGGTCCTGGGTTCGAATCCTGGCCATTACACTACCGACGTGAACCCACTCCTAGCACAAGCAATTTAGCTTAGTTGGAGGGGTTAACGGGAATATTAGTAATTTCGGTTGCTAATATTCTTTAAAAAAGAAAAAAAAAAAAAGCACTTTTCCGCTAACCATATGAACAATTCCTTCCTAAATTTTGGAAAAGGTAACTCTCGTAGGGTTTGTGGTGTGTTGTATGTATGTTTATCAATGTTCCTTTGTCCATTCCATACTCTGTTTCCGAACCATCTAAGCACAATAGCAATACCGATACTGGCATTTTTAACAATAACGTAACCCATTGCTTATGATTGTGTTCGTGTTCATGTGTGTGTATGTATGTTTGCGATTCCAGAAACAGCGTGGCAAACAAGGCGTGCGGTCCCCAGCGCCGGCGGCCAAGCAAGACGCCGCCAACCAGACCAACAAGATGCAGCATCAGGTGCAGCAGCCCAAGCAGCAGTAACTATCTTCAAAGATTTTATATTTTACTAGCTTTTGGGTGGATGTTGGTTATCGCGACCAAATATAGCCTATGTCCTTTCTCAAGGTCTACTCTACCCCTATACCAAATTTCATCAAAATCGGTTCAGTGGTTTAGTCGTGAAAGCGAACAGACAAACAGACAGAGTTACTTTCGCATTTATAATATTAGTATGGATACTAGCTGTTGCCTATAACTATTTCGCCTTGAAGCAAGTGATGTCTATTTGTGGACAAACATATTTATTTAATTTGCTTTCCACTGTAGGTTGTTGGTGATGAATCCGTCTGGCCAGCTGACGCAGATCACCAGCGTGGACAAGCCCATCACGAAGAACATTCAACAACAGGCCCTCTTGCAACAACAGGCGCTGCAGGTCTCTATTGTAATGTCCACATTTTGTCACTATTTTATATACTAAAACTAGAGTACTGAATCCCTCAAGAAATTAAGTTTTTGTTCCTACGCCTATGTCGAGTAAAATTTAACAGCTATGTCCAAATGTATTCATTATATCAGATGAACTGTCAATGTTCTTTGTTGGTGTAACTTCCTTTTGAGTAATCGATCCCTATGGAATATATAGCAAGGGACAACCTTTCTTTTCCTGTGGGGGTTATTATAACGAGATTCAAATGTTGATACTGCCCAGACTCATGTCCGACATGTAGATGATTCACATCTACATATTCCTTCTGAGATAACAGGCGTAATTATAATTATGTGTGTGTATCAATGGATTAAAAAAATACACAATTTTGGAGCTGTAACGAATATACTTCTATTGTTGGTATTTTGTTTATTTTGGAACAATAGCAACAGCAGCAGCAGCAACAACAGCAGCAGCAACAACAGCAGTTGCTACAACAACATCAACAAACACAGCAGATGGTGCACTACCAACAACAAGGTGAGTTAGCAATAACATGACAAAGTAACACACTAAAACGATCCGAGTGATGTCGTCTGACCCCCAAACCCAAGAAGAAAGCCTGCACCAGAGTTCGTATCTTACTCAGCTGGTATATCGACTTACAGAGATATCAGTGCCCCCAGAATAGAATAGTTTTTATATGGATTTTATTTATTTTTCGCGTCGGTAGATGGTGGTGTATCAGGATATTTTTAACCCCTCGCTTTCACCAAGGTTTTAAATATGTATTTGACAAGTTGCAATATGCCACAGACTTCAGTGTGAACGCAAATGTGTTTTAAACTTGTATACAGCTTATTGTATATTGTATATACTTGGCTATACATACTGTGTGAACGTTAAAGTGTTAGATACAGTCTCACTAGGTGTATACAAGTACATAATTATGTTTTGACAAGTCTTCTACAACTTTTGTATCAAATAAGTTCACAACTTGTTTCTTAGTGAAAACAAGGGGTAAGAATTTGTATATTTATTTCCCGGGCCAAGCCGGTACCCGGTATATAATTTTTAATATCATCAATAAAATTATTTTGATGTTTGCCAGTTTTTGTTTGCACAAAAAAACTTTTTCTTTATATACTCAATATTTTGTTTTTGTTTTGTAGGCATGTCCCTAGGCATGCCACAAGGCACGCTGCCCGTTGGCTCCGTAGCTCAGACACTTCCGATGGCTGGGATGCCGCAAACCATATCTATGGTGCAACAAATACACCCTGTGAGTATATCAATAGTAATGTATACAATATATCAAACTCAGCCATTTAATCCGATTATTCGGTGCTATTTCATTTACACTAATCCCATAACCACTGCAGAAAAGCAGCCGAAATATCGGGATCAGTGTAAACAGTAAATAGTAAAAAAGCTAGTCTTATTTCAATGTATAATATTCGTGTTAACTTTCAAAACCAGAGAAACAGTACAAAATGGGCTGCCTTATCGCTTTAAGCGATTTCTACCTGGCAACCTTTGGATGGTAATTATGGCTTAACTTAACTGAACTTAACCAATGTTGATGTGGCTTTTTAATACGTTACATTTAAAAATTAAAAAAAAAAGTTTATTAATATATTTCTGTTTAGAAACTCATTTTGAAGACAAAAAAATCGAAATCGAAACACTAGTTATAAACTGTTAACCTAGCTTATTGGTTCAATATGTGTTTTTATAAAAATTCGCCACAAGATTGTTTACCTTTAGTTAAGTACCTACCCAAATAGAGTATAGATATAATAAATGTACAGCGAAAAGAACAAAATGTTATAATGAAGATATGTCATTACAGCTGAGCGGCATGACCCAGCCCGGCACGTTGGTCAATCAATTGAACACTGCCCAAGCGTCACAAAACACGTCACTTGCAGTACAGGCGTTGCAGCAATCACCTCAGGTTTGTTCTACTAACCATTACCTGATAAATCTTTTCTAACTCTTCTTCACTTCTCTGATTATTTCTTAGTCAAATGAGTTTTATTGAGTAAAACGCACGGATCTAATCCAGTCGAATTGAGGCAATTATTGTCACTGGTGAAATCTAACTTTAATATTGTTTATTGAACTTGTTGAATTCCGTAATGTTTTCAATGTGATTCTCATTTATATTGTTTTCTATACCATACATACCTTATACGCCTTACATCGGCTTTCTTCAGTTTACCGAGCAAACTGATCTTAACCGAACTCACTCACTCGGCGTTTTAACCCATGAATAGCGTCCTCATAACAACTAACAAATATTTTTTATAAGACTTGTTTTATTTATCACAATTAGCAAACTTAAGCATAATTTTAAATATATCTTTCTCTTCAAGTCGATCCTCGGCGGTGGGCTAGTACAGACATCGGTGGCCATGCAACAAGCTGGCCTGAACCACGCACCACCATTGCATACGGTACGCGAATAACATTTAATATTGTTAGCGGTGTAATACGACTCAGGTTCTTTTAAATAACATTTGGGGAAGTATGTAGGCTAGGTGGTAACTTGTCTCTGGTCCGTGGCCCAATTCACACACTCTCAAAGTAACAATTGGTAGCTGATCTGAAAAAGCAGTCCAGAATCCCATTCAATGAGGTAGTAAATGGATCCATTTATGTTTAACTAGCTTTTGGCCGCGTGGATGTCGGTTATCGCGACCAAACATAGCCTATGTCCTTTCTCAAGGTCTAATCTATCATCAAGATCGGTTCAGTGGTTCAGGCGTGAAAGAGTAGACAGACAGACAGAGTTACTTTCGCATTTATAATATTAGTATGGATAAGTAAAATGTCCAAATTAAAACAGGCATCCATTGAAATAATAGTAGAGCAGTCATTCTACTAGCTCCAAATGTCACTTTGTAATCCTATATATTTATATGACATTACAAACTGACATTTGCAGTTGGTAGAATGACAGCAGTTCAATTATTGACCTGTTTTAAGGTTCATGGTAAGGCCGCTGAAGAAATATTAACATAGGACCAAACTAGAGTTGTCTTCATATCTATGGGATCTGTGATTCCGGCGATACGAACATCTTAACACTCGAAACGAAGTAGACACCTGCTATTTTCTCAGTAGGAAGGAAAGAATTAGACACTGAATTCTATACAAGTAATGTAGTCACAATTTCATAATTGTACCCAGGATGAGTTGCCACCTAGCCCACTTTCATTACTCATAATTATATTCATTTTTAATACTGATTTTGTGAAATTCCATACAATTCATCTCAATCTTTTGACTTTTGTATCAAGAATATAGTTAAAAACCATATGTAACTTGAGTTTGAACCATAATTACCTAAGTTGTTTTTACACTGTGACGGTTTGTTACTTATGCTAGTGGTAAGAATGGTGTGAAGTAGCATTAGTGAAAAGTATGTGAGTGTGTTTGTGATGACCATATAGCTTTAGATATAAAATATTTATAAACGTTAAATAGTCGTATGGCGTAAAAACGTCGAATTTGTCCTATTAAACGTTTATACAATATATGAAATAAACATTTATGGACTTCGTGCAATTGATAGTTTTGTATAAAACTATTGTATTTTTAAGATAATGAGGTGATATTGTGCTAAGTTCCTAAATAAAATATAACAATACATTGTACAGAACTGTTAAATTACTAGGCAAAATATTTTGAAATACCTCATGGTAAGTTTTAAAAAATTTAACAAAATTAAGGAACACGTTATAAGATTGGTCCCTTCCCATAGTATTCGCATCGTACCGTAATTGTACAGAGTCGTCACCAATATAGGCTACTAACATATAATAGAAATGAATGCAAGTATAATGTAGACTTTGACGTATTCTTGTAATGTTTACTAAGGCCATGTTGGGGGCGCACGCTTTTCGTACTACCAGCGCCATCTAGTGGCTATTGCCCCATCACGAACAGTAATAGCGTGCAGCGCTAAAAGCTTGCTTCCGAACTTCCTCTAAGCATATGTTCGGGTTTCGGGTAGCTATTTCCCAATTGAGAACGTCATTGCGTTCGTATTGTCGAAATACAACAAACATCCTAACCCCTCGTTTACACCAGGGTCTAAAACATGTATTTGACAAGTTTTATGACATGTCTTCGTTCCGACATAGCGACATGTTGCAAGATTTGTTGATAACATATCATACAAGACAACATGTCTTATGATAAGTTGTCAACAAATCTTGTACGATATGTTGTCAACAAATCTTGTGATATGTCGTCAACAATTCTTGTATAATATGTTGTCAACAAATCTTGAAAAACTATATACAACCAATGTACGCCATTTCTCTTAATTCTTCACCTTCCGCATTCAGTCTGTATACGTGTTATCCATCAATCATGGATACAGTTTAAAACTTGTTTTTGACAAGTCTCAAGACAGAAATTGCAGTAAAATAAACAAGACCAGTCTAAAACACGACAGTGTTGTGTAGGTGTGTAAACGCAAATGTGTTGTAAACTTGTATGTATACAAGTTGGCGACACAGTGTGAACGAAAGAGTGTTTGAGACAAGTCTCAATACATGTTGAATACGAAAAATTGTGTTTTGAAGACTGATATCTTAAACAAGTCTACAACTCGTTTCTTGGTGTAAACGAGGGGTAGATGTTGTTGTATAACGATTCATTTATTTGTCGACTATATACAGGAAACTGATTGAGTTAGTAGAATACTTGAATGGTCTGAATTTGATACGTCAGTGCCGAAGGTTGAAAAATGCGATCCATTGGGAATATGGCAAGAATCAGGTTATAGGGACCCCTCGCCACTACTATACCCATATCTCTCTCGACGATCACTGGTCGGCCATTCTCAAAGTCTCTACGCGCAGGACTGGTGCTATCCTATTGCTACTAGCTAGATAGATATCAATAACTTCTTTATCTCGTTATTGGCTATAGAACTATTATTCATTAGACCAATGTTATAACAACTATTCTACTAATTAAATCATCCTAGAAATAGTTAGAAATATGCTTCGGATTTAAGATAGTAAATTCTTATATACTGCATGTTTGCACTACATTTTGGCTAATGGATTTAATATAAGAAAATTGTATCTAAATTTTTTTAAGACGCGTTTAATTAATAGCTTTTAGTCTTATTTGAGTACAACGATATCTCGTCTAAACTAATTGGCTATAATTATAAATTGTGCATATATGTATTACAGGTTAATTTTTAACAACTGACTCAATTTCATTTGCTTATGTCACCAACAAATCAGAAACATATTTAACACAATAATTTAACTTACGGACGATATTGACAGATATATGATATGCATTATCAAATATCTATCAATATTTTTGATGTTTAGGTTAAGTTTCATGTGTTGTGTTCAATGTTGTGTCATAAGATTTTGAGTTATTAAAAATTAACCGTGTGTGGATTGACAAGATCTCAGTTTGAGTGTTGCTAACACGTCGGCAGTCGGGACTCGCCTTGGACGGCGCGGCGCTGTTGACGTCGCCCATCGTGCAGGTCTCATCGGCGTTGTTACAACATGAGGTAGCCTACCAACCTCAATAATCTCATATACAATACTTTTAATAAACATCATTCATCAATTCTTTAAAAGGCTCCTTTCTGGTCATCACTTCTAAGTTTTTGTTTATGTTTATCACCGTAGTACTGCAACTTCTATTTTATCTGACTATGTGTTTGTCAAGGCTTGAAAGTGATAAAAGTACTTGAGAAATAGTAGCATGTATCCGTTGTTTGAATTTTTATATCAATAGACATACGTTTTAAGTAACTCGCTGGACTGTACAACTGTATGCCTATAATATTGTACGCCATGTCCATTCCATGACGTTTTCTGCTATAGGTACTGGTTATGGAGATTGCCCTAGCCGGTAACCTATGGTATAATGTATAAAACTATGGTATACAACCACCAGAGCCATTACCTGTTCAAGCTAATGTCTTTGAATAGCCTGATGTATCAAGCGTGTGATAAAAAAAAACTAATTTTATACACTCTGTTACATTAATGTCAAAAGGCGTTCGAGTGCTGCTTTGATGGGAAATATGATTTATAACTTATGATCATATTGTATAATCGTCTTGTATTTGAACCCTGATTGTGACAATATACTGATGTAATACTGTCACAGCTCACTGATTGTGCATCATTTCTTGTGATACAGTGAATTACAGATTTTATCCAAAATATTCTCAATGACTTCATCAACTACGCACGCAGTGTTTTAAGTTGGTATAATAAAATAAACACCATATATAACACCTTTTATATTTTATAAGGGAAAATAATAGGTACTATCAAATTTAGAATTAGAAATTATCTCACAAAATTCATGCGTTGTCGAGGTCTCAGCACAAGACGTTAATACATAAAGAATTCAATCATTTTTGTATTTTATTTGCTACCAAAATAGCTTACGTCGTACATAATAGTTTTTTTAATAGTTAATTGCAATGAAGCATACCGAAATTATCAGTTCTAATTTGGTTCAGGGCCCATACCATGAACTCTTAAAACAGGTCAATAATTGAACTGCTGTCATTCTACCAACTGCAAATGTCACTTTGTAATCCAATATTTTTATAATATGACATTACAAAGTGACATTTGCAGTTGGCAGAATGACAGCAGTTCAATTATTGACCTGTTTTAAGGTTTATGGTAAGGCCGCAGGCCGGGCAGTGTTGATTTTCTGATTACTCTCGACGTACAGTCGCCCTAAGGGTCCTCTACACATAGACAGATACATCTGCGGATGTTAGCGGTGGACGCGTCCGCAGACGTGTGGACGGGGTGATGTGCTCGTCTACGGTAGGTATTTAACGTTAAATATCTACCACAGACGGCCTCATCCAGATGGCATCTGCGGATGAATCTACGTGTTGACATTAGAGACTGTTGGTGTGCTAATTCGGTATAATGTTGGCATAAGTTGAGTTGTATCCGTTAACTGCTTATGTTATTTAGTATGCATAGATGTTTTATTATCTAATGGCCTCTACACACCAACCCGCCGCCGCATTTGTCTTGCGTTTTGCCGCTATAATAAACTCAAAATAAACTGGGCGACATTATGTGGGCAATCTTGAGCCGCCGCCCTTGCCAGCGACTTTAGTGTGTAGAGAACATAAGAGTTTGTTTTTGAGCTTATATGTGACATGTAATACATGTTAAGAAGAAATGTTATGTCTGGTTTTATTCATTAGTCTGTTGTGTTGTGTTCACAATAGAGTGATATAGTTTGATAGTTAATTTCATGCTTTATTCCCGTTGTTAGACATTACGCTTTTACTCAGTAATCATGAGATTGGTGTTATGCAGGTATCAGCTAACAGTTTAAGCTCTCCACAACTGACTTTGCAAGCGCAAGCCGCTGTAGGACTCATCACCGCGCCGGTTCAAAGCTCTGTGTTGCCCATGCAGCCGCCGGCTACACTAGTGACCAACACCAAAACTGAGGAAGATAAACCGCAGACAGCACTGGTATACAAGGCTTTTTTTACAGACCATTCCCTGATATAGACCTTAAATATACGTGACCTGGTATAAGCTTGATTAATCCTAGAGACCCTGGTGAAAGAATTTTTATGATACCAGCGGTTTCTTTAATGTCCCTTAGTTTTCTTAAAATAGCAGGGGTCCTAAGTTGTTAAAATAATTTTAAAACTTGTATATATACATAAATATATACATCAACAATTATCAAGCTAGAAATAAATAACTAAGTGCACTGCTGTTGCAGTCGTCCGTATACCACGATGACCACATTCCATCAGCTGGGCCGTGCCCACTTAGGCCGCTTGTCTGTGACAAATCAAATGTGCTCGCTTGAGCTTTTCAGCTCGGAGTCCCAGACTCCGCTTTACCGTCTTAACTACAGATTTGGCTAGACCTCGATATTTTTTCGTGAAGCGATTGCCATCTGACCTCCACAGCCCAATGATAACATTAGGCGATATCGAAGCTTTGCAGCTAGACTGTTGTTTTTTTTTTGGATTTTTTAGGGCTCCAACTACCCGTAACGACTGCCATAGATGTTCTTATGGCAACCGGGACCGACGGCTTAACGTGCTCTCCGAGGCACGACCAGACCAATGCAAATACCCATATTTCATGAACACGGAAAGCGGGAACGCGCTGGATGCGAGCCGCTTCCAACCGGTCTTATTGGAGATCTGTAGGGGAGGCCTATGTCCAGTAGTGGACTTCCTATGGCTGAAATGATGATGATGATGATGATGATGATGAACACAAATATTAGCACTGAGCGGGGATCGAACCCGCGCCTCCTGCGTAGCGGCCGCGTTCACTACCGCTACACCACGGAGACTCTTTTATACCTATCTACCCATATTGAGTACAGCACGTTGTGTGTGAGCAGAGTGCCGCCGGCGCCGCGCCGCAGCAGCAGCCCGCGGCGGAATGCTCGGAGCCGGCCGGCGCGAGCTCGCCCAGCGCCATGACGACCACGGCCGCCGACACCACCGTGTCCACCAGCACCTCCACTGTCGGTCAGTCCATGCACTTATCTACTACTGTACTTATCTTAGTAGTACTAGGTGTGCCGCAACTTCGCCCGCGTGCTTTTTGATCTGAGTTTGAATTTTTTGTATGTTTTTTGTATGGGCGCTTGAGCGCATTTTGAGAAGAAAATATTCATTATCATCTCAGTTGCGTCTAAACTATGAACTGAATGTCGTTTTTGATAACCAGGATCATAATTAAAATATTTTCTTGCTTTCATTCTTTCTTCCTTCCTTTCTTCCTTCCTTCCTTCCTTCCTTCCTTCCTTCCTTCCTTCCTTCCTTCCTTTCTTTCTGTCTTTCTTTCTGTCTTTCTTTCTGTCTTTCTTTCTTTCTTTCTTTCTTTCCTTCTTTTCTTTCCATCACCGTTACATTTGAGCCACTTCGAAACCAAAATCGTCCGTAAATAACTCAAACGTACTCTTTCGACCAGGCTCAGTGACTCCGATGGAAGTTTCAAAGCCGAGCCCGAGGAAGCCGGAGCCGGCCAGCGATCCCACGCCCACGTCCACGCCCACGTCCACGTCCACGTCCACGGCGGCGGCAGCCACCAATACCGCCCCGGTGACCAGCAGCGCGCAACAAACCACGGCGCCCGCTCCACAGGTACGCACTACCATCACGTTATTAGAATTAGAATGGTTTCTAACGCGAGTTAAGTCAGTCTTATCGTAGCAACGTTTTCGACAAAGAATTTCAATACGACTGATTGATTGAGATTGTTTCAGTTTAGGCACAAAAACAACAACTCAATACAATTATGTCAAGAATTATAACAACAATAAAGTAAAATAATTCATTTGAAAAAGATTCTCTGTAATCAGTACCTACATATTTTTCTTATAAAAAGGGGATGAAAAGTAGAGTACATAACTCGAGAACAAATTATTTTTTCCTCGAGCGATATACTTTGAAGCCCTCGCTGCGCTCAGGTTTCTACGTTAAGACACCTTCGCTACCCTCGTGTTTCAAAGTGGCGCCCTCGCCGTAAAAATACTATTTTGCTCCCTTGTTATAAAATTTACCATAGATGGTCTCTAGGTGCTTATTTCTTTGCTTAGGTGGTTACTACAGTTGCGTCATCAACATCATCATCGTCAACAATGACGACTGCTATCTCCGCGCCGGTCTCGTCGGGAAGCACCTCCTCTATGTTCAAGAGTCAGTGTACTCCTAGGCATATGAGCCAGCCAACAACACACGGTATGTCACATTTAATCGACATTAGCTTGTTAATCTAAATTAGTAGTGATGAGTCGAAATCATTCTTTTTTTGAAACTTAAGTTAGAGAAACTTATTGTAGAATAAAATGACGAATATATAGGATTCGACGCATATGACAACGTACGGCATTAACGTCAAATCCCATACATTCGTCATTCTATTTTACAATACGTTGGCCAGCGGAAAAGTTAGCGTACTAATTGCTTCAAATGCAATTCTGAAGCAATTAGTATTTACTGCGTATTGTACTTTGTATTATAATCTTGCATTCCATTTTCATCATTACAACATCGTAATAAACCTTCCTTTTGAATGTTTAATCACAGTTTGCATATATTATAACCTAGTTTAGTGTTTCTGCATAAGATATTCTCCTTTTTTCACGCATCAGAGAGGCGAAAACGCAGCGGAAAACGAGGTTTGACTCTTTGATAGTTGTCAAGGCCCTTATTCGCTATGATACATAAGTGCGTGCAAATGATGCACACTTATGACTTCTAATACTCGAGACTTGAGAAAGCATTTTGATTCTATTACTGAAAATAACAATTGTACTAATATATCTGTGGATTGCTATACTTTGCACTCACAAGCTTTGACTGTTTATATAAGTGTTTGCTTCGACGTGTTAAAACTCATCTTCATTTATTTAATTAATTATTATTTGTTTCTTTATTAATTTGTACTATCGTTGTGTATTTATAAATGTATTTTACAACACACCTGCTTATAAAAGTGATATTATTTTACCGCAATTAGGCACGTAATGACACCTATTATCAAACTGTGACTTTTTCATTGCTATTATTCACAAGTGAGTTATAGATTCTTTTTTAAATTTTATAGGAAGTGTCTATAATTGTCTATGTTCTTAAAAAAGTTTTGATACAAAAAATAACGTGTTTAATAGTACGAATAAATTAATACGCCTATTGTATGGTCATTTGATGCATTTTCGTATTTAAATAAATAATTTCAACTTGTAATACTTGTATAATAAACAAAATTTTCACTCAAATTTAACTTTTTTTTTTCTCTAAGTACAGAAAAAAAAACAGTAAAAAAAAGTTAAGTTCAAACCTCATTTTTTTTTAAATATGTACGACCGCCATTGTTAAATGCGCGCGCATAGGAAAACGAATTAATTTGTGGTATTGTTTATTTAGTATTTGTAGTATTATTTTATTCGCAAGTGTGTTGTAAAACGTCGTATGGCACGTGTGAGCATGATGATTACCGTCCTCGGCTGTCTTAAGACCCTCGCCTGGCGGCTCGGGTCTCAATGGCGCCTCGGCGGTAATCACCAACGTTGCTCACTTGTACCATAATGTACTATTATAGTATATTGACGCAGTGTTGGTGTGATAACCAAATTCTAAGTAGTAAAACCACTGTCATACCACAAACATTGCAAAATATCCATTTAATTTTAGACTTTAAGTCTGTAGCAATAAAATCTAAAATTTAATGCCATTTTTCGCAGTGTCTGTGGTATAACCCGCGCCACGTATCTTGGACCTAAAATGTGCTCAAAATGTGCCCTATACGCGCAGTACACATTGTCTTTTGAGGATAGCACGGGGTACTACTGCGGTAGACGAACTCAAATTCACCAAGCATAGACTATTACATAGCAATCCGCGGGCTCCAGAGCCTCGTATGTCTTACGATTTAGGTCCAAGATACGTGGCGCGGGTTATATGACCAATGGTTTTGCTTTAGCACAATCGGACGGAAGCCTGCTGTTTAGCAGACGCGGCTCTGGCGTAGGTTTTACTCTAGGAGTGAAGGGTACATACAGCAGTCGCCCCCATATAAGCCTTTGATTGGCTTATAGGGCTTAAAAAGAGGAAGAAGCGAGCGGATTCAGGGTTCCGAGGTGAAAGCCTCGGATACAACCGGGAACAACGCTACGCTATAGATGATTATAATGTTTTATGTGTTCTTCTCGTATTGTCGTTACTGCAATTTGTAAGAGCTCGTTCACACGAAGACGAATCGTGTTTTTTCACGAGTCGTTTTTTTTCACGATTCGTTATTTTTTTTGACGGGAGCAATGCTTTTTAAATACCCATGTTCACACGCTTCACGAATCGTGAAAAACGACGGATATGGATACGTCTTTTAAAAATCATGATTCGTTAAAAATCACGTATCGGTTTTTGAAAATCTCGAATCGTGAATGCTTTATGGCGGATCCGCTGTTGCGCTGAACTCTGAACTGAACTCAATCGCGAAACAAATGTGAACATCAATTCGGATATTTTGACGAATCGTGAAAAAACACGATTCCGTATTCAATGTGAACATCTATCCGTCAAGGCGTATCGTGTTTTATAACGAATCGTCAAAGACGTATCCCGTGTGAATGCGCCCTAAGGGTGCTTTTATAAAGACAGGTTACCGGTATCGGCTACCTACCCCGACAAGTTTCCATAGCAACAAAAATATGTTAAAAACAATGTGTGCGAATACTTAGTGATTTTTATGACAAGACGAATTGGCATGATGGCAACCGATAGCCGATGCCGGTAACCTGTTTCTTTATATATAGGCACCCTAATAATGCACCCACTTTGTTTATTATCTGCATCAGCTTCACTCTTCACTTGTCGTCTTCGTCTATGTACGTGTTACGTGTGCATGAAGTTTATATAAAAGAATAGAATAGCTCACTATCGGACGTGGGTGGGATAGTGCGATTTTTTTTTCTTTTTGGTGTAGAATGTTGACGAAACACGAGCTTGTTAGTTCCGTGAGATACATAGTGACTAACACCCGTATTCACAAACAATACTTCGCTATGCGTACTACCAAAACTGTGCAAAGAACGACAAATTCTCAGTGCGTTCGTTTTGGCAAGCCTTTTTATTCATAGACAACACTTAAGCAATACTTCGTTGAGGGAACGCACTGCGTTAGATACTGCTCCGTGATGTTTCTGAATTAATTTGACCAGCCCTATGCGCTCGAGCACACTATGAGACCTCACAGTGTTGTTTGTGAATACGCGTGTAAGGGTCTACGTAGTTCTTTGTTGTAAATGCTTATAGAAATGAAACCGTAAGTATTGATTTATTATGATTACAGATAAAGGATTGCCAAAAGCGATGGTGAAGCCTAATATTCTGACACACGTTATAGAAGGATATGTTATACAAGAGGCAGGAGAACCGTTCGCTGTAAGTTTCATGTTAACAAATCAAGTGGCAACGCCAGGCCTAGCACGGGCTAATGTGACAAGACATTGTCTTATTGTTAAATCGCTAAAGGGTCCATCGCCTTTAGATTGTCGCATGATTTATATCTAGATGTCTGTGACCGCATGTTTTATGTTTTCATGTCTAATGGCGGCGCACTCTGTCACTAATCTTGTCAAATCAGCCCATGTTAGGGCTGTTGTAGGGTACAATTGGGTGTTATATTAACGCCCAATTCTACTTGATCTCCATGTTAAGGTCAACTTAACAGACATGGTGCGCGGGGGCAGGCGCGGTGGCGATCAGTTGTAGGACGTTTGTACGAAATTGTGAGTTAGTAGTGTGCCGTCTGCGGTCGCAAGTAACGCTTGTAGACGACAAGTGACCGCCACCACGCCCGCACCGTCACCGTGTCTGTTTCGAGGACAAGTATAATGTGGTGGTACATAAGAAGTGCTATTCTCAGGTGAATCGACCGATTAGAGATTGGGGCGACAAAGAAGACAAGGAGAATAAACTACCGTCTACTGACGAACCTCCTCGTAAGTATTGCCAAGTTTATTAATATAATATGTACTTATTAGTGATGGGTCAACTCGGGAAGAAATATGACTCGAGTTAAATCGAGTTGAAATTCAGGTAACTGGAATTCTATTCGAGTTACCTGAATTTCATTGAAGGCGTGTGCGAAGTGCCAATCAAACAATCACAAAAATCGTTACCTAAGTAGGTAATTGAAAAGGTGAAGCGAATTAACTACAGGATAAGTAGGTACCGATACTTATATGCGCGCAAACATTTGCCTACACATTGTTTCAAATACACTCGTAAATTGGTACCTACACCTATTTATCTGACCGTATATGTACTTATATTTTTGACGACTACTCAGAATTAAATACTTATTTTAATCGAACGAAGGCTAGGGTGGGTACATCCTACGATGGACTCATTTTACAATCTTTGTGACACGGGATCTGTCTGGATCGTCTATTTTGCCAATATAACATGCAGGTGCAGATAAAGCAGTGTTTATATGTGTACTGTTGCGGTGTACAGGTAAAAGGGCGCACCTGGAGCATAGCGCGACGGTCGCCCGCATAACGTCGTCGTCGAGCGCCGACAGCGCGGGCCACAGCAGCGCTAAGGCGGAGACGTCCACCGCGGCTGCGGCTGCGGCCGACAAACCCGAACCAGCCGCCAAGATACCAAATGCCACTAAATGGAGTGTGAGTAATCATATTTACGTACCCTATACCTTATGCTACGTTTACATACTCGCGGCAGAGCGAGGGAAGTGGCGAGAGAAGTGGGCAGAAATGTGGTGTGAATGGTATATTCGTCATGCCGCGAGTACTGCCGCGTATGTTCGCAAATACTAGCGCGATGAACTATACGAGACCGCTAGATGGCGCTAAGCTAAATAAAACACGACTTTCGTTATTGCTCCTCGAATATTTACTTTTAAAAATATTTATATCGATCTACGGAAAGTGTATAGTAGTTGAAAGTGATAGTTTTTATTAATAATCTATTTAATTAATTCGCTATGCTGTAAAAGCTTATTGCGTACACTGCTACAGCGTTGTCCTCCATACGTTTACGTCCGTCTCCGTTGCAGGGCGAATACTGTAATGCGGACCAACGCGATGATGGGAGTGTGTGAATGCTAGGGCATTAATCGCGCGAATATTTCTGGCAACACGATGAGCAATGCGAGCGGCAGTATGTAAACGCGGGGTTAGAGTATACATTATATATAGAGCGCGCGTATCACTCAGGTCTTTGGCGCCGAGTGTTAGCAGATACTTTGTGACGGCATAGCGCACCTATAGTCACGTTTCATGCATTACCGAAAATATCAATAGATGCACTTATTAATGTAGTTTGTTGTTATGAAGTATTTTGTACGATTTGATATGCATGGATAAAATTAAAACCAAAATACAAGGAAATGGCGTCATTTTGCGGTATTTTTGCGTCATTATTACTACAAATATACGATGTTGTCTAAAATTTTGATTTAACATATCAAATTAAATATTATTTGCGAAGTCATTTGACGGGTATTGTGTTGCTACTGATTGAGGTTGAGCCAGGAGCCTCGGTACTGTTCATACCCGTGATAGCAGTTCATACTTGTAAGGCGCGCTCTATAGCAATGTATTACTCTAAGCCCTATACGGTGGTTTAGAACCATATTACATAATACGTAGGTAGCGGTCGTGAAATTTGGTGACCAAGGTCGGTCAGGGTCTTTGGGATACCCTCTTTAGGGTACGCCAGATTCAACGGTCATAAAGACCGAAATGAATAAACACATTGTGTAGTTTTAGTCGGTTCGAGTCGAACATACCAACACCATCGTTGGTTTTAGCGACATTGCATCCTTGCAATTGATTTTATTCTAGCGGCCGCAGACATCCTTAGTTTTAGCCTCAGAATACAGAACAAACCAGAAACCGCAAGCGCGCTCAAAAGTGAAGACACACAAATCAAGACAAATTGGCTTGATTTGAATATTGTCACTCGCATTCACTCGTATGCACGTAGCGCGTCAGACGTATTACATCAGTGTCAATTTTAATTTTAAAATGTCGGTTTTAGTTGTTCCTTCATGTAAAAATACATCTAGGATTACAAAAAAACAGGATGGGATCACATTTCATCTGTAAGTAGCGTATACAAATGCATAGTTATTTAATTATTGAATTTAATTGTGATTGATTTAGACGAAGACGCTGCCATCTTGTGTGTTGCCATGTCAATTGAAAATTTTACCCACCTATTTTTATGAAATTTAAACTGATATATACTTAGATAGGTCTCTTTATTGTACAATACGGTTCAAATCAAACTAAATGGCTCGGTAGTACGTACGAGTGCCATGTGCAGGTAGGTACAAAAATATTCTGTTCACTTTACTCGTCCAAGCATTATTCCTTGTTGCATTGCAAACAAGTCGGTAAATGATATTATTATAAAAATCTTTTCATTACCTACTTTCACTGTATGTAGGATGTAGGTATGGTACCTACTTAATTTGTTCGAAAAGAAATCTTGCAACTCGATTTTGAAGCAGATATCCTCAACCGATTTTGATGAAATTTTGTATACATGTTAGTTTAGGGGATAATGCATTAATATGGTACCATGGAGCTGGTCTGATGATGGCCTTAAGAAATACTAAACTAAACAAGAAAAACCTATCGAGTTTGAGCTCATTTGTTTTGTCTTAGCTAATTCTCTGGTATTCTTAGTATACAGGATCTGTAGATGGTGTCTGAAGATGACCATAGGAGTTTGTCTTCAGTAATTGAAGAAATACCATTTATTGTACCAACAGCGACAATTTACTGGCTGTCCAGCTTGTAGGGCTGTATACCCTACATAGCCCCTTCTCTGCTTGTGGAAGGACAATAACAAACTTAACATAATAAATAGCAAACAACAATTTCAACAATCATTGCGTGTAGGTACATACTGCATATGCTGCGAGTCTCGCAGGCGCGTGCATCGTTACGCACAAACTTCGGAATCGTCATTCATTTTGAATCGATAATATATGTAGGTACACCACAGACATCATTAAACACGCTATTATGTGGGTACCTATATACAATTGGTGGTTTTATCGCACAGTAGCAATATTATGTATAATGTAGGTAGGTACTTTTTTTTTCTATAAAATGTTTCTAATTTTAGTTTCCCTACCGATGCATGAAGAGAAAAGTTGAAATGGATGAAATAGGAGATATAAGTATGTACCTATATTGTCAACATGTACCAGAGTAGTAGTTAAGTATTATTTACGCCGCATTGGAGTGACACTGCGTCTATAGACTTTGTATATCATTATACCATTAAAAAAATACTTACCTTATTACCGTGTTTCATTAATATAGGTATTTAAACTTTCATGGTCGTTCACATTATTATTAGAACTATCGGGATATTTACTTGGTGCTTGCAACAGCGCCGAAATACATGGTAAATATCCCGATAGTTCTAATAATAACGTGTTTCATTAAATTTATATATTATATTTAATAGCTTTAACTTACACTGATCACCTCTCTGTATAATACAGATATTAAATATCTAGTGTTACATCTCTTATCTAGTGTTTTATGACTACCCTAAAGTTGGGAACCGCACCTTAGCCTAGTAACATTACGCGAGCGGGAAGTTTCACTATAGAGCGAGACAGAGTATCGTTTTTGGACACAGTGCGGGATATGCAGCTATTAGCGAATGCGGCTTCTGGTTTGTTCTGTATTCTGAGGTTTTAGCAGTCGTCTGACGTTTTGTAATCCACGAACTTTTCACTTAAACGTTTTTTTAGAGTAAGTACTCACAATATTATCATCTTAGCACCCAATGACATTTCATAACATAGACATATCATATGCTTACAAATCAACGTAGAAAAATGTGCCGAACTCACACACACACATTTTTAATTCATCTACACTTTTGGTGTATTAACTTTAGAGTAATAGTTCGTACAGTGTCTATAAACATACGATGGCATTTTCGTTATTTTTTTAAGTCACTGATGCTTCCGCTCGGCACGCGGTACTAGAGGCAAACGTTCCAATTGACTCGTTTTCGGATCTTCACGATTTTCGCACAATAACATATCTACTTCTTTTTCTTTTTATATAATATCTTTGTTAGCATCCATATTTCTCAGTGTAAAATTAATCAATTTCTATGTTTACCTTCCTTGAGAAGTTTGTAAAGTCTCGTCCAGTACCAGTAAGTCGATTTTACATAAAATATTATCCGTCTGGTGACGGAGAAACAATACAAGTATCACCATCCCATCTCATACGAGGGGTGACGTAAGAGGCGACTAACGGAATAATACGCAGACGGATAACATAAGGAAAAATATCTATAATATAAAAATGAATTGCTGAATGTGTTGCTAAGCGCAAATCTCGAGAACAGCTGAACCGATTTTGCTAATTCTTTTTTTAGAATATTCCTTAAAGTACGAGGATGGATCTTACACAGAGAAAAATTAAAAAAAAAACAATAATTAAAGAATCGACTGTTAGTCGGTACGAAGTTCGCGGGGTCAGCTAGTTAATAATAAATATTGGCCTGCTCTTTCCTGAGCGGAAAGAGCAGGCCAATGCCTCCCAACATCGGCAGAGGCCTATGTCCAACAGTGGGCTGCGATAGGCTCATTGATTGATTGTCATAACTTAATTAACGTAATTTAAGTGGTAATTACATATTTGAGCCGTTTGGGGTCGAGACGCTGGGATCATGGGGTCCAAGTGCCCGTCTATTATATAAAGACATATCAAAACGCTTAATAGACGCTACCCGTAACCAGAGGGCTGGTTTATTCCTTGCACAAAGGATTGGTATTGCCATTCAACGTGGCAATGCCGCCAGCCTTCTGGCAACCCTCCCAGTTGACGTCGATGGGGAGGAATTATTTGACGCTTGAACCTGCAGCTTTGTATATAGGTATATTAAGTGTTGTTTTTTTTATGTAATTTGTAAATATTCCTTTTAATTTATTTTAATTTCATATTGTAATGTAAATAAATATTTAATTAACATTGTTATCTTTATCGTAAGTAGCAACTTGAAAGAAGATATGTATTCCAGGTATCTGAAGTCTGTGATTTCATTCGCAATATCCCTGGTTGCGCTGGGTACGCAGACGAATTCCTCATGCAAGAAGTGGATGGAGAGGCGTTGCTGCTCATTCGCCCTGAGCACCTTGTGATGGCGCTGAACATGAAACTGGGTCCGGCTCTCAAGATTGTCGCCTGTATCGACTCTCTGCGCCCGGAGAACGAGCAGTCCGGTCACGACCACGACTGAAGTACGTATACATCAACGTATCTTTGAAACGAATCCTGTGAAATTTACTCTCAGGTATAGCATGTAACCTAACAATAATATACAATGAGTATACGCGTAAGCCTACGGTAATAAGAAAAAAGAAATGTAGACTCCAGATTAGCTGCCTACCCTGGACAAAAAACATTGATACGCTAAGAAATTGGTGGCGGCATTCAACGTTCATCAGAGCCTTTACCAAGTTTACTAATAACGCTATACGTGAATAGGCAATATGCACTGTGATTCAATATTTTATAACTATTTATTTATATGATGTTTATCCTCTTTTCAGGTAAAACATAGGTATTCATCATCCATCTACGCGTGGTTTGAATATAAGAATAATATATTAACATTTGTACATCAATAATTATAGATAATAAATTGTTTATAAAGTTTACGTAACCTAATAATATACATAGAGAGACAGCTTTGTAATATCATTCCTAAAATTCAAGCGACGATTGGAAGAAAACCGCATTTCCATATTATGCTCTCGAAGCGATTTTCTTTCGAACCGTTTAAGCTTTTTAGGAGATGTAAGTGTTAGTGATCACCATAGGTCGGAATTAGGTAGAGTTATTTATGTATTTGCGATGAAATGTTGATATTAATCTGAATCTGCCCCAGATTTGTCCCCGGCCAAAAACATTACAAATACGTTCTGTGGGGAGTCTAAAAAAATATCGTAAAATAAAATGTATGCACATTTTCTATAAACTCGATCACACATTTCTGTGCCCGCACCAACACCGGAGCTTCAGTATTAGGCCCCCTAGCCAAGTGGTAATTCGTCGACCGATTTGAAGATTATGACATACGTTACGACGACACCACCACCAAAATACACCGGCCAACGAATTGCAACTTGTCTAAGGGGGCCGAGCCGATGTCGAAGAGCTCCGTTTTCCCGCCGCGACATGAACGTGTTTTTATCTCTTTCACTTGACTTTATGTATTCTTGAATTAATTTTGATGCATTTATTATGCTGATTGTCGAAATGACGTCGCCCCAAAGACGGAAGGTATAGAGGAATTTGAGTTGGCTTCGTACGGTCTCGGTGGCTTAGTGGTTAGAGCATTCCCCCTGTAAGCGAAAGATCGCGGGTTCGAGTCCCGTCCGACGTCGATTCTCTTTTCTCTTTGTAAATTTTTGTATTCTCTTATATTAGTAGGTGAATATCATAATAAGAAATAAGTGCAAGCTATTTTGGATCTTATTAACTACCTACATAATATATGAGATATAATAGATGATGATAAAATGAATTTTACCTTATATTTATGTGTGTATGTACTTATATATACTTATGTATATATGGTTAGGTATGTATTTGTGTATGTTTTAATGTATGTATTTATTTATGTATCTATTTATGCATAATATATAATTTAGGTCCTTCTATATTAGATACTATAATGGATATGCTCGTAAGCATACAACATAGGTGTTACCTATTTAATTGTTATCTGTATAACTTCTCTAAACTTTCTCTTTCCCAGTCTATCATATCCATCTTGCTGTACACTTGGCTCTACCCTCTATCTATATTTATTTTCCTCTTTACTCTAAGGTTTGCTGGAAGAAAACTCAACATTGAGTGCCTTGTTCCCGTTGTGTCACACCAAAAAAATTACCGATTAGTAACACTGTTACTCAATGCCACATTTTTTTTTCACTTTGAGTAACAGTGTTACTCAACAAAACTCGCAATTGGTCCAATTTGTTCATTATAGTTAACACCCCGACTCAGAGTACCCCAACTTGGATAGGTTAGGTTAGAAGGCTAAGACGGGAGCGAAACGAAGCGGAGCTCCCGCCTTAGCCTTCGTGGTTATTTATTTTTAAACCACCCAGAAATATCGTACCCAGATATACCGTCGAAATATCTTAGCCCATTTAAGTTTTTGTTTTTTGAGTGGTGTCACTCAAAGGGAAAAAAATGTGGCATTGAGTAACAGTGTTACTAATCGGTAATTTTTTTACCAATGGGTAACAGTGTTACACAAAATGGTGTGACACAACGGGAACAAAGGCATTGAGTTAAGCTCGCCTTTGTACAGAAATATCCTTTTGTATTTAATCTTGGGATTCGAGGCATATCCACATTATTAAAAATCAGTGTATGTACTTATATAACTCTTCCTAATTCCGACCTTTGGTGATCACAAACCTACACACACATAATAAATATATACCTTTCAAGATAAATCGATATTAGGTGTTCTTAGCCTCTGTTTACAAGGCAAATAGCGTAACATCATCACTAAGAGATACCACTAGTGAAAAATGTCTTCAAATTTGCTGTACGCTTCCGAATTAATTCTTACCCTGTTCTTCCAACTAATTGAAAAGTGTCATGTTTATATGTGAAAACTTTCCACCATTCTTCTTCTTCATCCTGGCGTTAATTCCCAGTCTAGGGTCCGCTTTACCACTCTTAACTGCGGATTTGACTACTCATCGATATTTTCCGTAAAACGACTGCCATATGACCTCCACAACCCAATGGTAACATTAGTTGATATCGATGTATTGCAGCTAGACCGTTGTTGTTGGATTTTTAGGGCTTCAACTACCCGTAACGACTGTCATAGATATTCGTATGGCAACCAAAAGTTATGTCTATCGGGTAGCTTTTTAAAAACGTAATATGGAGTACATATTTTACTTAGTTTTTCGCCTGTTATGTATTTATCAGTTGTCTCTCTGTGATTTATCGCCGCCAGTGGCGAAGGTTTCATATGTCGTGATTCATTAATTTCCCTTTTAGACATATGAAAGAGCAAGTAAGTCCTTATTAGTTATTTTCCTTAAATTATAATATAAATATGTATATATCAAAGATCCTTATATTACATTAATAGAATTCCTAACCAAGGTGCTCGAAAATATGTTTTTGGGATCTTAGTTTTTTAACTTTTGCACCCCTCGCCACTGATTTCCGTTTTATTGCACCGCTACGTTATCAGTTCTATGATTTGTGTAATGTAGTGCTGCCCTAGGACGCATGTCGAAAGTTCCGCCTACTTAGTTTAAGTTATACCTGTACTATTTACCCATGTACTTAGTTGTATTATTCTGTCTCTCTTTCCTGCTGTGTTCCTTGTACATTACTTATAACATTATTATTAGTTTTAGTATAGGTACTCTTTACAACGTATAGAGATAATTCACTGTAAATTTTTGTAATTGGTAATAATGATAATGACAAACATATATATACATTATACATATTTTAAAACTTCCTTGCGTGCGTTCTTAAATCGATAGTGGCTGTAAGAATGTAATGCTTAGGAACATGTACATATTGTACATAGTTTAAAGGTTCGTTGCACATATTCTTAACCAATTGTGCAATAAGAGTGACATGTTCAGAAACTCGTATATATTATGTATATATTGTATATATTTGTAATAAAGTTTGGTGCATTCATTCTTAAACTGATTGTGCAATAAGAGTGACGTGCTTAGGAACATGTACATGTTGTACATACTTGATAAGTTCATTATATTAATTCTTAAACGGATTGTGCATTTAGAGTGACGTATGTTCTTATTAGTACCTAGTTATAAAATTAAAAAAACGCGCCGAAGGCGAGTCTTTTAATAGCAACACACGAGTATTTTAAGACCAAATTATGTGCAGTTCCGTATAATCTCATGAAATAATTAATTTCATTTGCGCGCTGAAGTTGTGTCGTAGTAGAAAAAAAATACATTTTGCTACAGGTAGCCATAGATAGAAGAGCTATCATGTATTTATTTTTAATTTATTTGGATACTCTGAGCGTAAAGACTATATTAAATATCTGTTTTTAATTTTTTAATGTGTTAATTTCTATTCTACAAGAATGACGCGCTTATCAACGTGTATATATTGTACATACTTGGGTATTTCAAATGCATACTAAAATTGTTCGATTGTGACGAAAAGTACGTATAAAAAACGTATACATACTAGACAGGTTCAGTCGCTAGTAGGGACGCCAGTGCGGTGCGGCGTAATGCGGTGCGCCGTCGCTGTACACGTGTACACATTCTTAATTCAATCAATGTGACAATAAGAATGTCGTGCTTTAAAACATATACGTAGGAGTGCTCTCAATAAATTGTTAAATCGATTGAGGCTATACGAATGACGTGCTTAAAAAGCGTACAGGGCCCATACCATGAACTCTTAAAACAGGTCAATAATTGAACTGCTGTCATTCTACCAACTGCAAATGTCACTTTGTAATCCCTTTGTAGTCCTATATATTTATATGACATTACAAAGTGACATTTGCAGATGGTAGAATGACAGCAGTTCAATTATTGACCTGTTTTAAGGTTTATGGTAAGGCCACAGGTCCATATTTGAATGTTTCCTGATTTGCTTTAGGACATATAGGTACTTACGAGAAGAGTTCATTAAAATTCTTAAATCGACCAAGGCATGAAGATTGATGAGCTTTATACTTACGAGAAGAGTTTACTGAGTAAACTCTTAATTTGATTGTGTCAATAAGAATGACGTGCAGCAGAACGTCTACGTATGAGACAAGTTCACTGTATACATTCTGAAATCGATTGTGGCAATTCGATTGGTGTGCTTCAGAACATTTACGTATGAGAAAAGTTCAAGGCATACATTTATAAATCGATTGTGGCAGTCATAATGACGTGCTATAGAACTTTTATGTATGAGAAAGTTCACTGCATACGTTCTTAAAACGATTGTGACAAAATTAGAATGGCATGCTAATGAACATGTACATTCTTTGGAAATAAAAACTGCGTGTATTCTTAATGTGATTAAGGCAATAAAGGTGGCTTGTATAAAGTTATAACACTGATATACATGTGTTGGTTTACCTTTAGTTGTAGAAAAAATGTGAATAATCTAACCAAGCAATGCATAAAGTTGCTTTGAAGAAGTTTTTGTTTGCCTTAGAGCTACTGACGTCGTCACTCATAACTGTGGTCGTCACGATTCAAGTAATGTGTTGTATAACTGCTAGCTATTTTAAAATAACGAGATGAGGCATGACAGGTTATGGTGGTCAACTGCCGTATCTCATACCAATGATCCTTCAAATCCTTTGTAATTAGTATCAGCGCAGTATTTTAACGTATTAGAGTCAATTGTTACAACCACAGTCTGGAACTACGAGTGAAGTATTGCTCAGGACATATCTTGGATCTAAAATGTGCTCTATACATGCGCAGTAAACGTATCTTAAGTGTTTTTGAGGATAGCACGGGGCACGGACTGCACGAAGTGCTACTGCGTGGACGAGTACACATTCACCAAGCATAGATTATTACATAACAATCCGCGGGCGCCAGGGGCTGTTTGTCTCGCGATGTAGCTCCAAGGTAGATGTCATTTGAAAATGTTAGCTTCAAAAATGTCTTCATGTCTAGACAGATTTTTAATATTGCTTGATTAGAATATGATAATTTTTTTTGTAAGTTTGCGTTACATTTTTATTTTAACGACGCGACGTTCATGTTTAGTTAATTTAGTTAATTTGTGGAGTCAGTAACTGTTGAACAACGATACACCGTTCATTAGATACCTATGTTTTTAGTTTAAATTATTAGGACCTAGTTTATGTACAATGTGTCTAAAATAGTTATAATAAAATTGTTACTAATATTCTTAATGAATTATTTAGATGTGCTTGTTAAATATGTTTTGCTTATCTGCCAAAAATAAATGGGACACTTATACTCTTACATCAGTGGTGCTAATTAATAATATTTCTGTGGCGTTCTTTTTTCGTTGCATGGGCTCTTTTTGTTCGTCAAAGTAAAAATATACGCATGAATATTTTAGATTTTTTAATGAAGATAAGTACTGTATGTATACTAAATAAGTAATTGTCGAACCATCTTGGATGAGTTTTTACACTAAACAAATATAGCTTTTTATAAACAAAATGCTTATAAAATAGTTAAGATCTTTTAATAATATTCTTCGAATCGTTTATATGCATAACGGCAAGCTTTTCAGAACGTCAACATTTTTGGAAAACATATGGCGTGAAATATCTACCCATCATCATCTCATTGTGCCCTGATTGCTTCCGAGGTCCGCGGCGGCACCTCGGAGGCCACGTTTAGGTATATACTAAATTTTACCCTTTATTCAGAGTACGTTGAAATGTAAAATTCAGTTTGGCATAACCTAGTTAACTGTACCGTAACTGCCTTCATACGAAGTTGTCCTCTTGAGAAGTTGCCTTGTGCAGATAAATGATAAATATCAACTCAACAATTGCAAGATTTTGTTATATCACTTGTAGAAGTCGTTATTTAATGTGTGCGTAAGTTTCGATCATGAATTATTTTTGTTGTAACCCTATCTTATTTGTATATAGATTATATTCAGTAAAACTAACTATTTTTTACATATTTTTAAATGAATATTTTGTTTACAATTTGAATCTTGTAACAACCCATGGAGGCGGCAGAAGGTAGCAGCTACCTACCCTCTGTCGCCTACGTTATAATTATATTATTTTATTGAATTTGTTATCTTAGTTTTTAACCTCGAGGTCAGTACCTAACGATATGGTCAAAACTTCGTGTAAGCTTAGGTTTAAGGTAATGATTATATAGAGTATATTTTATTATAGTGACCTCTTTCGAAGTTTGTTGCAATAGCAACCAGTGATCGAAACTACTATATTACTATTTTATATATATTATTGTAGGTATTATGAATTGACGAACTTATTATAGCCCTAGGTTCCACAGTGTCCATTCGGTTTTTAAAGTGTTTGTTAAAAGAAGAATGCGTTTCTGCCGGCGAAACGCATTCTTCTTTGGTGTATATTAATTGTCCATAAAATGCAAATTATTGAAAAGATACTCGGGCTATATATAGCTTACCTAACTGATGAATATGAGTTGTTGTTATAATCACTTATTAATTATTTACTTCTGCTAGAAGAGGAGATGATTCAATGTTTAAATAATAAATTAATTTTCATGTTCGATGTTTAGTGAAGTATTATAGGATAGGTTGAAAAGTTCAGACATCTTATTCATAAGTACCTATAAGTATATATAATTAAACTGAATGTCTATTGTATGTTGTTGATAGCAATGTGTTCATAACTCTCTGAACTTAGCATGACCCTTTCTTTTAAAGTAGTGCTTAATGGGAGTTCATTTTGAAGTGCAAATAGATATTTCTCAATACCAAATCTGGTCTCTTGGTGTATTGAACACAAATTATGGGCACATTGCTAATTGTCCGTTTCTATGTATTACGACATATTTGGTGTTTTTTTAAATAAATGAAAGTCTTAGTAAAATATGTTTGAATTTTAAAACAACATCGGCTTTTGAATACCGCCAAGAGGTCTATATCTATTATATGAATACCCTGCGACTATCGAGGTATACACTTGTATAAATATTGTACGATGTCCATAGTAAGTTAATTGTAGTTTTCGGCTTTATTTTTTTATTTGAAAGCATTTGTAAAATAGAAATAAGTATTATACACATTTTATGTCCAATCCAAACACTGCTCAAATCGGTGCAGACACATTTTTTTTTGATTTTAGGAAAATAAAGCAAATGAGACTGATATTATATGTATTTTATTTTAGTTTCACCTCCTTATAATATAAGAAGATAAGCAAAGGCATTGATACAAGAGAACTGTATCATTATAAACATTGCACACATTTGATAACATTTACAAACAAAACAATAGGTACCTAATCTTTGAAGCTATTAAATCTGTATATATTTCAACATTACAAAGTATACCTACATAGATCTTCGCATTACAGGCACGCTCTTAACATTCTGTCCTGACACAACTAGTCCTCAACCTGAATTCTCACCGACCATCAACAGATTTTATGTTAACGATTATTCAAAAGTAGTGTTTTAGCATTCAGGTTGAGAACTAATGAAACAACCATAGTATTATCCTACAGTATGTTTTCAATTCAATAGAAAAATAACCAATAGGAGGAATATATCCGTTTTCTGTGGTTCATAAAGTTGAGTACCTAGGTATTAAATTTTGAAGCAGATGTGTCTATCTAGCTGACTGACCGGACACATGTAGGTACGTACGAGGGAGGGAGGTATGACAATAGCAAAACCAGAAATTGTCTATAACCGACAGACTGTCCTAACACATTAGCCACAAGCGGGAACAGACCTTGTTCCTGGCGTGAAGTCTCCTCGTAAAGCTTACAATTTATTGTTTGTAGGAACCTAAAAATAATTAGGTTTTAGGTGAAATAGTAGATAACTATACTAGGGAGTTATTGCCGTAACTAATAATATATGACAAACGGTAACTTCAAAATATCTCTAAAGAGTACAATGCATTGTGGTAATATACCCGCAGGCGTAATAACTAGTTATCAGCATCCTGGTGTCGCTTGCCGCATCTCATTTTTACGGTCTATACGTTTCAAAACTCGACTGATCCCTCGATGGCCTGAATTGTTGTCCAGCGATACTCGGAAGATTTTTCGATAGGTAAGTTAATTTCGAACCTTTTATAAGTGTCTGCAAATATAGCTGTTCATTCTGAGGCAGATATCCGACATCCAATCAACCAGATAGAGTACCTAATAAGTTTGCTAGCCTGGGAGGCTAGAAAATGCAATTTAGAATATGTGTGCACCAAAAAACAATTAAGCCTTTTGGAAGTGTCATGAAGTCAATATGATCGCCGAAGACGTATTTGCTCCTGTTACTTTACAAGCACCAAAAGTTAGAAATTCATGGGAGGGTGGACTAAGTGGCGTAGCGGATTGAGGTTATGGGTGTACGTTACTCGATTTGCTTCGGTATAATCGACGGGCTTACTGGCGGGTAACGGTCTAATCATCATTTTAGTTTTACTTAGTGGGGAATTGGGGCCTTTGAAAGATATCCAGTACATGGATTGTCCTCGGTTTTCCTCTCCAGGTTGCGTGTATCTGCCGTTGAGGTTACTGGAAATAATTAGATTGATACTTTTAATCTAGATACTAATATTATAGAGGTAAAGTTTCTGAGGTTGTAGAGGGTAACCTCTTGATCTACGAAACCAATTTTGAAAATTCTTTTACTAATTTGAGTGTCATAGGATAGGATAGGCTACTCAATCACTATCCAAGGGAGCGGAGCAGTAGACCAAGAGCTCGGGACGATTAGACATTACACCCCAAGAACGACCCCGACTATGAAGTTTGGATGATGTACTGGTTACTTTGCCAGGTGACAGGGTAGTGTTGCATGAAAGAAAATGAAGTACCTAGTACCTTTTATCGCACTCCTTATACCACCATGCACCTCCGTGTTCTGTAGCACAAGCGCCATCCTTCCATTCGTCATTGTCCACGTCCACTGTGGAGAACTTCTGGCCCGCGTGATAGGACAGTGAGTCACCTGAAACCAATTTTATAAAACGTTGTAGGTGCTCCCAAGTGCTGTTAGTTTCGATTCTATATCATACTAGCTGACCCCACGAACTTCGTACCGCCTAAAAGACAATTCCTTTTCTTTTTTTTTCTCTCCGTAAGAACCATCCTTTAAGGAATGTTCTAAAAAAGAATTATCGAAATTGGTCCAGCCGTTTTCATGCTATGTCGTGACAACGAAAAACGGGTTTCATTTTTATATAATATATAGATTTGGATCCTATATCTTTATACCTACCAACCGGTTCACTTGCTGGTGAACGGATGAGGCTCTGACATTGTAGGTATTCCTCTCAAGATTGGGAAGCATGGCGGGCGGCAGATGCCTTATAAGGCGGTTTGTTGCCCCCTCAATCGACTTTCATAATAGATTTTCTTTAAATCACTGTGATACTATTTTATTTTGAACTTTTTAAATTAAGACAGACCTGCTGTTCCATAGAAAGTGCCAAGCGTGCTAATCCTGTAACCCTCGTGCTCAGGTCCAACGGTGAAGACTGAATAGCCAGCATACGCCTCTTGTCCACGTTGAGTCTCCATTTCTATCCTTAACTCATACAACTTCTGATTGGTCAAATAATTAAGTTTGTCCAGACCCAGCCAGAATTCTCCGGCAAGATTACCGAAACCGTACTCGTAATCGTTCCAACCTTTGAGAAAATCTTGAGATCCATCAAAACGATTTTGAAATACCTGGAAAATTATAAAAATAATCATGCACATTTTACAGATTAATATCAAATTTTACACCCATCTAGTTTTTTAATAAGAAATCTTTTTGACAGGGTTTGTTATCAACTAGCACACCGTGTACATTCTAAGTTTCTAGTATGGGACGGGGCTCTGGTGTTGGCTTTCCCCTTGGGTTTGGGAGATCAGACAATAATCACTACCATAAAAGCCGTAGGTGACAAATCAAAAGGAAGAGAAGGTGTAAGCGGAACTTGGGCTACGAGGCTCGTTCGGCAAGAATAAATCACATCAACTTGGCGTTGTTCTCGCAAGCAACCGAGAACCGCGCTAAGTTGATGATGATGGTGTCTATAAAATACGAGTATTTCTGAAAATCGGCCACTAAAAGTAAAAAAAAAAATAGGACTAGTACCTACTTAACAGTAAATTGGTTGAACAATTTATCATTTCGCATTCCGCACGAAATAACAGTAGGTACACAGCATGCATAGTACCTACACCTACTCCCTTTTTTTTTTTATCGTGCGCAAAATCCCCACGGATACCTTCCCCACCGTAGCCGGAGAAAGAGGTTATGTCGGACTCGAACCGACTAAAACGCACGCCGTCTGTGGGACGTCAGTTGCCGGAGGGGAGATTGTCGTAGCCATATCCCTCGCACCCCGGCCGACCCAGGACCATATCTCTCGATCTGGCCCTCTTCCGGTGAGGGAACCACAGAGTCCCCAACCCGCCCCCGGGTATGGGCAGGCACGCAATGCGCCTCCCCATACCCGGCCGCGGCCTGCTTCTGCTAGGGTGACAGGCGGCTCTACCCGTCACCCCCGGGCCCACGCTCATGGGGGACGGAGGTCATTCTGCGACCTCCGACGCCCGAGTTGCCGCTGCTCGGCCCACGAATCTGCGCAGCGAACCATCGCTCTACACCTACTCCCAACACAGCGGGGTGGCTATGTCGGACTCGAACCGACTACTACCGCACGCTGTCTCATCTACGGTTTTAAGAGGCCCCCTCGGGTGTGAGAACCATGGTACCCCCTCCATATTACCCAGGAAAGTGCCCGTCGCGTTGCCAACACGGCCTGCTTTTGCTGGGGTAACCGGTAGTCTTACCTGTCGCCCCCAGGTGGTTCTGTGCCCATGACAAATTAAGTTATGCATTAGGGCTACAAGTGCACCTAGTTAAAATTAACAAGTAGGTTCCATTCCAAAGTGTTTTCCATAAGTATATTCCTACTAATATTATAAATGTGAAAGTAACTCTGTCTGTCTGTCTGTCTGTCTGTCTGTCTTTCACGCCCAAACCACTGAACCGATTTTGATGAAATTTGGTATAGGGGTAGATTAGACCTTGAGAAAAGACATAGGCTATGTTTGGTCGCGATAACCGACATCCACGCGGGCGGAGCCGCGGGCAAAAGCTAGTATATATATATATTTAAATATATAATTGTACTGGATTTACCAAACGCTTACCGTCCAACCGCCTCCTGCGGTGGTAAGATCACAGAGCACGTAAAATGGATCCATGTCATCGGGTCTGATCTTGTATATTCCTGATACATTGAAACCTTGCATCTGGATCTCGTGGCAATCCGTTGGGTAGCGTTCCGAGCGATCAACTCTATTCGTTCTGTTGAATAAGTATGTAACATGTAACTAAGTAGATTACATAGCCATAAGGTAAATATAATTCCGAAGGTGACCGCATACGACATCTGCAGAAGCACAGCAGCAGATACGTGTAATTCATTGCAGCTTCGCAATGGTCCCCTTTATCCTTACCGGAGTTTAACAAG